>MU580030.1:2780046-2800046 GCA_024362625.1 Silurus asotus
ATCTATCTATCTATCTATCTATCTATCTATCTATCTATCTATCTATCTATCTATCTATCTATCTATCTATTTATCTATCTGTCTGTCTGTCTGTCTGTCTGTCTGTCTGTCTGTCTGTCTGTCTGTCTGTTTATACCATTTGTCTCAATCATTCTTTCTTTCTTTCTTGAATGAAACATATTTAGCGTTAGCATTAGCTTAGTGTAGCTCATGCTATAGTCTGTAGCGTAAAGTTGTAATGGTTGCTGGTTTTGTTTGCAGGGTCCTGACATGTGTGTCGATTGCTTTAACTACAAAGACGGGCCGCACTGCGTGTCTCGCTGTCCTCAGGGTGTCCCCGGCGAGAAGGACACGCTGGTGTGGAAATACCCCGATGACATGCGCGTGTGCCAGATCTGCCACCCCAACTGCACCCAAGGGTAAGAGCACCCACCTGCCCTTTTCCTGTTCATTTCAGCTTCGATCAGATCCGATCGTCTTCCCTCCTCTGTGCGATTTTTTCACACTTGACTGCATTGTCTTTAGATGCACTGGACCAAAACTTAAAGACTGCAAAGGCATGAGGTAAAAATTGAAAAAAAAAAAAATTAAAATAATAATAATAATAAAACCAGTTAAAACCTGCAATAAAAGCAGTTCTAATGAAATTAACTCGTATCTCAGTGACTCGAGCACGTCGATCATCGCCGCCAGCGTGGTGGGAGGACTTCTGGCTTTCGTCATCCTCTGCTTGGTTGTGGCCGTGTTCATCAGGAGACGGACAATAAAGCGCAAGAGAACGCTGCGGAGATTACTCCAGGAGAGAGAGGTCTGGCTCATCACTCGACACATAACCAAACACACACACACACACACACACACAAACACACACACACACACACACAAAACACACTCAGACCTTTTTAGTAACAAAGTTAAGTTCTCTGCTCTGATTGGTCAGAATTCTGATTGCCTGCTAACCTGCTTACATCATCTCTCCTCTTCTCCGTCGTACACAAGTTATTCTGTTAGAGACAAAAATGTCCAAAATGTCCACAGATCTTTCTTCCAGTCATTCACTGTCCAGTTCTTGTTTTTTTTACTGAATTTGTGGCACAGAAAACAAAGGGACCATTTATGTGTCCCAAAAGCGAAGACTAGGTGTTTCCACACATTTCACAAACACTGTACAATTCTATAATATAATACAATATAACGTGTCACTTGAAGGTGGTGTCAAAAAGTCTCCAGACTAGTTTTGCTACACACCGCCTGATAACAGAACAAGGCTGCACGCACAGTCACAAGGAGCACCGACCTTCATAAGTCATAAGTTTACATCGATAGCCGTGCAACTAGGGCTATTCTGACAATGTGTGTTGCCACGTTTGCAAGTTTATGGACAGCAAGTTAGAACAAAAAGCAAACATGAAATTATGGGCAAATCTGCTGCAGAGACGTTTGACATGATTTGACAAGTTTACGACGATGCTGCGAGTCTTTCGGGAAGTTTTGAGCGGAAGGACATCCGACGATAGAGACAGAGCTACAACTCGGAGCTCTCGAAACTTTTTGATACCACCTCATATCATCATGAATGATACTGTATGCTCACTGTATTGATTATAATACTTTTTTGTGTTTTCCTTCAGCCTACAAAGCTAGCTAGTAAGAATTGATATTAAGAACACTAAGGAGGATTGTATTGCTCTTGTTTGTGTGTAATTAGCCGGTCTGTGTCGGTGGGACTTCCTTAGTTTAGTAGCGACCAGAGCGCTGCGAGTGTGTCCGCTGTTATCTGAAGCAGCGGGATGATAAGTAGGACACGAGTACATATCTCTCAACAAAGCCAGAGTGTTGTATCATCTATCATGGGAGAGGAAGCAGCACATCAAGAAAGGATGTGCTCCTCACTGAGTGTGTAGAGTGTTTTAAAACGTTTCCTGACAGGACGTGTGTGTGTGTGTGTGTCTGTGTGTGTGTGTGTGTGTGTGTGTGTGTGTGTGTGTTCTCAGTTGGTGCAGCCGCTGACTCCCAGTGGAGAAGCTCCGAACCAGGCGCTGTTGCGTGTCCTCAAAGAGACGGAGTTTAAGAAGATCAAAGTTCTCGGCTCCGGAGCTTTCGGCACCGTGTATAAGGTGACTGACCCTTTTGGATATCCGAGGTCACGTGACATGGACTGCGTGTGTGAGAGATACAAGTCACGAATCCTCGTGTTACTCTTTTACAACTGACTTTATTTCTACGAAGGGGAAAAAAGAAACACTAACAGTTGGCTAATAAAATGTTTTCAAATAACAGTTTTTGAAAAAAATGTTATGCAAGTGATCCAGGGATTGGTTTAACATGTGAAAAAAGTTATAGTAGTATTAAACGAATTATTCTAACGAGTTAATTAGTATAAAAAACACCAATATTTTGAAATGTGAGATCTGAACCTGGCTAATTATATAATTTCTATTTCTATTAATTGTTTATAATAAAAATAAATATACAGGCGATCACGTGATTGCTGGGAGAGCAGTATAACAAATGCAAATTAGTTTGAATTAATTAGTATCATAAATAATCATTATTAATTAATTGTCACAATACTTACCACAATGATGAATCATTATTAATTAAATATTACTGGGTAATTGGTTAATAGTGATTTTTAAATTCATTAATATGGTAATAATGCTCTTAATTAGTAATTAATCGCTAATCAAATTAATAATTTACACACGAATAATGAATTATTGCCATAACATTTTATATTTGTCCTACGTATATATTGTTAAACTGTTTGTATTTTCATATAATTAGTCAATCAATTAATCAATTGTACAGACACAATGAAATGCAAAATGGTATTATATTAATTAAATAACTTTTTGTTAATGGTGTTAATTGGTTGAGTGATACATCATTTTCAAATCAATTAATTAATATACAATAATTGCATAATATCATGACATTCTGCATAATTAAATAATTGTGTAACCTTGTAATAAAAAATAGATTTTTCTGGTTTACATATACCGTAATTTCCGGACTATTAAGCGCACCCAAATATAAGCCGCACCCACTGAATTTGACAAAGATTTTTATTTTGAACATAAATAAGCTGCACCTGTCTATAAGCCGCACCTGTGTATAAGCCGCAGGCAGTGTAGTGTCCACTAATGAACTTTACACAGGCTTTAATGAAAGACAGTGTCTGTTACACGGCTTGAATCTAAACAGTAGCCTACCAAGAAAGTCATTGTTCACTGTCTTCCTCCTTCCTTCCACAACTATTTCTCTCTGGAGTTTTTCTTTTGCCGCACCTGTGTATAAGCTGCAGGTGTCTACACTGACACTAATGAACTTTACACAGGCTTTAATGAAAGACAGTGTCTGTTACACGGCTTGAATCTAAACAGTAGCCTACCAAGAAAGTCATTGTTCACTGTCTTCCTCCTTCCTTTCACAACTATTTCTCTCGAGAGTTTAACTTTTGGCATTTTCGTGCGTTTAAAAATCACCATCGGTGAAGCTTTTCTCCCGATGCCGTGCAGCTCAGAACACAGGTGAAGTGTGTTTTCATGCCTGGTTGTTTTCAGCGTGACGAATGACTCGCATTTCCTGTAGACAGTCCGAGTGAACGGCAGGTCAAACATCAGAGGAACATCATCTATATCTATGATGTGGTGCGGCCTGATTCAGTGGGAGCGCATCTGATTTAATATAAAGAATTTCATTGGTTCACCTGAACCCGTTCGGCAATTTCATTGGTCTAATGTTATGTGGTTCAGTTTTTTTGGCTTAAAGTTTGTGAAACCAGGAAAAAACCCTAAATTAGCCGCTTTATTGTTTAAGTTGCGGGGTTCGAAGCATTTTTGGATTAAATACATAGTAATGAATGATTTAAAATAATTTATTTTTAAAAACCATACTAAAAAATTTACATTTCCATACTACAAATAAAAAATTAACAGTTAAATAACAAAAACATAACAGTTAAATAACAAAAATAATAAATAATAATATAAATCAATACTTGCTGGTATAAAAAAAAAAAGATTGAATACATGTTTAATGACTTTCTTCCTGCGTGATGTGTGGAAAATACAAACAAACAGCATTTCAATGTAAATTCAATACATTTTTGATCCCATTTATTCATTTGACTGATTTTCGAAATGAATGAAGCTGAGAAGTCTCATAAAATATTAATCGACATTCCCAGAATGTGTGCGTATGACTGACTTCCTGTTTCTAGTAAACATAATTGAATTAAAGGATCTTTATTCCTCAATGAGACATTTAATCCTCACAGGATTTTTTCCATTCGTTTGTTTTGACGTAATCGCCTCGTTTCGGCCACTGAAAGCTGTTTTTATGTTTTTCTAAGTGATGAGTGTTCACATGAAGATGAATCGAATCTCTTGATGCAGGGTTTATGGGTCCCGGAAGGAGAAGACGTGAAGATTCCCGTCGCCATCAAGGTTTTGCGAGAGGCCACGTTGCAGAAAGCTAACAAGGAGATCCTGGATGTGAGTTGGTTATTATTTTTTATTGTTTTACATAAAAAGGTGCTTGGAATTTAGTGAGGTCCAGTTTTGAGATCATTTTAAGCACAATTACTTAGATTAGAAAAATTTGAAATTTATGTGAGACAAGCAGATGGTATATTTAGCATCATTTGCTTCAGAGGAACCAAGCAGCACTGCTTTCATCTGGCAGTTACACTGCTGTGGAATGATGATGATGATGATGATGATGATGATGATGATGATGATGATGATGTGATGTTACAATGGTGATTATCTCAGTTCTCAGGTGCACTGTAGAGACCTGTTTTAATCACAGCATTTGAAATCTCAGACACTACATTTTGACATTTATTGAACATACAAATCTTCCCTGAGTATAATTTAAACTCTAACTAATGACACTATGTGGACAAAAGTGTGTGAACACCTGAACATCTCATTCCACATTCAGCCACTTAGTAAAATCAGGTACTGATGTAGGTAAGGAAGGTGAGGAGGTCACAGGATGCATTCAGCATTCACATTCATCCCATTAGGGTTTAAGTTCTGTAGCAGGACACTTCCAACCCATGGAAAGCAGATCTTCATGGAGCCAGAGCTTGCTTTGTGCACAGGAGCATCGTCATGCTGGAACAGGATTGGGTCTCCTAGTTTGAATGAAGGGAAAATTTCATGCTTCTTCATCCAAAAACACCATGTACAATTGTGCAGTTTGTGGTAATTTTTTGAAATCGAATCAGTATGCCTGGAAAAGTCAGATGTTCCAAAACTTTTGTCCATACACTATATATATATAGATAGAGAGTATCATATCTAATGCTTATAATAAGTCTAAAATTGAATATAGTCGTTCCTGAATAAGATTAAAGAGTACGTTTTGGTATTTCTTAGGAGGTCTGGTCGTCCTTGGAGGCTAAGGCTGGAACATTTCTTCTGAAGATCTCTATATATTAGTTCAAAAGTAAAATCCTCTTTGAGTAAGAGGATGTGTTTTTAGCGATAGCCTGGATGGCAGAGTTACTCTGAAGATAAGTCAGATATGTAAACACTGCAGACTTTGATTAGGCCCAACAACTTACAGAAGGAGAAATGTGATTGGTAACAGGCCCGGGATAATATTAACAAGGATGTGCTGCAAGAAGAACCATCTGGAATACACTCCTCTGGCTCCCTGATGACTAAGGAGGAAAGGAGCAGTTATTTGTATTGGCCGAGCGTGAAGTCTTTTCCAGAAAGTGACTTTGAGTTTAATACTGCGCTGTTCTTCGATTGTCCTTGTGTCTTCCGGTAAAGCTGCATTCCAGCCTGGTGTTACTCTGAAGATTTGTGCTGAAACACACACACACACACACACACACACACACACACACACACACACACACACACACACTTGCACATTTACAGCCCTATAGGTTATAATTACTGTCTCACTGACACACACACACACACACACACACACACACTTGCACATTTACAGCCCTATAGGTTATAATTACTGTCTCACTGATTTCCGTTTTTCTTTGTTTTCCCTTTATTATGTCTATTAAACACTGGAACTGACTCACTTCTTCTTCCTCTCCTCTTTGGTTCCTTCTCTAATATGATCATAATAATATTAGCATCATAAGTTCATTAACCAGCTCATAACAGCTGCTGTGTGCTGACTGGAAATCAAGTGGACGCTAATACAACGTAATAAGCTAGTCCACGTGTCGATCAATACAGATTTAATAACACACACGTATAAGAATGTAGCACATAGTTTAACATTTTGGCTAATAATAAAGTCACAAATATAATTTGAGACTGACTAGCATCTTTGTTGCTATGGTAAACAATGAGATGACCGTGTGCGGTGCTAGCGGGTGCTGCTAGTTGCCCATTCTGTTTTTTTTCTGTGCGCAAATCATTTTTTAGCTTGGAAAGGAGGAAGTTTAGCACTTCAAGGTTTTTTTTATGCTTTAAACATGACAATGTACCACAATTTCAGTCAAAAGCATTGATAAGGAATTATTTTCACTCGGTTCTTTTGCAGTCTAATCAGTTGCTAACTGTTAGCATGCTAGGTTTATTTATAATTTTAACACGCTCAGGAATGATGAGCAAGCATTTACTCGCTCGGTATCGCTCGCCGCATTGAAAAGAACTTCCAGTCTGTTGCAAATTTTACGTTTCTGTGCTTTCAGGAGGCCTACGTGATGGCGAGCGTGGAACACCCGCACGTGTGCCGCCTGCTGGGCATTTGCTTGACCTCCAACGTGCAGCTCGTGACCCAGCTCATGCCCTACGGCTGCCTGCTCGACTACGTCAAGGCGAACAAGGACAACATCGGTTCGCAGCACCTGCTGAACTGGTGTGTGCAGATCGCCAAGGTACGGAGATCGGCCTCCATCTTGGCTGAGCGCCATTCTGAGGAAAAACAGAGCCAGACCAAAGCCAATTATCACTTACAGTGGGGTGCAAAAGCCTGAGTCAAACACACAGACCAGGGCTCTGGCCTAGTTTCAAGTTTTATAGTTCTTTTTAGAAACTCAAATGTTAATGTCTATATTTTTCCAGACTTTTTTTTTAGTTATTTGTCATCCATTTTTTTAAAATCCATTCATATCTTTGGCACTATAACCTTGACTTTCGCCGTTCATCATCCTTTCTAGAACTTATCATATTATCCAGCATTATAAAAGGAGAGCATCATCTCTTGTAGGACTCATGAGAGTTACTTTGATCCCTGCATGTATTAGTATTAGACACTATACTAAGGAACAGTCATATGAACTAACCAGGGTGTCACAGGAAGTAATCCTCAGAAGAGATCAGTTCAAAAAGAGGCATTTATATGTTCCCAGAAACTCATCTTCTGAAGTCATAAATTAAAAAAAATACATTATCCGAGCTGTTTTATGTCGTCGTCATGGCAGGGATTGCATCTGTTATCCCGCTCTGATGTCTATCTCACACCGATACGCCGAGATAAACACTCAACGGGAAGGCACTCAAAGTTATTCGTCAGCGTTTGTCAGATTTCCCTGATGGCCTTGCAAATGAATTTGATTTCCCTCCGGTGCTTTGAAAATGAAATATGATAATAGTGAGAAAAGGAATAAAGCAGGCTGGATGCCTCATTACATTTTTCGAATCTGAATTGTGATCTGCCTTGTATATAGCGGTATATATTCTGTATATCTCATCGTCATATGTACAATATGTCGCTATACGAGGATATGATTTTTTTTTTGTTTTTGTTTCACTTATTATGGAGGAAAACCCTAGTTCTCCATCTCTTCTATCATTTGACCCTTACTCAAAATAGTTTTTTTGCGGTTTTATTTCAGGGGATGAACTACTTGGAAGAGCGCCACCTGGTGCACAGGGATTTGGCTGCTCGTAATGTGTTGGTCAAAACACCTCAGCATGTCAAGATCACAGACTTCGGCTTGGCCAAACTCCTAAACGCCGATGAGAAAGAGTACCATGCCGACGGAGGGAAGGTGAGAGAAGTCCTGATGGCGGATCTTTTCGATACCGATACATGAAGTCCGAGCGACAGAATGAATTTAGGTTGCGTTATTTATGATGAGGACGATATGTGTTTGGATCCTGTTGGTTGATTCGTGCATAAATGTAGCATATAAGATGTTATTTATTATAGAGTGCAGGCCATGTTGGACAGGATTCATGGATATGAATATTTGTCAATGTTCAGCCAATCAAATCCTTTAGTTTTCTTCAATTTCCTGAAATGCTTTAGCAGGATCTTTGCTATTACTTCCGTCATCCAAAAAGCCCTTTTTTTTTTTAAGGTCCCGATAAAATGGATGGCCCTGGAATCCATTCTTCAGCGGACCTACACGCATCAAAGCGACGTATGGAGTTATGGTAACGAAATGCATCTCATTTGAAAGTGTTGTGCAAATGTTTATCACTTGCTTGGGACATTGTTTGTTGTACAAGCTCTTCAGGAATGTGGTATTTTTAACGTGCGGTTGTCTCTCCGGAGGTGTGACTGTCTGGGAGCTGATGACGTTCGGGACGAAACCTTACGACGGAATCCCTGCTAATAAGATCGCTGGGCTCCTGGAGAAAGGAGAAAGACTCCCTCAACCACCCATCTGCACCATTGATGTGTACATGATCATGGTGAAATGTAAGTGTCAAAGGTTTGGAGGTTTGGGGTGCATTTATTCTCCTGAGATAATATGATCAAAGAGAAGATGGGATACCTCAACGGTGGGCAGTGAGATAGTCGACCCGGGGTCACCATGGAGATGTATTTCGAAGAGCCCATAGGTAATCCAGGATTCTTTAAGAATGGTGATCAGAATGGGCAAGTACATTATTTAGCAAAACAGAGCAATTTATATGAGTGGCCGGTTCACAGCCGGAGGCGGAGCATACGCTGCAACATTTACCTGCCGTGCGCCAAGTGAAAAATGTTTTTACAATTTCCTTGTTTAGCTTTCGTCATCATAAGATCGAAATCTCTCAAGTCGAACCAACTCGGGGACCACCTGAGCAAAATCTGAATACCAGCTGTAGTTTGAAGCTTTCATATAATCAAATTTCTTGTTTTTATGTATCTCAGGCTGGATGATTGACGCAGAGAGCAGACCCAGGTTCAGGGAGCTCATCATCGAGTTTTCCAAGATGGCACGAGATCCAAAACGCTACCTGGTCATCCAGGTGAGCTGAATGGTTTTTAACGTGCATTTAAACATTATTTTAAGCTTTATGTTTAACTATGTATTATGTAGGCTGATTAATAAAGATTTATAAACTATACTCCTAAATATCCGAACTGAAAAAAAAAAAAAAACGATATGACGCAAACATTTTTTTTGTTTTGTCCTGCAGGGCGATGAGCGGATGCACCTACCCGGTCCCACAGACTCCAGATTCTACCGCAGTCTAATGAGCGGGGTGGATCTGGACGAGGCCGTAGACGCCGATGAGTATTTATTGCCCAAACATGGCTTCTTCAGCAGCCCCAGTACGTCTCGAACACACCTTTTGCACTCTGTGGTAAGAACACACACACCCACACACACACACACACACACAAAAACGCATGCTTATAGTAGATACATTGTCTACCCAAGCATTATGGTTGTGCATGTGGGGTGTTTTTTATCGAATTTACATTGAAATAGAGTTTTATGCAGTCTTAAAGGGGTTAAAGGGCATTTTACTTGTCACGTTTTTTACAGCACAGTGACTGTTTTTTTTCTTCGCATATCCCAACAATGTTAGGGGACACAGCGCCCCTGGAGCACAGAGGGTTAAGGGCCCAGTGGCAGCTTGGTGATACTGGGGTTTAAACCCTTGACCTTTCGATCAATAAGCCACCACTTCCACACACAGCTGTGCATTCGCTGTGAATTGAACACCGATGCCTGCGAATAAACGTTTCATAGTAAATTATTATACATGCTGTTGTTCAGTAATAGAGGATCAGCGGTGTAGGTGTTACAGTAGCCATAAACAGAAGATCTACACTGCATAATGGAGTGATAAAGTGCTTATACTTCTCTTTAGTAACCTGTATGTAACGTAATAAGACGGTTGAGCACATCTGCCTGATACCGACCTGCTTTCCTCTGGCCCAACTTCCCTCTTCCGCCCGTTTCCTGTTTGCTCGTGCGCTGCCGTCTCCGCACCCACGCTTCCTCCCAGGTGCCCACTGATTAATGAGCAGCGTGCATTGAAAGAATCACAGAAATGGCCTTGTCGTGTTTTGGCTCCTTTCCCGCTGCAGAGTGCTCGCTAAACTCCCTCAAGCCTTTTAAGTGTGATTGCCTTTGCAGGCGAAACTTTTTGTTCAGAAATATTTGGCTGCCGGGGGGAGGGGGACGGGACCCTGTGTGAAGTGAGCGTTTTATATAAACCAGACTATGGATTTTTTATTAGAAAAATTCTTTCGAAACATGCGTGTAAAGCAAAGCTGAACCCGAAAGACGAGTTATTATCTTGTCTTTAGTCATCCATCAAGCGTGGCTTGGGCATGAAGAAAAGGAAATGTTGACAGAGCTATTTAACATACAGTATGATTAGAAATAGACGTCAAAGCACGCTCTAATGGGAGCGCTGCATTCAGGCATGAAGTGAACGGCGATACGATTTCACAACTGCATGTGGCAAAATAACGAGGGACTGTAAAGGAAACAGGAAATAGAATATACCTGGATAGCACAAGCACAGATATAATGCAGATGTAGATCTTGAACATGTACAGACTCGGAGAGACTTATATACTGTATAAGCGGAAATTAAAACTTCCTTGTCGAGCAAGGATATAAGTTATATTGTTACATGCATTCTAAAAGTTGGGGAGAAAACAATATGTAAAGAAAATAAACAATTATTATTATTATTTTTTACTCTGAAGCCTTTGAGGCTTCAGGGCCATTAAATGTTCAAAAGACAGTTCAAGATTTTTTTTTTTTTTCCGTCTGAAGATCAAGTCACTACCGCACCCGTCTTGGGAGGATAAACACACTTTCATCAAGAGTAACATATTTTTAACTCCTGATAGAGAGATGGTAAAAAAGGGGAAAGCAAATGTATAAATAAACAAAATAAAAAATTAAAGGTTAATACATAATGCAAAGAAAAAAGAGATAACCGTAAAAACAGAATTATAATTAATTTTTAAAAAAAGTTAAATAAGTAAATATTTGTAAATTAAAAAAAAATTAATGTAACAAAAAAAGTTTGGTTTTATAACAATAATTAGTTAATTTTTTAGATTAATATATTGAGATAATATTATTATCAGTATTTAACATTTTAAATAAGAAAAGCTGTTTTTTTTTATCTGAATGAATATTTAAAAATAAGTATAAAAAATACATATATATTTAATTATTTTTTTTTTCTAAATATTTTTTCAGATTAAAAAAAATTCAGCCTTATTTATATATATATATATATATATATATATATAAGGTTTAATTGTATAACTATGTAAAATTAATTGATTATATAGATATGATTAGATAATATAACTATGGTTAAGGTTCTGAGCTATTGATTGGAAGGTTGGGGGTTCAAGCCCCCACTATCGCCAAGCTGCCACACTTGGGGCCCCTGAGCAAGGCCCTTAACAAAGGCCCTGTGCTCCAGGGGCTTGTATCAGGTCTGACCCTGTAATCTAAACCCATTTCACTGTGCTGTAATGTACATGTAACTAGCTGAAATAAAAAAAATAAAAAAGGTAGAAAAATAAAATAAATATATTATGCATTTGGGCGTATAATCATATAATCAATTAAAAACAGCAGTTTGATAGTGAAAAAAAAGGGCAGGAGAAATCCAGTGAGCCGGTGAGGGGATTTTGATATGTACAGTAAGTTACAATGGCTGAGGATAAACATGTTTACCAAATGATTTATCAGTTATAGTGTAATCCAAATGTAATTGACCTTGTCCGAAAAAACGATGATTGAAATAATGAAGGAAATTTATTCCCCTTTAAAGCAAGTTATTTTGCAGTGAGAGCTGAATTTTTGTGAAAAGAAGCAGCCCACCACAGGGTAACTATTAAATCCAAAAACTCAGCAGCTTGTGGAAATAGAAATAGAAATTGTAAAAAGTCTGGTCATGTGACCCCAAAAGCAACTCAATTAAAGGGATAATAGCAGTCTAATTTGAGTAGATAAATCATTATAAAGACAAAACCTGTCTTTTCGTCACAAATCCTGTTTTGCTGGGATTTCTTAGAAAACTGTAAGCACCATTACTCTGTAAAATTCTTTCCGATTGTTAACGTGTTGCTTGTTCTCGTTTCAGAGCCTGAACAGCAGCATCGGGTCGTGCCAGAACAGGAATGGGGTGAGTGATTGATTTTTAGAAAGCCCAGGAGCGTTTCTTGTGTAACCAAATGTGGACATTTTTCTGCGCTGTACTGCGATGCTCGTTTCGTGCTTCACCTCAGATTCCTCATCAATCAGCGGCTGCAGGCTTTCAGGCTGCAGTGCGTTTGAATACCTCTGAGAGGAGGTTTGGAGGTTCACGTTAGATGTGCTTGCAGTTATACAGTATTGATGGTGGAAACGAATACATATACTAGTTGGCTAGTTTAGCTCATTTACCATTCTACTCCTTTTACTCCTTTTACTTCCTCCTATAACCTCTAAAAGCTTTTCGATGTTTTTAACCCAACACTGAACTTTATCAGTAGAAAACATACAAATCTTGGTTTAATCAGCTAGTCTAACTCGGGTAACTAGTCTAAGATATTTAGCTCAATAAGCTAGTCTGCTTTGCTCTAGCTTTCTTAGCTAGTATAACTCAGCTAGCCTATTTCACTTAGCTAGTCTAACTCATTACGTTAGTTTTACTCATTTGACTAGTGTAACTCAAATAATTAGTCATATAAACCAGTTTAACTCATTTGGCTAGTCAAATTTACTTAGCTAGTCTACGTCATTTAGCTATTGGAGTTAACTCATGTGATTTAACTAGTTCACCTCGTTTAGCTAGTCTAACTCGTTTAGCTAGTTTAGTGAACTCGGCTTTC
Source organism: Silurus asotus (assembly GCA_024362625.1). Classification (NCBI taxonomy): domain Eukaryota; kingdom Metazoa; phylum Chordata; class Actinopteri; order Siluriformes; family Siluridae; genus Silurus; species Silurus asotus. Next base: position 2,793,061 of record MU580030.1, read on the forward strand.
TAATGTTATTAGATTCCTTCATAGGTTTCAGCTCATAAAATTTTCTAAACACCGCAATGCTTTTTTAGTACCTTTTTTAAACTGAAGATGAATTACACCAGCAATACGTATCAGTTTCAGATGTTCTGACTGAGTACTAAACATTTAAGAGCTGAAGTGTTGACGTTTAGCAGATTGTATTTTAAATAAAAAAGTGCTACGATTAGAACGATGCAGTTTGGTCGTTTTCACTTCTGGATACTTCCTGATTCCATTTCATTCATTTAAAACTCCTGAATGTGTGACTTTTTCGGCTGCATGTATTTCTGAAAACAACAGACATTAAAGAACTTTAGAAAAGAAATACATAAAGTGTAAGGAATTTACAATAGTCCAATTATTCTAACAGTAAATACTCGAACTAATACATTTGTTTAAAAGCAGGATTTCAAAGAAAAATGTAGAAATATGCTCGAATTAATGTATATTGAATAACACTAATAAGAATAAGATTTATTTTTTAACAGTAAATATCAAAATAAATACAATACTATACGTAATAAAGATATGAGTCCAATTTACTAGCATCGTTTCATGAAACGTTTTGAGACTTCTGTCACTCGGTGTTTGTCCTTGTGTAACCGCACACGTAATATGTGTTACGTAACACTCGTTTCTCAGGTAACTCAGGATCAGCGAGTAATGCTGTTTTGTGTGTTTTATCTCAGGCGGTCGGGCCGGTGCGTGAGAACAGTTTCATGCCGCGTTACATCCCTGACCCCACCGAACGCTTCCTGGATGGAGATTTCCAGCCTGCTCCAGGTAAACAAGTGTAAAGTTTATACCTGGACACCATCACTCATCACCTGACTTTGGTGATGCGTGATGAGCAATTTAGGCGGAGCTAGCGGTGAAGTCGTACCACCGGATAAAATGGAATGATGGTGGACTGGTCTACGGCATTACCGCCTTATCTTACAGAGAGAGTCATGATGTCAGGAGGTTCATTTTGTGACGGCGGCATGAATCATACCGTCTACACGCGTCTAGGCTTTCTGAAAGCCTGTACGCTGTTATAAGATCAGCGAGAAAGTATCAATCCGAACATGTTATACAAGAAAATGTTCTTGAAAATTTGATTCCATCTGGCTCAGAACTCTAATTGTACGGTCATTCTCTTTAGCCACATCTCTTTATTTGTTTTACAGAGAATGTTTTTTTTAATCAAATTGCATTCACATCAGACTAAAGAATAAATAGGCAGTGTCAAAAAGAAAGAATAAACAGTGCCTTATGTCCTGTTTCTGTATTTCAGAATTGGATGGACAGACAGACAGACAGACAGACAGACAGACAGACAGACAGACAGACAGACAATCCAAAAGTGCATTTTGTTTTTTTTGTTTTTTTGTGACAAAATTGAACAATTGAACATGTTAAGAATATTGCTTCGTACTGGATGTTCTTAGATAGATAGATAGATAGATAGATAGATAGATAGATAGATAGATAGATAGATAGATAGATAGATAGACAGACAGACAGACAGATAGACAGACAGACAGTTACATGTTAAGAATATTGCTTTGTACTTGATGTTCTTAGATAGATAGATAGATAGATAGATAGATAGATAGATAGATAGATAGATAGATAGATAGATAGATAGACAGACAGACAGACAGACAGACAGACAGACAGACAGACGTTCTTTTATCATGTGACTCCAATAGACTCTGTGCAGTAAATTAATTATTGGAACTATAGTCAAAGTTTGTGTTTTAGTGGATCTGATTATTAAAAATTAAACATTTTATTTCCGATTAAAGGAAGAAAAATGAACTAAATGACTCAGAAATAATTCATTCATTTCGATGACCCAAAAGTCACTAAAATGATCCGATCTTCCCATCACTATTTTACATAGTCTACACATGCAGGATGTGGTTTATATTCAGGGGATGGGGACCTCTGCTGGTGTGGAGATGAAATCAGATGGATGTGATGCTCATTGCAACTAAACCTCTTGTCTTTTCTCCATCCAGAATACGTAAACCAGAACGGGAACGGCAGCGTCTCGGACGTGATTAACCCCATCTATCAGCACCCTGCTCGTGAAGCCCTGGACGAGACTGAGGAGGACTACTTAAACTGCTTCAAAAACCCACCAACTGTCACTTCTTCTAACCCTGCCCCTGAGTACCTGAACACCTCGCACACTCTGATCTTTTCCCCCCTCACTGCCAGCAAGAAGCAGCCGAACGTCAATGGCTGCATCTCACAGAACAGCATCGACAACCCTGACTACCAGCAGGACTTCTTTCCAGTGGGGACCAACACGAATGGGCACTTCCCTGCAGCGGAGAACTCAGAGTACATGGGAGTGGAGGTGCACTAGCACGCCTCTGAAGTGTGTGAACTTTATGAAAGTGACTGGACTTAGGCAGGCTGTAATGCAGTGCTTCGGTCGAGGCTGTGAACTGCAGTGAACTTGAGAGTTTTAATGTTTGTTTTTTTTATAGAGAATTTAATGAGACCAAAAAACGTAGGTGAAGAAAGGCACACCTTTCCTGTACTAGAACCCAGTCACAATCCCGCCTTACTTCACGTCATGGAAATCGCAATCTTTTCGTGCCTCGAATGTGAAAAAAAACGTGTCTCATCAATTCAAGCTCATAAGCATCTTGAGTTTAACACGTGTAGCTTTCAAACTGTTTTCGGTGGATTTTAAGCAGCACACGTCTATTCTGTGATGATAAAAACAAAAACAACAAGAAAAAATGCACCACTATTTTGATGCTGGAAGCACTGGTCGGTCTTAAGAAGCCGGCATGCGATCGGTACGTTCACACGACCGAGAGAGGTTTTCTGTTCTCACGTTTATTATTAGAGTATGTGTAATGGACATCATACAATAGGAGCTGTGTACAGTCACACGTGTATCCTTCTCTCCTGTACGTTAATCGGTTCTCGTGTCGTCGTCGCGTTGTTGCACTTTTTAGATTTTATATTGAAATATTGCCGTAAACTGTTCCAGCTTGCGAATCGTTCGCTTTTAAGGGGTAGTGCTAATGTAAAGGAGTGTCGAAGACAAATGTGTGATACAGTGTACAGATTTCTTCTTCAGTTGGTATAAAATTCTTGTCTTACTTTTTGTCTAAAAAAATACAAACAAAAGCATTATTGTTCAGAACACTCCCGAAAGTTTTCATGTATGCTCTTCTGACTATAATTATTACTTTTAAAAAGTAAATAAAGTGTGTGTTTTTTTACAGTTCCGGTTTGATCATTTGGAAGAAAAATAGAAAAAAGGTGTATCAAAACGTTTTTTTTACAAGAAAGTACTAAATTTTTCTTACATTTACACACCATCACCTTTAAAATAATTTCCCTTCCTGCTTAACATTCCTGAATTAAAATCATGTTTGCTCTTTGTTCTAATTTGCTGTCTATGATGAAATAGCAGACGTGGTAACACTTGTGGTCGGTGCTCCCTGTTACTGCGCGTGCAGCTTTGTGCTGCCATCTGTTGGCGTGTTACAACAGTAGTCTCGAAACATAGAGCTCCACCTCCTGTCTTCTACTCAATGCCACTATCTCTAAACCATACAACATTTCAGGTCTCACCACAGTCCTATAAACTTTCCCTTTCACTCTCACAGATACTCTTCTATCACTCCTGCTATCACTCTTCTTGACCCACTCCACCCTGCCAGCAATCTTTTCTTCCCTTCTCTAACAAACTCTCCATTACTTTGCACTGTTGACCCCCAGGTACCTGAACTCCTCCACCTTCTTCACCTCTTCTCCCTGCAACCGCACCCCTCCACTGCCCTCCCTCTCATTCACACACATGTACTCTGTCTTACTCCTACTGACTTTCACTCCCCTTCTCTCCAGCGTGTACCTCCACCTCTCCAGGATCTTCTCAACCTGCTCACTACTCTCACCACAAATCAATATATCATCCGCAAACATCATAGTCCACGGAAACTCCTGTCTGACTTCGTTTGTCAACCTGTCCATCACCACTGCAAACAGGAAAGGGCTCAGAGCCGATCCTTGATGCAGTCTAACCTCCAGTCTGTCATTCCAACTGCATATATTCCTTGATATTTATTTACTATGAATAAATATTTTCACATTACAAATGAATGAGAAATGATTATAAACATAACATAAATAAGTTTAAAATAAATTAGCAATATTGTCACTAAACATTTTGATTATTTGACTATTCAGGATGAGGCTGCACTGTATTTGGGGCCTCCAGAGAAGTCTTAACCAATCAGAATGCTCAGAAAAGCTTGGGCGCATGCTGCAAAAGGAAGATAAGGGGTGGTTGTGGCCTGGATAACTTTCATCACCCAGGATATTTCAGCTTTCAGTTATATTTAATGTTATTGGAAAGTCTGAGCGACAGGTTATGACTTTGGCCTCCTTTTCCCTCATTGGCCATTGGCTATCGAGCACCTTTGGAATGAATGTGAACTCTGACTGCACCCCAGGTCTCCTCACCTCACCTACAGCACATCGGTACCTGCCTTGTGGATGAATGAGCAGAAAACTTCACAAGCACACTTCAAAATCTAGTGGAACATCTGCCCAGAAGATTGGAGGTTATTATAAGAGTGAATAAGGACTAAATGTGGAATGGGATGTTTAAAGCACATGCTGATCTTAGGGTCAGGTGTGTCCACAAACGGTACAATTAGAGCAAAATCATATCGTTATATTCCGTAAAATATCTTGGATACGGTTGTTTTCGGGTCACGTCCTGTCCAAGCAATTTAGAGGTAGAGAAGTGCACGGTTCTGTACTTTCACTGACCACCTCTGATTTCCTGAATGAAGTGATTCAGCATGGTTAAGCTATTAAATCACACATGCACGGATGGTTTTATTTAAGAAAAGAAGAAAGAAAAGAAAAGAACCCTGATTACAGGAAGTGGCTGCTATTCTCATCATGCTGATCTTTTGTGTTCCTTCAGTCGAATGAATAGAGGTGAAACGAGTTAAACGCTGTAGGGGATGTTTTTCATTACACATATTTATTCAAGCATGGATCATATCTGATCGAGGTAAACACGTTTTACACTACAGGGCCAAATGTATGTGCACCCCTGAGATTTACATTCATATGTGGTTCTTTCTAAGAAAGTTTTCGCGGAGTTCAAAGTGCACGATTGTATACGGTGGCTTTGTTTGCTGTAGCTTTATACATTTCTTTTCACCAAACCTGCTCCAGCATAACAATGCTGCTTTACACAATGTCAGCTCTATGTAGATATGCTGTGTGGAGATTAACCACAACAACAAAAAAAACTCCCCTGGTATGAATAAAACACCGACTGAAACCAAGATCTCCACATCTAACATCACTACCTGATCTCACTAATGATCCCTAATCTCACAGCCATGCCGCAAAGCTTCTTTCAGAAGAGTGAAGGTTTTTTTTGCCCATTTAGTGTATAACTGTATAAGAATTTAAGTCACTACCAATCTTGAAAATCTCTCTCAGGGAAATACTTTATTAAAATACTTATTAATTGTGAACTCTTAAAATGCAAGACCACTGACAATTTATATTATTATTATTAATTATTATTATTATTATTATTATTATTATTGATTCAGTGTATTTGAGATAAAGAGTAAAAAAAATGGCCTCTGTGTCAGTCATGTATCTGAGCACTAGGGGGCAGCAGAGATTTATTTATAGTTGTGGGAAAATACCCAGAGATCCAGGGGTTGGAAATAATATTTAATTTTCTGTACAAAAAAAAAAAATGTTTACTGATAGATAGATAGATAGATAGATAGATAGATAGATAGATAGATATTACATATTATATTATTATTATTATTATTATTATTATTATTATTATTATTATTATTATTATTATCATTGTAGCACAGTAAAGAAAATCTCTGCTCCAGCAGCAAAGAAAAACGTGCAAATATAAAGCAGAGACACACTTTCTCACAAATATATACAGTGTATAAATACAAAAGAAAAGAAACAAACAATACAGTAGTTACACTTTCTAACAAACTAATAATAATATAGCATATCTATATATACATATATACGGTTAATACACATTTTAGATTATTAATTTGTATACAGTCAAATCCTTTCTTCGTTCTAATTTTCCAGGAAATTGTGCAACTCATCTTGTTTTATTGACAAAAGTGTTGCCCCCCCCCCACAATCACATGATCTCAGCTGAACTCCTGTGACCCTTTTTTACCCCTTGGTTTTATAATTTTTTCACATTCAATTATGAAACACAATCTTAATGTGATTAAGAAATAGATAACTACGAATTAATTAATATTCAGGCCCTTTTTTTGTTTTTATTTTTTCGACCCTTTAATGAATTGATCCAATTATCCCTCGGGTATCGATTCGGCGCGCAGTGCGCATGCGCATGTTTACATTTGACGCGCATGCGCGGTGCGGAGTGCTTGCGTAGTGACAGACGATAACCCAGCGCGAGCGCAGCTCCTCATTCTCAGCCCCAGCCCGGTGTCGCGTAGGAGGGCAACAAACATGACTCCCTCAACCATAAGCTTCATTTTGGTGCTTTCAGGAGTTATTATTTTACTCTCGGAGACGCCAGGGGTGAGTTTTGTGTCTGGTTGATGTTTTATTTTGTTTTCGGAGTTAATACGGATAATACAGCGCAAGCTAAAACTTGTTGTCTGTCCGGCGCGAGCTCGGTTTATTAGCTAGCTATGTTTTTCTTGCTAAGTATTAATAATTATTTTTGAGGTTTCTAATAATGTATAGATAACATTAATTAATTACATTTGGCACAGAAATTAACTGGTAACTAGAATTACCCGGTCTTAGCTACAATGTTAGCTTGTTTTTTTTGCTATCTAATTTACATTAAATTTACAAAAACATCTTTTTTTCAAAATATTATTTTGTACAGATGTTTAGACGATTGTAAACAAAATACATCCCATAACCTCAGTCTTTTTTTTTTTTTTGGAAAA
>MU580030.1:2802546-2847675 GCA_024362625.1 Silurus asotus
AGGCCAGGAACATCACATGATCATCAGCTAGTACTTCATCAGGCCAGCTTTCTCTTTCAAAATTAGACTCACATGGTCAGATGAGTCAAAGTCAGCGTGTGAAAATGGGGGGGGGGAGTTTTTTTTTGTGTACACCGAGAGAGGAAATAAGTATGTGCATTATTTTTTTTTTGCTTATGCTGACCATAACATGCTTTTTAAATACATCAGTCCACATTTATTCCCCATTTACTGCAATAATAATCTTCACTCCTCTGGGAAGGTGTTCCACTAGATTTTGGAGCGTGCTTGTGGAGATCTGTGGGAAACTTATTGTTATTTTTTCAGCAAGATTCTGGCAGTCCTCTCACATCGATTTGGCAGCTTTCGAGGTGTTTCTTTGGTGTTTTAATGTTTTCTAATTCTTCATAACATTCAAGAAATAACTCTTGACCTGAAAACTGTGCATTCTTATTGGCTAATGTACCATTGACCAGCCACTGCAATCTTCACTCCTCTGGGAAGGTGTTCCACTAGATTTTGGAGCGTGCTTGTGGAGATCTGTGGAAAACTTTTCATGTTATTTTTTCAGCAAGATTCTGGCAGTCCTCTCACATCGATTTGGCAGCTTTCGAGGTGTTTCTTTGGTGTTTTAATGTTTTCTAATTCTTCATAACATTCAAGAAATAACTCTTGACCTGAAAACTGTGCATTCTTATTGGCTAATGTACCATTGACCAGCCACAGTGTTTCTCATTAATGTTTCTGGGATACGTGTGATTTTTGTAAATATAAACATGACGCTTGAGGTAATGCATGAATGCACAATAATTTTAGACACTTATGGAAAGTAGTAGTTGAGTGGTTAATTCTCTGGGTTACTGTTCGGTAGGCCGACAGGCAACTCAAAGCTGATGCTCTTGGGCCCTTAAGCAAGGCCCTTATTCCTCAGTGCTCAAGCATTGCTGTATCTGGTAGATCATGCACTCTGACTCCAGCTTCCAGAATTTCACTTTGCTGTAAAGTACATGTGACAAGTATACAAGCAGCTTTCCTTCTTTCCGATGATTAAGATGATCACTACGATTCGGTGTAGGCATCATGTCATTTGATCTCTGTGTTTGTAACATGAAGAACAATCCTCAGGTCTGTTCCTGTGCAGGATGTGCGAGATGTTATGCACTGGAATAATTTATAAAACAACAAACACGATTGTCCCAATATTTATTTCCCCTTATTGTAAATTCCTGAAGTCAAAACTTCTACTTTATCTTCCGCAATCCTGTTCAGGGGATTTCATATTTTGGTAACACATGTCTAACTTAAACACAAGTTACATGCACTTGTCCAGTCCATGCTAGATAAGTTTGGAAGATCTCCTGCTTTGACCTCGACTATACTGAACACCTTTTTATGATGATTTAGAACGCTGACTGCACCCCAGGTCTCTTCTTCACACCTACATCTTTACCTGACTTTACCTGATGAAGAGTGGAGATTATCAAATGTGGACTAAACATAGAATGAGATGCTCAGAAAGCACATACTAATCTTATGGGGTCTATGATACAAGATGGACAAGAAAAATGATGAACATATAACACTTTTTTTTTTTTCTTTTTTTAAGTGTTTGTTTTTATCATTCTCCTATCACTCTTTCTCTCTCTCTCTCTCTCTCTCTCTCTCTCTCTGTCTATATATATATATATATATCTCTTCTCTATTGAAGGCTGAGGCTCAGCATTGTATCTGGTATGGAGAATGTGGCAACTCGACTATTCTACCTGATAAAAAGTACAACTGTAACTACACTGGACCTCCTAAACCTCTGCCTAAAGATGGACAAGACCTTTTACTGGTATTTAAGATCTTGTGTGTTTTTATTTAGTTTTGTTTTCTATTGTATGGATGTTAAACTATTTAGTTTTCTCACTTTATATGGAAACTATTAAAATCTGTGCTTTCTTTTTTTTTTTTTTTTTTATAAATAAATAAACCACAGCTCTGGTTAGGGGAAAAAAACATGCATATTACATATGCAAATAGCCATGAGGAAAAACACTAAGCTGATATTTTCGGTTCCTCTGAATTCAATCAGCTGTTTGTCTGACAGTAAATTGAAAAGCTTCTGGTATTCGGTGATTTGTGATCCTAAAGCCTGGTTTATATTCTTGCTTGCAGGAACTTTGCCCCGGTTTGGCCTACGGTAACCAGAGCGTCTGCTGCGACACCCAGCAACTGCGCACACTCAAGGGCAACATCCAGATACCTTTACAATACCTGTCCAGGTCCAAATGTTCTCTCATGACCCTATCTAGCTTTGTCCATGTAAAAAGAGACTTGACTGGCGAGAATTTGTTTATGACCCTCTCATGACCTGTTTACGAGCTGTAGTGAGCGGTTTCTGCCGAGCACTAAAACGAATCGTTGTTGTGAATTCAGGTGTCCGGCATGTTTCTTTAACTTCATGACCCTGTTCTGCGAGCTGACCTGCAGCCCTCGGCAGAGCGAGTTCCTCAACGCAACCCAGTTTTCAGCCGACGTTGTGGACAACAGCACCAACGTAGTCGAACTCTCGTACTACATCAACCAGGAGTTCGCTAACTGTGAGCTGTTTTTAAATACTTGAAATATCCGCATTGCATCAATTATACATGATTGTTATGGGGTGTAACGGTACACACAGTTCACAGTCCGGTACGTAGCTCAGTTTTTACATTACGGTTCAGTATCAATTCGGTACATTTAGGGGGGAAAATGCTAAACTTTAAAATAGCTTTTTTTTTTCCCTTTTTATTAATGCAGTTTATTATTAATATCATTTCTCAACATTATCATTTAGAATTTGAAATAAAATTCCTGCTTGGTCAAATAATATATACAATTACATTATATATATCATATAGAGCAAATCAAATGATTGCAGTACATATATTGATTAATTGATTGATTAACTGATTAATTAGTACAAATTAAATTGATTAAATACAATTTTATAAATTAATTATTTGACAATTGTCATACCCCATTTGGGAGAAGAGGGAGAAGCCACACTGTGTAAATTCTTGTAATTTTGTATATATTTATTAAAATACCCCTGGCATTGTTGTTTACATATTTATTAATAATAATAAAGAATTCGCTAAAAGTGCGGGGTGGAGAGTAAACATACTTGTGGTATGCCGCTCAAAACTTTCCTGAGGGAACTTCGATTTGAACTACGTCCTTCAGAACAATTGTTGAGCACAAGTGCCTAAATATATTGTAATAATTTATTATTCTGAACACCATGAAGATAGTATAATGAATACTATATGGATTAGGCTAATCATGCACTCTTTTCAGCAATGTACAACGCGTGCAAGGATGTAGAGGCTCCTTCCAGCAACGTGAAAGCGCTTAGTCTGCTGTGTGGCCGAGACGCCAGTGCCTGCACCCCCACCAATTGGATCGAGTACATGTTCGATACCAACAACGGCCAGGTTCCTTTTGCCATTGATCCCGTGTTCACAGGTGACGCAGTTTAATTAAAATGAGGAAATTTATGTGAATTTGTTTTTACTTCCTGATTGGTCAAAATACTGAACAAGATAATTTAATTCATTTTTATTTTTTTTATTGATTTTGTTTCCAGGTGATCCTCCATCTGGAATGACCTTCATGAACAACCACACGTTTGGCTGCACCGAGTCTCTAGACGACGGCTCGGCAGCGTGCTCGTGTCAGGACTGCAGCGCCTCCTGCGGGCCCTCGCCCGTCCCTCCGCCCATCCGTCCTCCGTGGACAATTTTGGGCTACGATGCCATGTACTTTATCATGTGTCTCTCGTACCTGGCCTTTCTCCTCGTCTTCTGCAGCTTGCTGGCTTTGGCATGGTGCTTCAGGTGAGAAAGCAGATACCAGACGATCAGCTCACTGAGTTATAGTGATGGACATGAGCAGGATCTGATTGTTCTCGGTTCCTTGCTCACTTTAACAAAATGTAGAAACGATGCATGTGGAGTTCCTTCAGGAGTTGTTTTAGTATGTCGGAAATGCACTTCCTTATAGAACAATGTCTTATCAGACAAATCACATGTTTCAGTCACAAGGGGAAATAAATCATCCGTCTACAAAACTTACTAAACAGGAAATTAATATGCATTTCTGGTAACAAATTACAAAATTAATGCTTTTTTCCCCGTTTTTAGGAAAAGGCACATCACGTCGGAGTATGGCCCCATTCAAGATGCCAACGAGCCTCTTTCGTTGAACAAGGACTCTGATAGATCATCCAGTAAGTACCAACTGATGTCACTAAGCAGAATTTAATCATTAATGTTCAAATCCTGTATTTGGCTGATCAGAAAAACTTAAATTCTCAGTAGCATTTTAGGGAAGTTTTTTTACGGTCGCCACTGGAACCATCAAAAGGAACACACTTATAGGCACTAAACATACACATTCTTTTATGTAGCCTTATAACTGCTTTATCTCTTTAAAGCTGCTTTGGGACAAAGTCCATTGTAAAAAGCGTTATACAAAAAAAAATGAATTGATTTCAGCTGCACAACAGATCATGGGTTTATACGGGGGGGTGCAGGGAAACTGGATATTTACAGAGCAACACTGGAGCTTTGAGGATTGATTTGTATTGTAATTAATATCCACAGTCTGCTATAATGACCTCAGGATGCCCAGGTTGCATTTAATCGCCCGTCACTGCAACAATATACTGTAATGAATGGACATTCGGTGATGAGGATGGGTTCCTTTTTCATTCTGGGTTTTTTCTTCATGCCGTATCAGGAATTAAATACCAGACGTTCCACATGATCAAATACAACTATAAGTGACAGTGGAGTGGTGCGGTTGCAGGGAGAAGAGGTGGAGGAGTTCAGGTACCTGGGGTCAACAGTGCAATGTAATGGAGAGTGTGTCGGAGCAGTGAAGAAAAGAGTGCAGGCAGGGTGGAGTGGGTGGAGAAGAGTGATAGCAGGAGAGTATCTGCAAGAGTGACAAGGAAGGTTTATAGGACTGTGGTGAGACCTGAGATGTTGTATGGATTAGAGACAGTGGTGTTGAGGTAGGTGGAGCTGGAGGTAGCAGAGCTGAAGATGTTGAGTTTTTTTTTTTTGGGAGTGATGACGATGGACAGAATTAGAAACGAGTTTATTAGAGGGTCTGCACATGTAGGATGTTTTGGAGACAGGGTGAGGGATATGTGGAAGGAAGAAGGGAAAAGAGGAAGCCCAAAGAATAGGTTTATGGATGTGATGAGGGAAAGCATGCAGGTGATTGGTTTTGAAAGAGGCAGATGTAGAGGACGCAGTGATCTGGAGACGGATGGTCCACTGTAGGGACCCCTAACTGGAGCAGATAATTTATATATATTTATATATATATTATAAAAAATACATTAATATGATCAAATGTACATAATTTCAGTTTATTCCAGAAAGGTTTCTCAAATCTCTAGCTGTCATATCAGTATAGAAATCCAAACCTACCATTATTTTTTTTATTCCAGGTGGCGTGACGTGTTGCGAGTCTCTTGGCGAACGCTTTGAGAATTTCCTCCGCCGTATCTTCAGCTGCTGGGGCTCGTTCTGTGTGCGCCGCCCCCTCCTGGTGATCTTCTCAACAATCGTGCTGGTGGTGATCTGCTGCTTGGGTTTAAGGTACATGCGCATCACCACCGACCCGGTGGACCTGTGGTCGGCGCCAGACAGCCGTGCCAGGCAGGAGAAGCAGTACTTCGACGAGCACTTCGGCCCCTTTTTCCGCACAGAGCAGCTCATCATCACCACTCCATGGACTAACTGGTTCACGTTCGAGTCCACCACCGGCGGTGACATCCCCTTTGCGCCCATCTTGAACATCTCTTTGCTCCATCAGGTCAGGGAATCCTTTTTTTTTTTTGGTTTGCTGTAGAATGCTGAAAAGTTATGAGATCCATCACCATGCTTAAATTTATCTTCTCTTACCAAGATTCTGGATCTCCAGACTGATATTGAACACCTGGAGGCAGACTTTAATGGAGAGAAGGTTACTCTGAAGGACATCTGCATATCTCCATTGGCTCCTTACAACAACAACTGCACCATCTTGAGTGTGCTTAATTACTTCCAGAACAGCCATGAAGTTTTGGACCACATCTTGAGTGATCAGTTTTACGTGTACTTTGATTATCATACGCACTTCCTGTACTGTGTAAGGTACGTGCTCTTTATTGTTTTTTAATGCATATTAATCTGTTGATTAGATACATCACACGTTGGCCAAAAGTATTGGGACACCTGATTTTACTAATCTTCAACACGTTTTAGTTCCCCAGTAGCCCTGGATGATACGGGACATTTCCACGACCCCTGCATGGGCACCTTTGGCGGTCCTGTCTTCCCCTGGCTCATCCTCGGAGGCTACGAAGGTCAGGAACTGTTTTTCTGTTTTTCTGTTATCTTTCTCTCCATCTTATCTTTCAGCCACGATGATTTCATGATCACGTTTTCCCTGTTTAGGAACGACGTACAATAACGCCACCGCTCTAGTGATCACCTTCCCAGTCAATAACTACCTGAACGACACGGAAAAGCTGGGCAGAGCTCTGGCTTGGGAGAAAGAGTGAGTATTTTTGAAAGTATATTGTGTATTTTAAAAAATCCAACAAAATGTTTGATGAAGAATAAAGATGCAAGAGATTTCCATTCTTACTTTATATAAATAACCCAGAAGATACAATCTGAACCTTTTTGAGGATTTGAAGATGTTTTGTTCGTGCTCTTGGAACCATTCTGTAATTTCAGCTTTATGGTTGCTACCAAAAACCACTAACAAAAACAAAAACCTCACTGAAGTACCGCAGTCCTTATTTTAACCTGCATGTTCCTCTTATCTTTTCCTCAGGTTCGTCAGATTTTTAAAAAACTACAGCAACCCCAACCTCATCATCTCCTTCAACTCGGAGCGCAGCATCGAGGATGAGATCAACCGAGAGAGCAACAGTGACATCGCTACCGTCCTGATCAGCTACGCCACCATGTTCATCTACATCTCCCTGGCATTGGGACACATCAGGAGCTTCAGTCGCCTGCTGGTGAGTTCGAGTTTATCTAGCAGGATTAACTGATTTGTTACAAGACGAGTGTCGTCCTGCAAATCATGTGTTTTTTTTTTTTCCAGGTGGACTCTAAGATCTCTCTGGGTATAGCGGGAATCCTGATCGTCCTGAGCTCCGTAGCATGCTCTCTGGGAATCTTCAGCTACTTCGGCGTTCCTCTTACCCTCATCGTCATCGAGGTCATCCCCTTCCTGGTGCTGGCAGTTGGTGTGGACAACATCTTCATCATGGTGCAGACCTTCCAGGTCAGTGGGCTGTGTAGACAAGTAGGAGATGATTTCTAGGTTGCTGTTTACCTTGAATGATAGCTTTTGAAATACCTCTGCTGTTTTTATTTTTTTTGTTTTTTTTATGGAACTGCAGCTGCAGAACCTGTGGGTTTTGCTTCTCCTTTTTTTTTTTTTGTCTTCAGAGATAATCTATGCAGCTGCTGTATTTTGTGTCGGTTGTGTGAATATATTAGACTTTAAAGGGAAGTTACGTTCCTCGATCATCACAAGTCTAAAATTTCAGCAAAAGTTCATATCGGTGATGATCGTGTGATGGTGTGTGGGGACTTTTTGGAGGATGTTGATTATGAAATTTCTCGGTTTGGTTAGAGTTCGCTTGCTTTCGGTGTCTCTTTGCATCTATGTGCGATCATGAGAGGTTATTTATTTAATATTATATTTGATGTCAACATAATACATTTTTGCATTTGCTGTATTGACGTCAAAGCGAGAGACTCCGTGCCGACTGACTGTGTTTGGTCTCTTCCTCTTTTTGTAAACAGAGGGATGAGCGGCTGGAGCACGAAGAGCTGCATCAGCAGATTGGCCGTATCCTAGGAGATGTCGCCCCAAGCATGTTCCTGTCCTCTCTCTCTGAGACCGTGGCATTTTTCTTAGGTGAGGACCATGTTTCAAACCCCGGCTTACGATGAATATCGGAGGGATTTCTGCAGACACACTGGGTCGAGTCCTTCGTATGTTAAATGTCCCACGAACTGCTTTAACCACCGTGTATTTACTTCGCAAAACAAGTGCTGTATTTTGTAGAAAATGGGACGTATTCTACGTTTTTCTGTGTAATCTGTATAATGTTTTTCTTTCTACAGGAGCTTTGTCCCACATGCCTGCCGTACGAACGTTCTCGCTCTTCGCTGCATTGGCTGTGTTTATTGACTTCCTCTTGCAGATCAGCTGTTTTGTCTCCCTGCTTGGTTTGGACATTAAGAGGCAAGAGGTAAGAGTGACCTAGACACACTGTTATCAGAGATCACATAGATCCAAAAAAATACAATTTTCTATAATCAATATCATCCCTTATATTATTATAGTAGTTAAATGCTATTCTTAAAAAAAAAAAATCTATGTTCATTGGGTTAGTAGTGATGATGGTGCTGCAGTAAACACTGAAACTTGTTATTTGAGTATAATGTACTTAAAGTCTGATCTCATCTGGTTAAGCCTAATTGGATTTGTCTGCTAGTTGCAACATCGCCAAGCCTGACCCTCCTTATCAGTGTGCTGCATGTTGTGTGATTGTTCGATGGAGCGATGTCTTAACGTTCAAGCGTTATCTCTGGGACTTTGATCACTGCATTCAGGGCTTGAATTCGGGAGTTTTGGTGTCTTTGATCGAGTTTATTTATATAGCGCTTTTCACAAGGGACATTGTCTCAAAGCATCTGGTTCTGTCTTTCTATATATAATGTATGTGTATACAACAATCAGGCATAGCATTATG
This sequence comes from Silurus asotus, assembly GCA_024362625.1. Lineage (NCBI taxonomy): Eukaryota > Metazoa > Chordata > Actinopteri > Siluriformes > Siluridae > Silurus > Silurus asotus. The sequence goes on from MU580030.1 coordinate 2,811,353, forward strand.
ACCACCTGCTTAATATTGTGTTGGTCCACCAAGTCCTGATCTTTCACACATTCACAGCATGAACTTGTTCAGCAAATTATACTACCTGACCCAGTCGTCTAGACGTCTCAATTTGTCAAACTCTCAAATCCTTACGCTCGTTTATTTTTCCTGCTTCTAATTGTTCAATAAATATATCCACCCAGTAACAGGTGCCATGATGAAGAGATCAGTGTCATTCACTTCACCGCTTATAGTTATGCCGTGTGTGTGTGTGTGTATCCCCTACTGCCTACTTCACAGTTTAATAGGTAATTTATTATCTTTTAGAGGAATCGACTGGACATCCTGTGCTGCATCAAGCTGTCCAATCAGGAGGAAGAGAACAGTGATGGTGTCCTCTATCGCTTCTTCAAGAAAGTCTATGCTCCCTTCATATTGATGGACTGGGTGCGCCCTCTGGTGGTAAGTATAATGTGGTACATCAACCCATCCTAGCTTTTTCTAGATTTAAAATGATTTATTTTAATATCAAAGGTGAATCATATCAGTAATATTGTGCTTTATATTTTTCCAGGTTGCCGTGTTTGTGGGAATGCTCTCGTTCAGTATAGCGGTCACCGACAAAGTGGAAATCGGACTCGACCAGCAGTTGTCCATGCCTGACGTGAGTCTTACGTTCTAGTCATTAACTCCTCGACTTCAGAGGAAACGTATTAGCGCTATTCGCTGTTCCCGTGCATGCATTTGAGAGAATTTTGCTGGCTTGTTGTACAGGACTCGTTCGTGTTGCACTATTTCGGGAACCTGACTGAATACCTGCATACGGGTCCTCCGGTCTACTTCGTGGTCAAGGAGGGTCACGATTACCGCACAACGGTGGGACAGAACCAAGTGTGTGGCGGCGTGGGCTGCAACAATGACTCGCTCGTCCAACAAATCTACACTGCGTCACTCATGAGTGACTAGTAAGTGACCTTCTCACGAATGCCTAATCATCTGGACATAATGAGTAATGGGTGACTTTTAAACAGTAGGGTTTTTTTTTTCCCAAGTTAAAAATAGTGGATCGTTAAAGTTCTGCATCTGACATCTACATTCCTAAAACAATGTGGTTCATGTATAAACAAATGCCTCACACAAAAAATGATTCCTGTGCAGCTCAAGGCCACAGAAGGTATTTATCTGAATAGCAATGCTTCCTGAAGTAGAAGAGAAGCCTACGTTTCGTTTCCTCTTTATCAAGTCATGTTTTTATTTAGCCATGTTAAAACTACAGCTGACTACAGCCTCAGCTGAACCCTTCCCCCATTTTTCAGTTACTCATCTCTCCGATTTCTTCATAAAAGTGAAGCAAGCTGGTATGAAGAACCGGTGACTGTATAATGTACCGTATACGAGTGGAACAAAAATATTCACATTTCAGTACAATATTTATGCATTAATTTTCTCCCTCGTTATGCTGGATGCTTTTTCTGAGAAATTCTTGAAGAGTGAGGCCACTTGATATGTTCGTAAGGGGGAAACTCAGATTTGAACTATGGGGATTGTTGTAAATGCGGCAGAAAATTGAATGAGAATCTTCCTCTACGTAACAGCTCGAAGATAAGCACGACCCCGTCCTCGTGGTTAGACGACTACTTCGACTGGGTGAAGCCGCAGTCTACCTGCTGCCGATTCTACAATTCTACCGGAGCCTTTTGCAACGCTTCAGGTAAACGATTAGCCACAGAATCAACACACCTCAAGGACGTAGCTGGTGGAAGTTATAGTAATAAGCTGAACCCATGTGGTTAAGGGATGGTGCTCTTAAATTATATTTAAGGGACTTTTTTTTGCCAGTACACATTTACAGAGAAATTATGGCTCCTTTGCCCTTCTAAAAACTAGTATGCACGTTAGGACATGTTGAATGTTTACTGAATTTGCTGTGTGTGTGTGTGTGTGTGGGGCAGTGGTGGATCCTTCCTGTGTGCACTGCAGGCCTTCAACTCCCAGTGGCAAACTGAGACCTAACGGCACTGACTTCATGAGGTTCCTGCCGATGTTCCTGTCTGATAACCCCAACATCAAGTGTGGGAAAGGGTCAGTAAAACATTAATAAAAAAAAAGGGGGGAAGGGGTACCTCAGTAATGTTGGACGTCTGATCAGAAGGGTTTGAGTTCAAATCCCACCACCATTTGATCGTCCAAAAGTCTCTCATCTGTTCTGGTTATTTGCACTGTGATCACTATTGAAGACCTTTTTGAGATGAGCATTAATATCCCTTCGCTTGACCAACCCCCCCCTAGTGGCCATGCTGCATACAGCACTGCAGTGGTGCTGAAGGACGACACTAGCGTGGGCGCCACTCATTTCATGAGCTACCACACGATCCTGAAGACTTCTGCAGACAACATCGATGCCATGAAGATGGCCCGAGAGCTGGCCAAAAACATCTCGCTCTCCATGGGCTCGGAGAATCAGACTTACAATGTCTTTCCATACAGGTGTGTTATGAAAGGCATGCGTAAACATTATTAAAGGTGCAACGGTAATATGTGGTAATATGTGAGTGGTATTTCCTGAAAACTGGTTGGAAGTGTGTGTGTGTGTGTGTGTGTGTGTGTGTGTGTGGAAGATCTTGAGTGGCCTGCTATAGATGGGATGAATCTCCACAAGCACACGCTTCCCTGAAGTTTCGAGGTTTATTATTGAGGCTGGTTGAATCATTGAAGTTGGTTATAACTCAAATTTTTTCAAATGAAATGCAAAAAGATCTTCCCCAATGACCTGGTTGTGCTTCAAATCATGAAATAGTTTAGTATTGAACGCACATTTACAAATAAAAAATATAAAAAATGTAACCGTACACTTATTTATTTTATTGAAAACTAATGAAAACTTCTCTTTTTTTTTTTCCCTCCTTTTTCCTCCAGTGTATTCTATGTGTTCTACGAGCAGTACCTTACCATCGCCCACGACACGGCTCGGAACTTGGGCGTGTCCCTGGGGGCCATCTTTATAGTCAGCACGGTGCTCCTGGGCTTTGAGCTGTGTTCGGCCATTCTCGTCTCCCTCACCATCGCCATGATCCTGGTCAACATGTTCGGTGTGATGTGGCTGTGGGGCATCAGCCTTAATGCCGTGTCGCTGGTTAACCTGGTCATGGTGAGCATGTGTAAATAAACGAATGGGGATGACACCGTACTTTTGGACACCACTTGGATGTTTCATTTTAATGATGTAGACGGTTCTAAATTTACATATTTTTAAATATTTAAATTAGGCACTTTTCTCAGTTTTAGGTTGTTCTTTCATCATTAGAAGTCACCATAATTCCCAGCTGTCGTAGATCAGTATTGGATTGGTGTACGTTTTTTTTTTGTTGTTTTTTATTCCAAGAAAAGAAACAGAAATATTTTCTGTAGGAAGTGTATCGTTCTTTATACATTGCAATATTTAAATGAGGCACTTTTCTCAGTTTAAGGCTGTTCTTTCGTCATTAGAAGTCACCATAATTCCCAGCTGTCGTAGATCAGTATTGGATTGGTGTACGTTTTTTTTTTGTTGTTTTTTATTCCAAGAAAAGAAACAGAAATATTTTCTGTAGGAAGTGTATCGTTCTTTATACATTGCATATTTGGTTCATATTTCCTTATTAAATAGTACATTATTTACATATAGTGAAACTTTGCGCTGTGTGTGTGTGTGTTTGTTTGTTATTTAGAGCTGTGGTATATCGGTGGAGTTCTGCAGCCATATCGTGAGAGCGTTCTCCATCAGTACTAAGGCCACACGGGTGGAGAGAGCTGAGGAGGCTCTGGCGCACATGGGCAGCTCTGTGAGGACCTTTTTCTTTCTCTACCTATTAAAACTTTTTCTACTTTTGTTTCTCTTCTCTAACTTTATTCATCGATTATTATAAAACGCATGACTTAAGCGTCCTCTTGTCCGTAGGTGTTCAGCGGCATCACGCTAACGAAATTCGGCGGGATCATCGTCCTGGCTTTCTCCAAATCGCAGATCTTCCAAGTCTTCTACTTCCGCATGTATTTAGCCATTGTGCTGCTGGGAGCAGCTCACGGCCTCATTTTTCTCCCGGTGCTTCTGAGTTACGCAGGTATGAAACCTACAGCTGGTTATTCCAGTGAGCTGTAGTGAAGGATGAATTGTTCATAGCTGATGTTATGACCAGAGCGATCACTTATTATTATTATTGTTATTATTATTATTGTACACCAATCAGGCATAACATGGAGATTTACTTTACCTGCTCATAATGTTATAATACACTGATTCTCCCATCATGGCACCTGTTAGTGGGTGGGATTTATTGATTTGTCCGGGGCAGAAAATTTTTATAACGAGAACCAAATTGTGACGTCTAGACGTCTGGGTGAGAGCATCTCCAAAACTGCAGCTCTTGTGGGATGTTTCTGGTCTGCAGTGGTGAATCGGCGACAGATCGGCTGGTCCGATCCAACAGACGAGCTCCTGCTCAAATCAAATCCCAAACCAACACAATATTAGGCGGGTGGTCATTAATGTTATGTCTGATCGGTGTGTATTTCCCTTTGATGAAGACCTTCAGCCCTGTGATGTAAATCAGACAGACACCCGGATTATATTTTAATCTCTAATGATCTCGTCCGCAGGTCCGTCTGTTAATAAAGCAAAAGTCTTGGCAGCACGCAGCCGTTTCTCCGGGACAGAGCGCGAATACCTGCTCGCCAACTGACGGCAACAAGGAAACTGATACATCGATCCACAAGGGAATCTGTGGGTACAGCAGTTTCTTATAAAAAAACACACTAACAAATGCACACACACACACTCACACCTCGACTACAAGACTCTAACTCAGGACTTCTGCTTGGGAGGACACACACACACACACAATCCAGTGTGATTTATGGGGAAAAACGGTTCAACTGTGGGATTTCACTTCGGTCGAAACCGACAAGGCAACGGACCAAACCGGGGGGCTGTGACTGAAACTGTGTTCAAGCTACGTTCTAGAACAGAATTACACAAACATGCAATATTAACTATAACAACATGCAACCCGGACGTGTTCCTGATCTCTGGGGGTTATTTATTTTGCCAAATGTTTTTTTTTTTCCTTCTGATGCTTTAAATCACGTCGCCTGTTGAAGAAAAAAAGTAAAAATACAGCACCAATGGTAATTGGGTTCATTTATCCGATTGTATTTGATTCACATGGGTGTTTTTTTTTTTTTATTTTTTTTTTGCGCAATTGCTGAAAAATCAGTGAAAGGTACAAAATAACTGCTTTAAAACCTGTTGAAGAAAAAATACAGCACCAATGGTAATTGGGTTCATTTATCCGATTGTATTTGATTCACATGGGTGTTTTTTTTTTTTTTTTGGCGCAATTGCTGAAAAATCAGTGAAAGGTACAAAATAACTGCTTTAAAAAAAAAAAAAAGCAGGAAATCGGGACGCTGGACGCACAACGTCCTCGGGTTCACGATTTACCGGTTTCTATGAAGTGCTGTATCTTTTACAGATCAGCGTTCACGTTTACCTCCGCGCTCGAGTGTCCGAGGAGTAATTTTCAGAAGAATAATAATAAAGTGTTTGGGAGTTTATATCAGATCTAGCGATTTTAAGATTCACGACTCGTCCGGAAACGCCCTCACGTAGCCGTCAGAACGTCGATCCTGAGACACAGGATCTTATTATATATAATGAGGAAGAAATGTTACGGAGTTATACAGCGAGGTTGGGAGATTGTATTTTTTAACCTTTTTTTTTTTTATGAATTTCTCAATCTGAGATGTACTGAAAAGTTCAGGACTGCATTCCATGCTGAATAACACTTTAATATTTGTGTGGTTTTGTTGGGGGTTTTTTTTGGCAATAAAAAAAAAAAAAAAGTGCTTGACCTTTTGCGCTGTAGAGTCTGAATACACCTTTATAACCTCAACATCCAATCGCAAATAACATTTAAAAACATTTCATACATTTAAAGTGAACAAAAATATGGACACCTGACCATAAAATTGGTTTCTCCATTTGCTGTTATAATAATCTCCACTCTTCTGGGAAGATGTTCCACGTCCAACCCGTGCAAAGCAGATCTTCATGTAGCTGGCTTTGTGCACAGGGGCGTCGTCATGTCGGGACACGTCCGGAAAATTTCATTCTCCCAAATCCAGAATCCAACTGTGTGCATCCAGATGTTTGTAAACAGTCTGTGGAGGAACCGCATATGTCTGGGAATTCAGGTCTCTCAATACTTTTGGCTGGAGAGTAAATGTTCTAGTGAATAGAAGGTAAGAAATTACCACCTGGATTTCAAACCTCTTCTAAGATCCTTATTTTAAAATGATTCCACGTGATTATGATGGTTTAAATGAATTCTAAACACACAGTCCACACCCTCAGCAGCAAACACCACACGCTACAACTCACAAACACTTAAAGCTCATGATGTTCTTCTAAAAGCACCAGCGATGCATGAGTGCTTAACCCAAATCTCCTTTTGCAACAGTCTTCTATTTTTAGACATTTAAGGAGGTTTGGCCCCATTTGCATCACTTCCTTTTGTTCTCTTCTCAACCACCAGAGGGCGCTCTGTATCTTTATACATGTACAGTATCTTCTCCATGTTAACAGCATGAACACAGTTTTCTAGCAACCTATTTTACATTCGTGTCTGTTTATTAATATGTGTGTGTGTGATTTGAAAATTTGAACGTCACACTACATCTGGGTTCAGCTGACCAAGAGATGCTGAAGAACCAACACCTCTGAGATGGAGTGAAGAAGGAAACTTTTTCTTCACTGGGTTTTTGTGTGCATGTATACAAACTAATAATCAGTTTATTTCAGCAAAAATCTCTCTTTATTCTGCTTGAATGTCATAAATGGTGCTTCTTGGTAGTTGGATATGATGTGTGCTGCATCATCTTTCACGTCAGATCTCCAGAATGAAGCACATCACTGGAAAAAAATAAGGAGTTTAAATCCATCTCTCTGTCCACGAGTCTGTTTCTAACAGCAGTAGGCGAATTTACTTACGAGCAATTAAAGCCACTCCAATCTGTCAGTGTTTGCTGTGATGAACAGTGGCGCAGATGGCGTTCTGGAACGTTTTACACGTTTTTAACACGCATTAGTGTTGAGTTCGACTGCGAATAAGATGAAATAGTCACAGATAATAAACTGTCATTCTAGTGGGGTTTGTTGTCAAAACAATACTTGAAATTCAGTTGTTTTGGGATTCAAGCGTGAGATTTAGACAAAATTTAGATACTGGTTTTTTTTTTCTAACCTTATAATTAAACACTTGGAACAAACACTACAGTTAAAATATAAAATGTCAAATATAATCGATAATAAAGTGATCCTTTTACGTTCCCAAATCGCCCACAATAAACGAAAAACCTCGATAAATACACGGCAGAAAAATGCTGTTTTCTGAATACAGTACTGTATTTACATTTTACTCCATATTTAATTGTTTCCTTTATAAAAGACTTCAGGACTTTCTGGATCAGGTTTTTTTTAATGTAAGCACATTTTCTCTGAATTTTCTCTGAATTTGTTACTGTTGAATGTGGAACATTTTTACTTAACGCAGTTGAGTGTCTCAGTGTGAATGAGCTTCATGTTACTGAGGGTGTCAATACAATACAATACAATAGAACAGCGACTATAGATATTATAGATCATTTTTTGTATGAATATATTATGACGTGAGGTTCAGTTTCCAGCGTGACACTAAAACAGGTAGTAATAATGACTACCTTTGACTTCAGAACATTTCAGAGCACAAACTTTTTTAACTTTGAGTAAATAAGTGCAGTCAGAACTTCAACTTTTACAACACGAGTATCTGCACTTCTACTGGAGTGAAGGATGTGTGAACTTTTCATCCTTGGGATCTCCTTCAAGCCGTGCTTTCATCTCCTGCAGCTACGCAAAATCTAAAACCCACAAACCAAAAAAGAGAGAAAGACAATAACTATGATTCATCCTCATTTTAATTAACAAGCAAAGCATCATATTTACACAAGTGTTTTTTTTTTTTACAATCATTTTCATTTGATTATAGAAATACTTCTCTCTTTTTATTGGGAATTTTGCTACCATGTTTCCTGGAATATAAGACGCTCAAAAAAAAAACCAAAAAAAAAAAAAAAAAAAAAAAGGTGTATTATGTAGAAAAAAAAAAATTTGTCCCATTAGTGTTGCAGTACTTCAGCTCTATGTTTTCCTGAGGCTGGTTATTCGGTATATATTTTAAAAAAAAAACTAAAAGAAGTTTATTAATTGCTCGATGGATTTTCAGAGCCCACCTTTTGCGTGAGCTGCTGAACATTTGTTTGTCCAAAGCTACAAGATCGACTCCTTCCTTCTTTAATTAGCTTTAGAGATAATGAGGGATTCTCACAGCCGTTTCACCAACAGGTTTGGGGAAGAATCTCACAAGGTGGTAAAATAGGAAATATATATATATAAAAAAAAATATATAGAATTAAAAAACGTGCGAATTATTATAAATGAATAAACACTCGCTGCTTTGTTTTTTTAAATGTCATGCGAATATAATGATATTGGAGGCGTAATCTTGTGTCCCGTATACCCTAAAATTGTAAATGTACACATTTAAAAAAATGTATAAAAAACAAAAAAACAATCCAGTAATTATTGTGACTCCTTTTTCACCCTCCGTCGTTCAACAAAAGTCTGAAAAATGTGTTCAAATCACACGCAAAAAAAAAAATTCTGATCAATCATCTGGTCTATAAGGATTCAAGCATAACGATTAAAAAGAGCGAGTAGAAGATGGTAAAAAAATGATTTTTTTTTCCTGGTCCAGTGCAAGTTAGCTTTCATAATGGGACCCCCCGTGTTAATACTGCGTAGGTCTTCGATACACAGCGCTGGAGTGACGGGAAAAAATTCGTTGGTTTTTTCATCCGCAGCACGACCTTCTGTACACGTCTTCCCTCCTCGAGCGTAGCACTAGAAAACGTGCCGAGAGTCCACTCTAACATAGAGCAAGGGGACAGTGACCGCAATGGCGGCTCGTCACACCACCACCACCTCCTCCTCCACTACGTCATAAAAACAAACAAACAAACAAACAAACAAACAGGAGACGGATAAAAGAGTAACAGGAGCGTGATGAAGGGTCGTGTCGTCTGTTTCCTGCACAGGAACTGGTTATGGTTCAACATGCTTAGAGTGCTGCTTAGAAGGAATTTCACAGAAAACCTACAGATATAACGAGCGCCCTTTGACCTCCTGGAAACCCGCCCCCTCCCTGAAAAAGTGCACTTTTTTGTAGAGAAAAAAAAATAAACGTACGAGGTCCTTCTGAGCGAAAAGAAAACCAAAACAGTCGTCGCCATCTTTAAAAAGTTTGTCCATTCACAGGTTGATTTTTGAGGCTATAAAAAGTACGAGACATGCAGCGGCTTCACTTTCGGATCGGAGCCGAGAAGTGAGAAGAAAACGGCGAGAGATCCACTGATGAAGCCAAACCAAACAAGTCGATTAAAACCTGCGCAGGCAAACGCATTTCCACAAACTTTGGCTGAAATGTGTTTTTTTTTTTTCTCCCTTCATGGACGAGTGCATAGAGCTTCTCTAGGGTTCGGAGAGAGAGAGAGAGTAACGAGCGCATCGTTCCCCGATGAAGAGCTGCTGCTAGGAGTTCTGCAGGAGGCGTCTGTAATGGGGCATGACCTCGTGCTCCGGGAGGTGAAGGTTGAACTCCAGAGCCACCAGCACGGGGAACTCGAAGGCGATCAGCTCGCGCCGGTTCACCCGAAACCTCTCCTCCAGTTTCTGCAGAGCAAAAACACCAGCAGCTTATTTATTATAGAGCAGGCCTCCAGGGCTGAGCGTCATCATTAACATCATGTACGTGAAGATGTGAAGATATACAATGTGCGAGATTTGATACGTAGCTACGAGTGAGAATTTTCTCCTTCAGATTTCATCATGAGAAACTTTTACCTCAGTACATTTGAATGCGTGATATGACTTTTTACTCCAATGCTTTTCAGAGACACCTGCGATTTCTCTCTACGCTAAAGCGAGAACACGAAGAGCGTTAAATGAGAAACCGTGACGACGGCACGAGGGTAGTCCCACGTTTCCTGCGCTAATTATCCTCTCTCCCAAATCAGCGCTTTAACTTTTGATACTTGCGTATTTTTTCCCCTCAATTAAAAATTAAAAAGACACGAGATTATGTGTTTCTCGAACGTCTCATTCCACATGGAGTCCTAATTTGCTGTTCTGATTCCCTCCACACAGGGTGTTAGTAAAGTCAGGTCGTGATGAAGGTGAGGTGAGGAGGTTTGGGGTGCAGTGGGGGAAAAACCCCAACTTTTGCAGACACTAGAGAATCATGTTGATTCATGATTCGTGAATCATTTGGATTATAAACGAATCGTTGAAATAGAAGGAACCTCACTCTCAGCCTCGCCGTGACCGCGGCGGACGCCGGACCCCTCGGGGCTGAAATCCGAGCGCACTTACGTCGATCAGGAGCTTGACCTCGTGCTTTTTGAGGTCTCCACCGATCTTGGCTGCCAGGAGGACGCAGGCTCCGGCGCAGAGTTTGCGGTTCTGTTTGTTGAGCTTCCCCTGCAGCACCAGCTTCTCGAAATACACAAAGGCCATGGCTACGGTGGGCTCCTCAAAGCCGCACTCGTCCTGAGCCAGCTTCCGGATCTCTCGCTTCAGACTGCGGCACACAAACAGACGATCATCAGCCGTGCACACACACACACACACACACACACACACACTCGCTCGCCTGATACGCCCGCTACACCGCCACGCGTTCGGCTTTACCTCCTGATTTTGCTCAGCGTCAGGCGAATGTGAGGGAACTTCTCCTTAAACGTCTCGTTCATGTCCTTCTTCAGATCCGAGGGCTTGACGTACTCGATAACCGTCGTCTGCACGTGGAAGCAGATGAGTGTTAGAGACACGTTAGTATTTATTCACACATTCTCACTGCCTTTTCAAATCATTCATTCATTTTCTTCAACACGCCGCGATTGTTCATGGTTTCTATGGCAACCACTAACTCTGACTTCACTTGTACATCTAGAATTTCACTTGTACATCTAGAATCTAGAATTGTTGTTTTTTCACTGTTTTTCCATCCATCAATCCATTCTTCCTTTTAGTGTCTGTGTATCTATCAACCTATCTATTTGTTCTTTTCCTTTCTCTCTCTGTCTGTCCATCCATCCTTTGTGTGCATCTGTGTATCTATTAACTTATTCATTTGTTATTCATCCATCCATCCTTTATTTCTGTCTATCTTTCCATCCATCCATCCCACCTGTGTATCTATCAACGTATTCATTTGTTCCTTATCTATCTATCTATCTATCTATCTATCTATCTATCTATCTATCTATCTATCTATCTATCTATGTTCTCCCTCTCTCTCTGAAAATATATATTATTGAAATGCAGTATATTATTTGCACACACACACACACACACACACACACACACACACACACACACACACACACACACACACACACACAGTAGCTTTGTGCTTCATCTCGGCTGCTGTCGTTCAGGACGGAGGAACCGAGCAGTAATTTCTCCTCAGAGACAAAAACCCCTGCTTTCCATTTGACGCTCTGAGATGCTCGATAGCTCGAGATTTCGGAGCACGACTTTTCTTTCTTCTATTTATTTTCTTTTAAAATATGAGCGAATGTTCAGCGGAGACGCCGCTGGTGTTACACCAGATTCTCCGACCATCGTATTTTGTGCTCTAGAGGGCGCTGTTGCTAAAACGCAGCTTAAAATTGATCATCCAGAGAAGTTCGCTGCGTAAACAGCGTCAATTCAAACATCAGCGGCCACAGTTTATGAAACGTTGGCTGCGAGAACGCGCCTGGTGCCGTGCACGTTTCCTCGAGAGCGTTTGGAGAACAATCTGCTGTGGAGAAACAGATGGACGTGCCAATTGAATTGTTCAGAAAAGAGTCATTTAGAGTACTTAACAAAACCAAGCTATTTAAATGCTTATATACACACATTAAAAATAAATGATATGTATTAAATTATATATATATATGAAGAAACATTTTCTCAACAGAAAACACTACGACTTAATCAGCAATAGAAGGAAGAAGAGAGGGCGAGGCACCAAAAAATAAATAAATAAAGACTTTTTTTGGTTGAAGCACAAGCGCACTATTCATCACAAAAATCAAAACCACAGCCAGAGCGGGGAAACGAACCCTTTTATGTAAACACAATAAAGAAAGTGGCTTCCGCTGGAACACGACGCCTTCTAACATGCAGTGCTGCGAGAGAGAAGGATGATGAATTCGAGGGTCAGAGAAATCTGACCGTAGTTGTAGTCACTCGTATGCATCAATTTTATACAAAAAAAATAATAAAATAAAAAATCAATAAGCTCATGTAAGAGTTAAATATAAAAATATTAAATACAATTTATCTGTATAGCGCTTCAAACAATAAGCATCATCACAGAGCAGCTTTTTCATAAAAAAACAGACTGAGACTATAAATATATATATTTTAAATAAATACGATTGGTTAAAAAAAAATAAAATCTCAAGGAAGAACCCTCGAGTGGAACCGGACTCAACCGCATGTGTAATGACATCAAATCGACATCTTCAAAATTCCATCCCAGAGCACCAGGTGGTCTTTTATTCTTCCCCGTCCTCAACAATAAAACCTGCACGAGGACTTTCTGTGCCGTTTTGTGTAACCTGAGCCCAGACGCCCGAGTGCAAAGAACTGGAGAAACATTCGCTCCGGGCAAATATGTAGAGCTGATGCATCGCGTATAATCAAATTAGAAATGAGGTGTAGCACTTTTACAGAGAAAAGATCTCGACCTTACGCTTTATGGCTTCAATTATATACACACACACACATCATTAAAAAGGAAAGAACATTTTGTCCTCAAAGACGTGTTAAAATCAGGACAAATGGGCGAGTGTAAGGATTTGAGCGAGTTTGACAAACTGGGACGTCTAGACGTCTGGGGCAGAGCGTCTCCAAAACTGCAGCTCTTATAGGATGTTCCTGGTCTGCAGTGGTCAGGATCTATTAAAAAGTGCTCCAATGAAGAAACAGTGGTGAACCGGTGACAAGGTCGTGAGCGGTCGAAGTTCATTGATGCACGTGGAGAAGTGAAGGCTGGTCCGAGTCAGAAAAAGGGGGACCAACACAATATTAGGCAGGTGCCTGGTCAGTGTTTATATCTCCATCCTTATTTCCAGGATACCACGTGATGTCCTGATGCTGTATATCCTAAAGTACACTAAATGTCAGAAGTATTGGAACACCAGACCGTTCCAGCCACATGTGCAATCTGTTACCACAAACTTGGAGGAACACAATTGTACAGGATGTTATTGTGCTTGAACTACGAGACCCAAACCAGTTCCAGCATGACAATGCCCCTGTGCACAAAGCCAGCTCCATGAAGATCTGCTTCACATGGGTTGCTGAGGAAGATCTCCTGCAATAGAGCTCTCAACCCTACTAAACACCTTTGGGATGAATGTGAACGCTGACAGCACCCCAGACCTCCTCCCCTTCTCACCTACATCAGTATCTGACTTTACTAACACCCCTGTGGCTGAATGAACACAAATCTCCACAAAATCTTGTGGAACATCATCACAAGAATGGAAGTTATTATAAGAGCAAACCAGTCCAGTGTCAGCCAGATGAGGATGGGTTCATTTTTTGAGTAAGGTTCCTGTCAAGGTTTCTTCAGAAAGATTTTCCCTCACCACCAACATCTGGCTCTTTCATCAGGGCCAAAACATTTAGGGACTAATTTCTAATGTTAAAATTTATATTGAATCTATTGATCACTGAACAGCTGCTTTTGCATTAAAGTTGTGTGAAGTTTCACAGCAGGACAGTGTGAGAACGCGAGTGTAGGTTTGTGTTATAGTGTATAAAAAAAACACAAACTCACCATGTAGGAAGGAAATATGAGCACGCGTTTATGTTTTCCACATGGCCACTGAGGGTCGTCCAGAAGGTTGGGGTCATACTCCCTGATCTCTATCACTTCGTTCCCTGCGGATCAGGACAGAGAGCAAATAAACATCAGGAAAATGTCCAGGAATATATAAAAACATCTTCAACACGTTCTTCAACACGTTCCAGATTTCTTTGAATGTGAATTTGATCGCTTGAACAGGGATGGATGGAGGGATAGACATTTTTGTATTCCCAACAGGGTGTTACAGGGTGTCCCAAGAATCTTCATGCATAAGGAAAATAACCCTTTTAAAAATTAAGCTTTTTTTGTCCACATTTTTTTTTCTTCAGTGTTCATTTGGCAAAACAAGAAGGTAGTGAAGTCCTTCTCATGACAAGATCCAAAATCTATAAAATGTTCTATTATGGATGTTCCATGGATGTTCTAGAGTGGGGGTCCCAAAAATATGGCCCTACATTTGGAATGGCCCTCTGAACAATGGCAGAGAAATATTTAGGAAATTACATAAATGTTTTCATATCAGTATTTGATAACGGTTGACTTACAAACAGAAATTTCCTGTAGTAAAAATCCATACAGATAGTTTTTCCTGGTGTCCGGTCCGCTGCCATTACGAGAGCGGCCTCTAAAGGCGAATCATGGGCGGCACGTGCTGTATTTATGTTTTAATTATACTTTTTTTTACATTTATAAATTAATAGATTTAAATTCATGATAAAATCACATATTTTATCACATATTACATATTAATACTGGTATAATCTTGCCCATGTAATTTGGTGTTACACACTAACCCAGACCCCCCTATTAAATATGTTCAAATTATCTGGCCCTCATAGAAAAAAGTTTGGGGACCCCTGCGTAACCAAATGTGCTGAATGAACCTGGACCAGCAGACCTTCATAAACCCGTGTGGCATGAAAAAAGGTGGGAAAAGGGAGGATCTGGCAACACGCACCCGTATCTAGGCTGCTCTGGTGGCTGTTGGCGCGTGCCAGGATGAGGCTCCGATGGCTGGCGTTACGAGACTGAGAGAAAGACGAGGTGGAATCGATGGTGTTGCGGCGACCGAGGACATTCGTGGGGTAGAGGAACTGCATGTAGGACACAGTCTGTGGGGACATGGAAGTGCAAAAAAGGCATCGATGTCACTATGGAAACTGTGTGTGTGCTTAAAAATAGAGTGCATACAACCTACAAGTTTGCCATTTTGCTTAAACATGCATTCTTCCCCAAAGTCTTACCACAAAGCTGAAGGCACACAATTGTACAGGAGATCTTTGGATTCTGTAGAATGAAATTTTCCCATCACTTGAACTAGGAGACCCAAACCTGTTCCAGCATGACATGGCCCCTTTGCACAAAGCCAGCTCCAGGAAGATCTGCTTTACATTGGTTGGAGGTGAGTAAAGGATCTGGAGTGACCTCACCTACATCAGTACCAGACCTTACTTGTAGCTGAACGAGCACAAATCCAACACGCTCCAAAATCGAGTGGAACATCTTCCCAGAAGAGTATAGAGTATATGCAATATATTTTCGGGGAAAAAGATTTTTCTACTGAATTAATAATACACGAGGACTAAACCAAATCATAAATATTCATATTTAATAGACTAAGACTATTCAACTGCACTGTATATGTATGTGTTGAGGTTTGCAGGATCATGGTATATGTGGAAGTTTAATTAAACAGGGGGAATGAAATCAGGCGAGCACACAGCAGCCTCACCTTGCCGTCAGCGCCGAGCTCCACACCCTCCAACCCGATCACCATCTCTTTGGCGCTGACGCCGCCTGAGGGGTGACGCTGACGCCCGCTCTCCATTTTCACTCCGTCTCTGTCGGGGTGACACACACACATACACACACACACACACACACAATTCTCATCATGCTGATTATTTGTTATTTCTTACACTATACGCTTCGAACTAACGCTTCAATTTCTTTATTTTATTAATTATGCAAATTATAATCGGTATAAATATTATTATTAAAAAATGTAAAAGTAAATGATAATTTTGTCAGTTGAATCTGAAAGTGCTTATTAAATCATTAACTCATTAACATGTGGATTAAATGCTGCATATGAACAGTATAATTAGTAATTTCAATAATTTAATAAAATTATATTCGCAATTTTATATATAATTATTATTATGCTATTATTAATATATTCATAGCAATTAATATTATTATTGCCAATCTCTTCTAATTATTAACAATATTATTTATTTATAATTATTATTATTGCTGATCATTTTCATTTTATTAATTTATTATTATCTGTAGCAATTGTAATCTTCTTCTTATCTTAAAAAATAAAAGGGGAACGGATTCATTTACTATTAAACCAATTTAATAAAATAAAGTGTTTGTGTTGACGAGCGCAGCAGGAGCGAGTTGAGTCTGATTCACCGCTGTGTTACATTTCACACCTCGGTGACAGAATTCATGCACTTCCTTAAATATGAACAGATCTTGAGGGGAAAAAAACTGGATATCATCGCACTCGAGATAAAAAAAAAAAATGGATATAAATCAGACCTGTATAAATCTGGCTCTGTGGGGGCAAAAAATAATGAATAAATTAATTAATAAAAAAAATGCTGAAAAAAAAAAACATGCATGTATGGTGCAAGAGGAAGTTGTGCTTTAGTTTCTAACAGTCAGCGTGTCATCAGACTGACGCAAGAAGCAGAGGCTGAGCTGGAACCATAAGGTGTATGCAACAAAAATCAGACTGGTTGGAATGTGAGAGAGAAAAAAAAAACGATCCGCTATAAGCAACTCCATTATATAACGTTTTTTTACTATTAATAAAAGCAATTTACGTATTGTATTCACATACAAAGCTAACGACCCTTAGATGTTTCGGAGCTCAGAAAAGTCCCAACTCCACCTTTTTGAGGTCTAATTATATGTCCAAAGTTTTTTTTTGCTTAAAAATATAGTTGAAAATGTGTTTCGTATGTTATTTTTGAATACAAAATTGTTCTACAACATACAGTATGAAAGTGACTCTCGTTTCTCATCAGGTAGAAAACTAATTCGACATGGCTGAACGCCTTTGCTATGCTCACCAAACATTGTGTACATTTTATAAGGCTGAACTGTTTTTTGATCTATGGAGTGATTAAAAAAAAAATTGCCACCAAGCATCTAAAGAAAAGTGATGCAGCAGCTGGAAAAAGCAACACAGCTGCTCAAAAGCTGTTTGTAAAAAAAAAAAAAAACATAGATGTATTTGCTGGAAGCTTAGACAGCGACGTAGCGAGACAAGATAGCGAGAAAACAAGTGCTATACACTTCCTATCCAAAATGAAAAACAGGACCGTGTGTGCTCCGAGTCTGATGTAACCGATCTGAATACAACCATCAGGGTCTCTGGAGAGCGAACCGATATGTCGGTCAACTCCCTGTGCCAAAATCAATCAGACGAACAGGAGGGAGCAGAACGGATTACTACAGCACAAGCCAAACAGCTACAGCTTCCAGATCCAACAGTGTGTGTGTGTGTGTGTGTTGGGGAGTATACAAGTGTGTGTTTAATGCCAGTCATTGTTGTCATGACAATGCACTCGGTTGTCAGCGTTTTTGGACATTTTAGACACATTAAGAAAGCATCATGTGAGGAGTGTTTCAGACGCACCGGATCGAACTGAGCAAGGAAACGAGCTTCGGGTTGGCATCGCCTTTAAAAACACCCTTTCCGATCGATCTTACATCATTCATCATTATCTGTAGGACGGTACCTCGGTTCGCCAGGGTGCTTATTTTTAAACTGATATTTTTAGCAGCTACCACATGAAGTCAGAATCGAAGCTCTGTTGCCTTCAGTATTAATATATCAGACAGTTGTGGACGAAGTACACAAACCATGTGATTGAGTTACAGTAGAGATCAAATATGACTCCATTAAAAGTAAAATTGCGGCGTATGAGATTCATTTGTTCCTGAAAACCGCTCGTGTTCCCCTATGCTCGTACTTCGACAAATATTTATACTAGTAAAACCGCTCGTAGACCGATTTCCTCATACTACAAGGCACTCGTACACCGGGGTTCCACTGTACTATGATTTATTACGGCTAAAATGTTCCTATTATCATTTTTATCACAAGACTCTTTACTTAATTAACTCAGTTAATGTGAAAAGACTTAAATGTGACTCAATCTATGAATCGAATGATATTAGTCACTTATGATATTTATACTACAATTATCATGAACCCAAAACCTTCTTTTTAACTAAATAAAAGTTAAAATGTGTAAATTTGGTTCCAAGTGTTGTGGTGAGTTCGAGTCTGGAGATTCTTCATCGTTTACTCCTCTCTAAAATGTTCTGCTTGCTGTTGAACTGATGCTGAACTGTATGTTGGTGATCAGTAGAAACACCAAGCGCCAATCAAAACCAGTTCAAAACAGAGCGTGCGCTCGACCCTGATTGGTGGATTGCTGTGTGTTTGTCCGGTTACGTTTTTATCCTCATAAATAAAAAGGAACGTCTGATTTACGCAAAATGTAGTTCAGTAAAAAGTAGATGAAGTTTGACTCTGAAATGTAGAAAATAAAAGTCTCTTTGAATGTAAATACTTCAGTGAGGTACAGAAAAAGCCACTTATGTACAGTAACACAGTAATACATTTACTTCATTACAGTCCACCACTGACATCAGCTTTAAGATTATCTGTAGGCGACTCTGCTCCAAAACGAGGACAAACGAAACATTTAGAAGATAAACGAATTTAAAATGTACCATTTCACCAAACCAAAATGTATTTTGATGGCATGGAACACTAGAGAAGATGTTTGCAGACTCCCTCACACCCACATGGAGGTTAATGGTTTGGGGTTGTTTGGAGCAGAGAAGGTTGGAGAATACTGAAAGGAATACTAAACTAACTTTGCTACCACAAGCTAACATCTCCTCTAACTTCTCTCTTGTTCTGTGCCTTCCATAAGTTCTTCTGTTAGAGCCAAAAATGTCTGTCCATAGAAAACAGTCATACACCATCCAATTCTTGTGTTGATGCATAGAAACAAAAGTAAAAAGTGACCCTCAAAACATGAAAAAACAGAAAAAACTTGGTTTTCAAGACTTTTGCCAGATTGACTAAACTTACTATGGCATGTCTTTAGTATTATGCAAAACTGTAGATCAGCGTTTTTTATCCCCCCCCCAGCCAATAATCATTAACATGCTCGCTTTATTCTCACGGTCATAACCCAGTCGTGAGACAATAATAACTCTGTGAGCTCATATGCCTCGAAGGTGCTATTGTTTAAATAGGAGAAAACAAAATCTCGCAGTCTGGAGTCTGCGCCAAGGTTTTGCCCGAGGTGGATTAACAACTCAATCGGTATTAGATTTGTAAAAAAAAAAAAAAAATCCCTTCTTAAGAAAAAAAGCATGTAAAACTGTCTGCGTTGTAAGTTGTAAACAAAGCCAGCTGTGCCCACGACGCTGAGGCTTGAGCACTGCCAATAATGTGAACGCGAGAGAAAAGTAAACAAGCTGTTTCGCATCAATAAGCGTCGCTCACACTGCAGCGGCAAAATAAATAAACAAATGAATAAATACAAAATAAAACATTTATGAAGGCGACTAAAATATTCATGAATAATCAGGTCTGAGCAGCAAAGTGAAGCAGCAGAATAAGAGCTTCATCGTGTAGTCATAAGCTTCCGTTTTGAACTTTCTGACCACGTTAGCGTTAGACGTGATGAACAAAGCGTGTGTTTTCCACGTAATCATGCAGGAAAGTAAAAATAAACAGAGGAAAAGCAGAACAGAGGAAATGAGTGTTGGGGAAAAAAAATCTAATGGGAATTTTGCCTAAACAATTGAGCAAAAGCCTGAGAATTAGACATTGCTAGCTACAGGAGTTCTCCAAAATACACAAATGCCGATGTTTAGCGTGAAGATTCTTTAAAAACCACTTTCAGATACGGGGCACGTACCACAAAAACATCACGTACCTTGAGAACAGCAAGTAATACTACATCCTTATTGAAATAATATATTGACTTGACCTGTCTTGCTAGCAATCTTTAAACAAGTCGCCAGATTGCTAATTTTCTGGATTTTTCCTCACAGAAATCTTACTTGTTTCTTCAGGGAAAGGCTATTTTTATTTTATTTTTTAACTCTATTCAACTTTATTTATGGTTCAGAAAAATGTAGCTAGTAATCAAAACTTTGATTACTTTTTATCTGCATTGACCTTGTAGCTGTAAAGCACTAAAGTTGGACAAAATATGGGTTTTCATTTTTGTTACAGAAATTAAGACAAAAAAATTAAAAATGTAAAAAAAAAATCGCTCATTTCCTGAACCCCTCACAAAAACCTGACTTGTTTCCTCACTAGAAAAAATGATTAAAAAAAGAGGAAAAAAAACTTTCATAGGAGTTTTACTTAAACAATTAAGCAAGAGTGTAAAAATTAGCCACATTGCTAGCTTCAACAGTTCTGTATATAACAATGAAATTGTTTTGCGTGAAGATTTTTCAGTAACGTAAAAGGTTTTCATTTTTGTTACAGAAATTAAGACAAAAAAAATAGAAATGTAAAAAAAAAATAGCTCATTTCCTGAACCCCTCACAAAAACCTGACTTGTTTCCTCACAAGAAAAAATGATTAAAAAAGAGAAAAAAAACAATTAAGCAAGAGTGTAAAAATTAGCCACATTGCTAGCTTCAACAGTTCTCTATATAACAGAATGAAATTGTTTTGCGTGAAGATTTTTCAGTAACGTAAAAGTCAGTAAACATTTAGCTAATTGCTACATGTTGATTGCATTAAGATATGGTAGCTATGTGCCAAACAAGAAGCCAGATTGCTAATTTTCTAGATTTTTCCTCACAGAAATGCGCTGAGGCAAATTATTTGAATAACTATAAATGTTTTGATGGAAATTTTGTTTTTGGTTAAACGTTCAGCTAATAATGCTACATGCTAGTTGCTTCATCTCCAAACAAGAAGAAAAACACAATTCATGTGTCAGTTTGTGAAGTAAAATTAGGAGGAATAAGTGCCGAAAAGAAATGAAAAAAAGCAGCGAGGAAGGCGTGATGAAGTAAAAGGTTTACATGCTGAAGAATACATACCCTGTTTGGCTACAATCTCGATAGGGCAGGACAGAAAATACACTATAGAAGGATCTTCTGCCACTGATAAGGACTATCCTATAAAGACAAAAAATAATAAATCAACTAATTCAGTGAACTATGCTGAGAAACAGATCAGAAGATGGAGCCATATATTAGAAATGTACACTACATGGACATTAGGACACCTGACATTTCCAGCCATATTTGTTTCTTCTCTCCCAAACTGTTCCCACAAACTTGGAGGCACACGATTGTATAGAACGTCTCTGGGTACTGCTTGAAATTTTCACTTCCCTCGAATTAGGAGAATTAAACATGTTCCAGCATGATGATGCCCCTGTGCACAAAGCCACTCCACGAAGATCTGCTTTGCATGGGCTGGAAGTATGTAGAAGATCTTGAGTGGCCTGCTATAGAGCCCAAACCCTATTTGGGATGAATGTGAACCCTGACAGCACCTACATCAGTACCTGACTTTACTAACACCTTTATGGTTGATTGAATCTCCACAAAATCTAGTGGAACATCTTCCCGGAAGAGTGGAGGTTATTATAACAACGAATGGAGACTAAATGTGGAATGGAATGTTCACAAACAAATCTTATAGTCAGGTGTCCAAAAACATTAGTCCATTTAGTGTATACAAGAATTGTGTGTGTGTGTGTATAAAAATACTGAAGTGTAAGATCAAATGGAAAAAAAAACCAAAACAAAAAAAAAGAAGTCATGCATAAATTCTTGAAGAGAAAAATATCGACAACACGTGCAACAGCGTTTATACTAAAGCGTGATGCTACACGTAGATCACTGAAGTCATAGCAAACCCGCTATCCAAACATCTTTTCGAGAATGTTGGCAATGACGCCTCATAAACGTTTTCCAAACTGACAAAGTGCTAGATTCTTATACAGTGAGAGGAAACAGTGTTTTCAGACGTTTGTATTCTTTATTTTTAAGGTTAAAGAATTGTAAATTGTCTAAATGATCAAGTGTAGATGTTAGCCATGTTTCCGTGTCTCAGGTGAGATGTCCGAACAAAGATGATCATGTTGTTGCTTGTTGTTTATTGGTCTCTGTGTAACTGTTGTTCCTGCTGCTTTCAGGTTATCCTGCAAGTCTTCTTAAGGGACTGCTATGATTCTGTATATTTTATCTTTCAAATATTATTTCATACTTTAGGCAAGTGATGGTGAAGGAGATGTTAAAGCTCCTCATGGTGAAGTTGGAAGGAAATCTTAAAGCTATTTGTGGTGAAGGCTGGACAGCTTCCTAAAGCTGTTCAGCATGAAGGTTTTACAGCTTCATAAAACTCTCTGTGGTAAAGGTTGGACAACTTATATAAGCTCTTCATGGTGAGGGTGTAAAAGCTTCCTCAAGCTCTTCATGGCGAGGATGTAAAATCTCTCTGAAGCTCTTTATGAAAAAGGAGAAACAGCTTCTAAAAGATCTTCATGAAAGTGAAAGTGTTTCTTTAAGCTCCTCATGGCAAAGGTGGAAGATCTTTAAGCTCCTCATGGCAAAGGTGGAAGATCTTTAAGCTATTCATGGTGAATGTTGAAGGACATCATAAAGCTCTCCATGATTAAAGGGAAGCAGCATCTTGAAGCTCTTTGCAGTGAAACCAGACAGTTTCTTAAAGCTCTTCATGGAGAAGGTAGAAGGTGGAAGATCTTTTTAACACACTTTCGAAGTCAAGGTGGATGAGTCTGTTAAAGATCACCATGATTGTGTGATCCAAACATCCCAAAAACATTTTTTTTTATTTAGTATTATTAATGATGTGGCCAGATTCAATGTTTTTGCACCATTTACATCTGGAACATTTTTTAATATTTGTACTAAAAAAAAAAAAAAAAAAAAAAAAAAAAAAACATATATTTGTATAAAAAAAAAAAAATCAAACATATATTTGTATATTTAAACACAAACAAGTGTCTGAATGCGTATTTCCTCTCACTTTTTATATTCTCAATGCAAACTAAATAAAAAACCTGCTATCATTTGTTTTTTGCACTCGTTTGTAAATCGCACCACCGTCTTTCACCTCATTTGCTATAAAGTTTTAATACATAACCTCATACACAAACCTGAAGTGCAGCAAATCTACTGAAGGGAAAACGGTGTAAGAAAAGTCGGGAACCTAAACTGAATTTTAAATTGTGTGACATCGTTATACTGAAATGGTAAAATTTCTTACGAAACAAACACAGGCATTTTTTTGTGCTATGTTCATTCCATGGATGATTACAGGATTTATTCCATCTAAAGCGAGTTGAGATACAGTACAGTTATGGATCAGACACCTGTGGTTCAACATTCCTGAAATGTAAACTTGCACCATTTCTGATCCCCACCTTTAAACTGTAACCACTGATCACGTTACCCCTCGTTATTTAACGTCAACATAACATAAGCAAAGTATGAAGCTCTAAATCATATAGAAATGGAGAACCTCAAAGCCGGCTGCATGCCAGGAATTAGACTCTTGAGGATCCTAAATCCAGGAGTTTCAACATTCACAGGAACTTACTGAGAAGCTATGCGGTGTGTGTATGTACCTTCCGTTGTGGATGTCGTGTTGCCTCATGTTCTTGATAAAGTGGACCTTCTTGAAGCTCTTTGGTCGAGGTGAACCTGATAAGGTCCGGCATCTGAGGGAAAAGGGAAAGAGTGTGGAAGCTTTAGTGTGTAATGTTATCTGTCTTTTGTAGGAGGTTCAATTTCCTTTCGAGAATACGTACATGGACAAAAAGTATTGGGACACCCGGCTTTTTTTTTTTTAGTGATATGTGGTTCTCCTCCAAACTGTTACCCCAAAGTTGGAGGCAGACAATTGTATATAATGACTTTGGATGCTGTAGCATGAAATTTTCCATTTTCTTGAAACACACTAGTGGAACATCTTCCCAGAATAGTGGGGGATCATTAAACCAGCAAATGTGGACTAAATATGGAATTATGGTCAGGTGTCCACAATCTTTTGTGTATGTAGTTACACTGCACAGCCAAAACATTAGACAGAAAGCTGTTGATGTGTTTTGTGTAAATAGTCGCTTTAGATTAGCAAGACAAACATTTAATAAAGAATAATATAAATTATTGTTGATATCACCCTGATATAAGCATGATTGCTTATAGTTGTTGGAGCAGATAAAACAAAAGACAAAAAATGTGTGTGTGCAGTGAAATTCTCCGTACCTGCGAAGAGGAGCGTTCTCCTCAATGTCTTCCAGAGTTTCGAGTGAGGAACGCTGGGAAATCAGCCTCCGCCTGAGAACAGCAAGACGAGTGTGTGAGCTTCCAAACACAGTTAGCAAGGTTCTGCACAAAGCTAATTGATTAGCCATTAAAATGTTTCTACACAGAGATTAAACCTGAATAAACCAGATCGGAAGATGTGCTGTGACCCAGTGAATGTAAAACAGCATATATATTCAACACAAATGGAAGGAGTTCTAATACAAAGTCAGTTTAACACAAATGGGAGGAGCCAGATTAACACAAATGTAAGGGGTCTGTAAAAGCAAAAAGGGGAGGAGCATATTTGACACAAATGGGAGGGAACACTAAAACAAATGTAAGGGGTGGAGCCAGTTTAACACAAATGGGAGGAGACAGTTTAACGCAAATATAAGAGGTCTGTTCAGCAAAAGGGGGAGGAGCCAATCTGACAAATTGAACAGGCCAATTGAACACAAACAGTAGGAAGTCAGTCTAACACAAATATTAAAATGGGCATAATTACACAAATGGGAGGAGTCAGTCTAACAAAAATTAAAGGGGTCAGTCTACAGTTTAGCACAAAGGGGAGGGGCCAGTTTAACAAAAGGAGGCAGGGGTTTGTTTACCACAAATCGAAGGGGTCAGCTCAGCAAAAGGGGGAGGAGCCAGTTTATCATTGCATTCCCAATAGAGGAAACTCACCACACACTCACGCAACAATCATTTCCTGATCATCTGATGAGTAAAAGGTTAATCAATAAGGCTTGAGAAAGAACAACTAAGAATCCTCCATCATTCAGCAACCGTGCGTATGAAACCATCACAGTGCGCTCGTCACTACCATAGAAACAGGATTCTATTTCTGTGGTAACCATCAGATCCCTGTCCACCTTCTGAAACATTACACAGTATATGGTAGGTGTTTCTGGAAGAGGAAGACTACAACGTGATGTGAAGTATTATTCCGAAATCCATGTGTCTGTCCCCATGTTTGGTGGACTGGTGACCTCTTTATACAGGGACCATTCTAACTTGTACACTTTACTGCACTTAAAATCACTGATAAGCCTTTACGCAACACCCGTCTTTATCTCTTCACATTTATCGTTCATCTCAGAGATGTCACGCTGAAAAACTTTCACTCTCCTGGAAGAGAAAGCAGGTTATGGTGCTCCTACTGGGACAATGCAGGTCCAAAAAAACAAGCGTACGAATGAAAGCAAACGTGTGGTTAAAACTACATAAAAAAAGTTTTTACAAAAGCAAGAAGGGGAAAAATCTATTCAGTTTATTCATCAAACCAAAACACAAGGAAACCATCGGCCCTTCGAAGCGTCTCGTATTTTACTTTGTCGAGTCGTTTTCCTAAACATTAAACAGGACTTTGTTCCGGCTCTTCCAGCAAGAATCGTTCTTTAGTTTAATAATAAACAGGTAAAACGTGTTTTGTGCAGCCGGGAGAAAACAATGGGTTGCAGCACCGATTGTGAACAACGTCTCCAGCTCAACATGGCTCCTCGCCATACACTGAGGTAACTAGCGGTCTAAGGACCCTGAGGATGCCACTGCCTTTAGGAGTCTTCCAATGAAGCTCCGAGAATATGACATTGAATAAGAATAGGCTTTATGACAAGGAGAAACGGTGCTTTCCAAAATGTATAAACAGCGACGTCTGATAAACACCACAAGGTGTTGGTTTATTTCATATACACAGATCAGCCATAACATCATAACATCACCTTATTACATTATGAGTGGTGAAATGAAGAACACTGATTATCTCTTCATCATGGCACCTGTTAGTGGGTGGATTTATTACGAGCGTAAGGATTTGAGTTTGTTTGACAAATTGTGATGTCTAGACGTCTGGGTCAGAGCGTCTCCAAAATCTCTTGTGGTATGTTCCTGGTCTGCAGTGGTCAGCGTCTATCAAAAGTGCTCCAAGGAAGGAACAGTGGTGAACCGGCGACAAGGGTCACATGCGGCCGAAGGCTTTTTGATGCAGGTGAGGAGCGAAGGCTGGTCCGTGTGGTTCCAATCCGACAGACGAGCTCGTGTAGCTCAAACTGTTGAAGAAGTTCATGATGTTACTGCTCTGGAGTGTTTTAGCAGCAAAAAGGGGACCAACACAATATTAGGAAGGTGGTCATAATGTTATGCCTGATCAGTGTAACTACAATCAACAGTCGCTACAGCTGGTTTTTTTTTGTACATTATTAGCGCTTTTTGAATACGTTAACATTCGCCATACGCACTATAACGACAAAAGTATTGGGACTTTTTTCACCCCAAACTGTTACCACAAACATGGAGGCACACACTTGTTTAGAATGATGCCCCCGTGCACAAATGCAACTCTGTGGAGATCTGCTTTTGCATGGGTTGGAAGTGTTCAGAAGATCTTGAGTGGCCTGCTAGTGAGCTCTGACCTCAATCCTAATAAACATGAACAAATGTGAAATGTGAATGTCCCAGGACTTCTCACCTCACCTACATCACTACCTGACTTTACTCACACCTTTGTCGCTCAATTAACACAAATCTCTTGCACTTAAAATCTAAAAACCCTGTATGACCAGACCAGTGGCAAAGTTCAAGGTATATCTGTACAGAGAAGGTCTTTAAAGCGGATTAAAGTCCTTCAAGCTTTTGTAAAAGATAACATTACATAAGTATCATGCTCAGGTGATAGCACTAGAGGTGTTAAGGCATTGGATTTTTTCACAAACTTTCATTCAATGCCTAAATCAATGAGACAAGTAGCTGCAACATTTAGACTCCACTCTTCTCATTCCCTGACACACACCACCACCACGAGTAGATCGGTCCTACACAAACATGCTCCCAAACGAGAGCTCGGCATTACTGCACAATGGAATTTCCTCGTTCGTCCTTTCTAATAAACACGGCGCCATTGTTCTGGAAATCCCGCAGGATGGAACGTCACGGAGTTCCTGAAAGCACTGAAAGCATTCGCAAGAACTATTTATAAAGATCTATACGTGGTTTTTGTTTTTCGATCTGCTCTCTCGTTCTTGCTGCTGTTTTTAATGAGGGTTAAACATGCTCATGGAATGTGGGTGATGTCAGGAAAATGTGCTACAAAAAGAAAGAAAAAAAAAAACACAGGCCCTGTCCCACTGCAGCGCTCGATTTAAGTGCAATGAAGCATGAAGGAATGCGGCAACGAGTGAACTGGTTTATGTCCCTGCCTGGACCTTGACACGCTGAATTACGCTCATACATTACTACTTCAGCTGCACTTTATTCTAAAGAACTAGCATTATGGACATGTATTTTGTGGAGTTTTTTTCTTTATACTTTTATGAACATTTATTTGAAGATAATTTCTATTTTATTTTATACAGTTTATATTTTTTCAAAAAGGGAGCAATGAATTCTTTAATATTTTTATTCCAGAGTTTATTTATTTTATAAATTTTTTTATAAAAAAAAAAAATTTTAAATGTTTTTTTTTTTTTTATAGCAAACTATAGTTTCCGATTTGTATACCATTATAATACTGTTTATTTGATTTATTTTATAAATTTTTATTTATTTATTATTTTCAAAATATAAAAGCTTATACTACAGCTCATCACTTCCAGGGAGAAGAAAAAAAAATGTAATTTGTCTATGCCTCATCCTTCACTCGTCTCAGGTTCATCTATTAAAACACTTTTGACTCCATAAGCCCCGCCCCCCAACTCTGGCTTCAACCGTTATGGGATTTGATTCTCCAGCTTTCTGGTCCTCAACCTTAAATACAGAAGGGTTTATATTTCAATTCAAGTGTGTCGAATTTGCTCGTGAGTCAGTAAAACAAATTAGAATCCATTTGTAAGAAATAAAATCTGATGGTAGACAAGTTTCCTCACATTTCGCACTCTGATGACATCACAGAAACCGAAGAGTGGTTTTATTCGTAATAAAAGATATGAATCAGGGGTTACTGTTTCCTAACTGATCCAAACCCAGGGACATTCTAACCCCTTCTTGCCTCTTTTATACTGGGATTAATCAAGTTCACTAATTCCCAATACTATGGTTCCCTGGTGGTCTAGTGGTTAGAATGCGGAATGCTCACCGATGTGGCCTGGGTTCAAATCCCGGTCAGGGAACTGATTCCCAATACTGTACATCAGGGTTCATGTACACATTTCACACATAATGGAACCATGGAGGGACGGAGAGAAAGGAGAAACCTCAGGTCATTCGAATCCCTGAGCAGATGGTATCCTGTGTTATCCTGTTCACACTGCTCATATTTTACCCTACAAATAAAAATGAATCCTCAATATTTGATTCCTAAATTAATCTAAATTAGACGTCTTATTAGCATATTTGCAACATCAGGATGTCAACAAACATGAGAAAAGCTGTTTAACAGCAAAAGCATGGATCCTGAACGATTGATCTCCAGGAAGGAGCCTGTATACACTATATTTCCAAAAGTATTGGGTCACCTGGTTAAAGTACGGTATGTGATTTCTGAGCATCGCATTCCACATTTAGTCCCAATTTGCTCTTATAATTCCCTTCACTCTTCTGATAAGATGTTCCACGACATTGTGGAGTGTGTTTATGGATACGTGTGTTCATCAGCCACAAGGGAATTATGTAGGTGAGGAGACCTGGGGTGCAGTCAGCGTTCCAATTCATTCCAAAGGTGTTCAGTAGGGATGAGATCAGACCTCTATAGCAGCAAGATCTTCCTCCCCAAAGCATGTAAACCAGATCTTCAAGGAGCCCACTTTGTGCACAGGGGCATCGCCATGCTGGAACAGGTTTTGGGTTTCCAAGTTCAAGTGAAAATTGTATTAGAGAGCATTTAAAGACAATTGAGTTCCTTGACCTTTGGGGTAGCAGTTTGAAAAAGACGCACATATAGCAGGAAAGGTCAGGTGACCCAATACTTTTGGAAATATAGTGTGCGCAATCATGGAAAATGTATCAGCAGAGGGGGCGTGGCCTCTGTGCCTGTGCAAGAGGTTTTCTGCGACGGTACAAAGCACGTGAGATGAGGCATATGTTGCTCCAAACAGTGTAACTTAACAATGGAAAACGTGATGCTAAACCTGATTTGGGATCTGATGCGAGATCTGGTTTGAGAATTGATTTGTGATCTGATATGGGACCTGCGATCTGATGTGGGATCTGGTTCTAATGTTGGATTGTTGGGATCTGGTTTGCGATCCAATTTGTTTGATTTGATGTGGCTTCTGATTTTGAATCTGATGTGGGATGTGGTTTGGGATCCGGTTTGGGATCCAATTTAGGATCTGGTTTGGGATCTAACTCAGAGTAAAGTGCAGTGTGAACAACCCTTTCAGCCAAATGTATTCGGACACCCGACCATCGGAGCCGTAATCCATCCCTGAAGAACATCCAGATATAATCCAGATGTTATCTAATAATAACCTCCATTTATTTGGAAAGGAAAAGTATTTGAGAAATTCAGTAAATATTTCTAGGTCACTTTTATGAAAATAGAAGCAGCGTTGATTCGCTCTCTCGAGTTTCATGTCTCTCGCTGAAGCATGTGTTCAGACTTCGCTCGGATGTTCTGAATCTGCTGTCAGCATTCGCACAGACTTGTTAAATCCACGGAAGCAGAAGTGCCCCAAATACCGAGAAACTCTCAGGATTCAACTTTTCCCCTCAAGCCGTGTTTCACGCGGATTATTACAAAGTAATAGAATATAATTAATAAATTATTAATAACGATTTTAAAAAGAACGTGAAATAAAAACAAGCACTTTGAGTCTTTTCGAATTTTGGACTAAACTCTACATATCGGCTTTCATGTTTCAGCCTGATTAAATCCAATAAATCCTCATTTGATGCGCCTGCCTGAACAAAGTCTGGGCAGTGTTGGGTTTTTGGCAGATCTTCATCGGCGTCCTCTGCAGCTACAAACGTCACGTTTGTTAAGCTTTTAGACTGCATGAAAGTGTAGCACTAATTGTAGGGCGTGGCTCGGGGTGGATCTGGACAGGGCAGATAGCGGTGAGTTACACAACGCCGAGTGGTGAAGGGTGAAGGGTTGTGCTGTGCTCAGTAGCTGCAAAACCACTGAAGCAGAGACGAACCTCAGCTGACCTGAACACAGCCACATATATTAAAGCCTGAAACGTGCTTTCTTGTGTTTGTGTGTGTGTGTGTGTGTGTGTGTGTGTGTGTGTGTGTGTGTGTGAGAGACCCTTAAACGTCTTCAAACACCCAGTGACTCGTTTGCTGAGTGTTTCCTTTACAAAGCCATTCTTGGCAGCCAGGCTGAAAGCTGTGGTGAAGAGTGGCAGGGCGGGCAGCAGGAGGGAGTCTGGGAGAGGAAGTGGAGGTTGGAAAGAAGGTAGAAAAGGAAGGAGGGAGGGGTATAAAGGAGGGAGAATAAAAACTGGGCATTGGGCCCTTCCTTACAGCCAGGAGCCTGTGGTTGTTTTCACCAGCTGCTCCTGTGTGTGTGAAATAAAGTAAGAGGGCTAGTGTGTGTGTGTGTGTGTGTGTGTGTGTGTGTGTGTTTGCTTGGGCATGTTTTAGGATCATAATGAGGACTGAAATCTAACCATCTTACTGTCAATCTTATAAGAATGTATTGCTAAACCAAAAATACATAAAATAATGAATAAATTGATAATCAAACAAATCCAACTAACAATTTTGGTCACTGAGTTCAGGAGGATCGAACCTGTAGCACTAATGAGCTGCTTTAAATTTTAGTAGAAGGTCCTCATAAGTTAGAGGTCCTCATAAGACAAACAATTAGTGAATGAGGTAATGGGAGTCGTGTGTGCATGTGTGCGTGTGTGTGTGTGTGTGTGTGTGTGTAATAAGCAAAAGGGCTTGTGTGTGTGTGTTTATTGGGCATGTTCTAATATTATAATGAGGACCACAAATCTAACCATCTTACTGTAAATCTAAGGAGAACATTTACCTGGTCCCCGGGGATTTTGTAAAACCAAAAATAAATAAACAAACAAATAAATATGTACAACTAAAAGAAGCCTAATTTATGTTACTAAGTTCATGAGGATCAATTTGTAGAACTAACGAGCTGCTTTAAATCTCTGGAGAAGGTCCTCATAAGTTAGAGGTCCTCATAAGGACGGACAAACAAGTTTGAATCTGAATGAGTTTGTGGAAGTCCAGCAAAAGCTGAAACTGATGTGTGTGTGTGTGTGTGTGTGTGTGTGTGTGTGTGTGTGTGTGTGTGTGTGTATACGCATGTTAAACGGAGGAATGTGGGAGCCTCAATCAACAGTGCAGATTAAAAAACACATCAAGTCCCCAAACTCGGCTGTCTAATCGACCTGACCTTGTGTTTAATTAAATTTCTCCCCCCAAGGAATTTCCTTAAGTCTCCAATAAAAACACAAAGGATTCATTCGAATCTGAAGAGAACACAATACAATTTCTCACGGTAAAACCACAACAACACACAATTATGTCTGGAACCGATTAGGACTGAACGGATGCCTATCGCGTGTGTTACTATTTTCTGAGCAGTTGTTCCGGGTTATTATTTTGTAGTTCCAGGCGTGATTGGCTTGCGGGAATAAAAACAGTCGCGCAAACGCGTTTTCCGAAGCGACAGCAACGTACGTCATTGTACTGAGGAAACATTTCTGATTGGTATTTATGAAGTACAACATAAGATACGTACAAACCTGTTTTATTAAGGGTTAGTTAATGTTTAGAAACTTTAACTAACATGACCTTCGTGGAGGCTCCTGAAATAATTTAGTGTATATAAACAGCTGACTGCAGGAAAACAGACTTACGGCTACAGAAAAACATCTAACAACATCACGGACTTCCTGGAGGTGTCTGGAAGCTCGAGTGGAAAAAAAAATAATCGACTATAGTACTATAGCTGATATTTTTCAAAGCTGATACGCATCTAAAGCATGTTCACATGATTCCCTCAACACCTTCCTCCATCATTTTGGTCTCATGAATCCTAATGCCCTAGTGGTAGCCTGCCTCTGAACAGTGTTCCTGCTGGGGACTCAGAGATAAGCTCAAACACCCTGACTTCCTTACACACACACACACACACACACACACACTATAGTGCTGAAGAACTGCTAATTTAGCAAAGCATGCACTCTTTGAATGAGGAACAGCCTGAAGAAATAGTTAAAGGAGTCTCCAGTGTCAGCACTTTTGCCACAAACACTGATCTGGAAAGACGTTTGTGGACACCATAACATTGGTATGTGCTTTTGGAACATCCCATTCCACATGTAGTTCCTATTTGCTAATTATAATAAGCTCCACTCTTTTGGGAAGATGTTCCACTAGATTTTAGAACGTGCTTGTGGAGATTTGTACTCAGTCAAACATCAGATGTAGGTGAGGTGAGGAAGACTGGGGTGTGTGTGGTCAGCGTTACAATTAATACCAAAGGTGTTTTGTAGGGTTTGAGGTCTATAGCAGGCCACTCAAGATCTTCCATCCTTTGTAAAGAAGATCTTCAATGGAGCTGGCTTTGTGCGCTGGGGTATTGTCATGGTGGAACAGGTTTGGGTCTCCTAGTTCAATTCATTGTTCAAGAACCAGACATGGCTGGAAAAATCAGGTATCCAAATACTTTTCTGCGAACGTGGTGCTCGTTCGTTGCTGGAACGTGAGCCAGCTATCGGATGTAGATGGGGCAGAGACTCGAATGAGCGGCGTATGAGGTGACGAGTGCGACGGTGGTGAAGGTATTGATGGTGGTTTCAGCATGAAAGTTTGATGAGAACCTACATACGAGGAGGTAACAGAGAGGTTTCAAATCCTAGTACTACTTAACAGGAAAGTTGCATTGTGGGTAAAATGGGCAAGTGTTTATGAATCAAGGAGGAATGTCTAAAGAAAACAGGAGAATTTAAACAGCCAATGAGAGCGGCAGAGGATAAAGGGGGCGGGGCTAGAGCCACCATAATAAGAAGTACAGTAAATATATTGGCATGCGTAACTAATAACAAAATTTATATATAAACACGTGAACATCTTGGTTGGTGCATTGACATGTTTGCAAACCGCGCACGTGTCAACAATGTTACGTCATAAAACGCTGTTTTGCAGTGTACGCGGGCACGTGTCAGCATTATTACGTCATAAAACGGTGTCGATGAGCCGATTGGTGTACCTGGACTTGTGCAGGTCGAAAGCGGAGGTGCTGATGTGTCCTCCAACACCTCCTCCTCCTCCTCCTCCTCCTACCTCGGGGCAACACGGACTCTGCTGCCTGCAGCACGCGGAGGGCGGAAGTCCCTGAGTGAACGTGTGCAGGCGGCCGCGCGCGGTGGTGGCCGCGGAGGAGAAAGGCGAGCCGAAGACCTGCGCGTGGTAGAGGTGCGCGTCCGCGGGAGGGCTCGCGCCGACGACGAAGCTGGCGCGCCTGCTCGAAACCCGTGCCTCGTCATCCTCATCCTCATCTTCTTCATCCTCTTCTTCCTCCTCCTCCTCTTCTTCTTCTGCTTCCTCGGCTGCGGTGACCGGGCTGCGTGTCGTCCTCGCCTCCAGGGAGCCGTCCTCCTCCCCGAGTGAGAGCGAATCCCCGCGCACGGGCCTCCCGTCCAAAGAAATATTGCTGAGGAACGAAAGCGCCGCCTGCCTCCTGCGGGGGTCCGCGGCGCGCCTCCGCGCGGGCTCCGTCCCCGAGCGCTTCGTTAGCGGCGCGGCCGCCATGGCGCAGCCCACAGCTCCCGGTCCTCCACACGGGCCGCCGCGGGATGGATAGGGCGGGGAGGGGGGGGGGGGGGGGGGGGGGGGGGGGGGGGGGGAACGGGAGAGGACGCGCAGTAACGCCGCGCTTTCAGCACAACCGCGTCATGGCGTGGAGGAAACCAGAAAGTAAGGGATGAGGGAGAGAGAGAACTCGGTGCTGTTGTGTTTTGATTTAACCACTAGAGCGACACTCGCGCGTGTGCGCGCGTGTGCGCGGAGGGAGACAAAGTGGGGGTCACGTGCGCGCCGCAGGAACACGAAATTGACCAATCAGATTGAAGGAAATCATACCTCATTCTCCCCACCTCTTTGTTTTGGCTCCTCCCCCCTTCGAGTTTCACCAAAAACAATATGAATGCGTATAAAATATATAATTTATTTATTATCTAAATATATTTATTACATATTATTGGTTTTATTATTATTATAATAATTATTAATATTATTACTGATATTTTAAATATTGCATTTTTTTTATGACTCAATGCAATATTATACAACACGCATAATATATTTTAAAGATTATTAAAAATTATAACCATAACCGAGAAATAACCAAGAAAACAATAATTCATTTCTCAACTAACTAATTGTGCATTTTTATTAATAAATAATAATCAGCATCTGTGATTAAACCCCTCAGTTTAAAAAAAGTACAAACACAAAACCTGTACCATGTTCAAAGGTGAATAAAAAGGTGTTTGCTTTTGTAGTGGCGCCATCTTGTGGTCAAGACACTGTGGTGCACATGAAATATTGCTAAAAGTTTCGATTAATGAACAGCTTCTCAACTGTCCTGTATGCCCAATATTGTTTTGGTTTCCCTTTCGCTGCCAAAACAGTCATATGTTGTTTTATGTAGCACCAGAATTCTGGAGAAATGGTTGAAATTACAATTTTTGACTTGACAGTCTTGACCCATCGAGTACATGACCTTGTCTCTGGTTCACAACTGTTCCCTCCTTGGACCACGTCTGATGGATACTGACCACTACAGACCAGGAACAGCCCAAAATAGCTGCAGATTTGGAGATGCTCTGACTCAGTCGTCTAGACGTCACAATTTGGCCCTCATCAAACTCGCTCAAATCCTTTCACTTGCCCATTTTCCCTGCTTCTAACACGTCTACTTTGAGTACAAAATGTTCACTTGCTGCCTAATAAATATTCACCCACTAACAGGTGCCTATACCGTGTGTGTGTGTGTGTGTGTGTGTGTATTTAATAAATTAGAATATCAATAAAATCTGAAACATTTTAATGCTTAATAAGACCAATCAAAAAAGCCAAGATTCTCCAGAGTTCAGGTCTGGTGAGTTTGCTGAAGATGAAATCAGCATCTCCATAAAGCTGGTCAGCAGAGGGAAGCATGAAGTGCTCTAAAACTTCCTGGTAGACGACTGTGCTGACCTTGGACCTGATAAAACACAGTGGACCAACACCAGCAGATGACACGACTCCCCCAAACACCACTGACTGCAAACTTTACACTGGACCTCAAGCAGCTTGGATTCTGTGCCTCTTCTCTCTTCTTGATTGACCTTGATTTCCAAATGAAAGCACATTTTCTTTTCCTTCATCTGAAAAGACGACTTCGGCCCACTGAGCAACAGTTCAGTCCTTTTTTTGTCCTTCGCCCAGGTAAGACACCTCTGACGCTGTCTCTGGTGCAGGAGCGGCTCGACACGAGGAAGGCGTCAGTTGTAGAACATGGATACGTCTGTGTGTGGAGGTTCTTGAAGCACTGTCTCCAGCTGCAGTCTACTCTTTGTGAATCTCCCTAAATTCTTGAATGGGCTTCGTTTCACCTTTTTATAACACATTTTTTCCTTCCATTTAACTTTCCATGCATGTGCTTGGATACAGCAGTCTGTGAACAGCAGCGTCTTTAATGATGACCTTTTGTGTCTCACCCTCCATGTGCAGGGGGTCAATGATCGTCTTCTGGACAAGTGTCAAGTCAGCACTTTTCTCCATGATTGTGGAGCCTGAACCAGACTGAGACACCATTTAAAGGCTCAGGAAACTTTTGCAGGTGTTTGGATTTATTGAGCTGATTAGCGTGTGATACCACCAGTCTCGAATATTCAACTTTTTCTAATAGATACTAAACTTTGGGTTTTTTATTAGCTTTAAGCAAAATCATCAAAATAAAAAAATAAACATTTAGAAAATATCAGTCTGTGTGTGATGACTTTATATAATATGCCCCGTTTTACTTTTTTATTGAAATAAATCAACTTTTTAATGATATTCTAATTTATTGAGGTGCACACCTGTATGTAT
>MU580030.1:2850499-2891779 GCA_024362625.1 Silurus asotus
GTCTATCTGTCTGTCTGTCTGTCTGTCTGTCTGTCTATCTATCTATCGTTTTATATACTTTATCTATCTATCTATCTATCTATCTATCTATCTATCTATCTATCTGTCTGTCTGTCTGTCTGTCTGTCTGTCTGTCTGTCTGTCTGTCTGTCTGTCTATTTCTTTGTTGATTTATTGGTGCAAAGTTCGAATCGTGATTTATCACCATCAGAAAGTTTCAGAAGAAACCTGTAATTTCTCATTCCGTCAATTTCATACGCAGAATAAAAAGAGGACTTTCCCCTCATTCTTTTATAGAGTGAGCTTCGCCTTGTGCATGGCTGCGCACTGTTGTTTTATTACTTCCTAAATCCATTAATAGAGCGTAATAATGCTGTGCTTTGCACATTTTCACCTGCAGGCCCAGCTATCCCCTGTCACGCTCAACAATGAAGCGTAAGACCTGCGGTGCCTCAGGCCCACTTAATCTGAGCCACCCATCAGCCAGAAACCCACCACTTCCTGTGTTTGTGTGCAACTTCCTGCGGTTCGAGAGCTCGAATCACCTTATTGTGAAATGTGATCTTGATGATGTGACTAATACTTCACACTGATCGGAGGAAATGTGCGCCTGGGGAATAATAAAAGACTTGATGCTGAATATCTGGGAACAAGTTGTTTTCCCGACTTTAATGTACTTAATTTTCATTGTCTTTTATTTGTCTCTTTCGCTTGTTTTAATATTTTAATTAGTGTTTGTTTAGTTCTACATTGCAAACGTTCCTACTGGAGCAATAAAAATGCGGTTATAGATAAACAACATATTGTGATCGAAAGTGAAAGCAAAAGAGCTCTCGGTATTATTTTGCTCTGACCAATCGGTTCTGGAAAATTCCATGTGATAAGTGCTCATAGTAGGCTTTTTTTAAATATCCTGAGAATCCATGGTGGTTTTTAAATGACACTATCAGGACAAGAACGTCTGCCAAATGCCATAAAATGTAAAAAGGTAATAAAGGCACAGGGTAATTTGGTGCAATCCTTCATCTGAGCTAAATCTGGTCTAATCTAGTAATCTATCTGAAATGCTGAATAGTAAATCCATAGCTCTAATTTACAAGTATAAAACGGACAACTCAAATATAAGCTAATTCATCACCAGGATGTTCTAATGTCTAGAAATGTTCTAGGAATCAAATACATAATAAATACACCATATAGACAAACATACTGTAATGTGTGGTTCCACATTCAGTCCCTAATTGCTGTTATAATAACTTTACTCTTCCTCCTCTGTTTGAAGATCTGCTTTACATGGGTTGGAAGTGTGTGGAAGATCTTGAGTGGCCTGTTATAGAGCTCAAACCCTATTGAACACCTTTTGGGATGAATGCACCTCAGACCTTCTCACCTACATCATCTACATACCTGATTTTACTAACACCCCTGTGTCTAAATGAGCACAAATCTCCACAAGATCTGGAACATCTTACAATATATTTATTATATTTACATTTTGTCTATATCTATATACCGTGGTGTGAAAAAGTGTTTGCCCCCTTCCTATGATTAATTAAATATTTACATTTCAATATTGGTAAAAGATAACACAAGTGAACAAACATGCAGTTTTAAAATGAGTTTTTATTATTAAGGGAAAACTAAATCCAAAACTACATGGCCCTGTGTGAAAAAGTGTTTGCTCCTAAACCCAATAACCGGTTGGTCCACCCTTAGCAGCAACAACTGCAATCAAGCGTTTGCGATAACTTGCAGTGAGTCCATTACAGCGCTGTGGAGGAACTTTGGTCCACCTCATCTATGCAGAATTGTTGTAATTCAGCCACATTGGAGCGAAAACCTTCATTTAAAAACTGCATGTTCACTTCTGTTCTGTTTTACTAATATTTAAATAAGTTTGATGATCTGAAAGATTAAAGTGTGACAAACATGCAAGAAATCAGGAAAGGGGCAAACACTTTTTCACACCACTGTGTGTAAATATATATGTGTTTTTAGCTTATAATGTAAGGTGGTGACCCTCTTTCTACACCTGAACCTAATCACATTTATCCTAACAGGTTCAATTCCAAACAAGGTTCCGGCAAAAAGTTTAGAAGAAAACGTTTCGAAGAAAACTGAAGCAACAGAAAAACTGAAAGCAATGTGACAGTTTATTGCACTTATCAAAAGTGTTCAGGGAATCGACCCTCAGATGAAGTACTATGCGCTGAGCTTTATCTTCAAAAATCACTTCACAGCAGTGACGAATAGCCAAGAGCCAGAAATGGTTCTGATGCAGCTGAGCGCCCATGTGCTCAGGGAACGGTGACGGGGTGGGGTTGGGGGGGATTGGGGGGTGTGGGGCGGAGAAGACGGGGCTCGTGTTCACGTCTTGGGATTAATGAGCGACGGTGTAAGCCAAACGTCCAGCCCACCCGTGAAACAACAGCACTCCCACCCCTCGGCTCACATCAAACACTCCAGCATTGGCATGATGTATGGTAGTTGTAGTGGCTGTGGTGCTCTTTCAGGCCGCAGTTCGTCAAGGGGTTTATCTCTGTCAGAGATGAAAGCTGTGAGCTGCCAAACAAGGGTTAAAATGAGGGGCAGTCATGGAGGTCAAACCAGGCCTTCAGACCACATATTTACATACGCTACAAACCCTGCGTACAGCGCAAGGGCTCCTGTGCGATCGTGATACGGTGTGCAAGGAAATAATTGTTTCTTCCTCTTGTAGCATGCAGACGAGTTAAGAATAGAGCGACAATATGCTAATGGTGCAAGCGATTTATCACCGCAAGTATGAGCAAATCGTCTTGGCACAATGCGCGTTGGAATCAACTTGACGAATCCCAGGTTGCTTTACAAGAACCATTATTGGAAAGGCGTATATGAAAACAGGCTAAAAGAAAGGCAAAACAAGCACTGAACCGGCCCTGGGTAGGATCTGTCCCCAAATCACCTTAACGCTCATTTATCTGCATGACAAACCTGCATACATCATTGTTTCAGTACAGCCACATTTAATTTTGAGCACCACCAAATATGTCTAGCAAGCCGTGGTGAACAAAGTACACAAACCATGCAGTTCAAAAAGTAGAGACGCAGTAAATGAACTGTGACTCCAGTAAAACCTTCACTTGAGTAAAAGTACAAATGTTTTTGCCTTCAAATGTATTTAAGTATCCAAAGTACTGTAATTTCCAGACTATTAAGCGCACCCAAATATAAGCCGCACTCACTGAATTTGACAAAGATTTTTATTCTAAACATAAATAAGCCACACCTGTCTATAAGCCGCACCTGTCTATAAGCCTACACTGAAAACGAATGAACTTTACACAGGCTTTAATGAAAGACAGTGTCTGTTACACGGCTTGTATCTAAACAGTAGCCTACCAAGAAAGTTTTTCTTTTGACATCGTCGTGCGTTTAAAAATCAGCTTTTTTTATTTATGATGTGGTGCGGCCCGATTCAGTGGGAGCGCATCTGATTTAATATAAGGAGTTTTATTGGTTCACCTGAACCCGTTCAGCAATTTCATTGGTCTAATGTTATGGGGATTAGATTTTTGGCATGAAGTTTGTGAAACCAGTTAAAACCCAGGAAAAATCCATAAATTGGTTCAAAGCGTGGGAAAAAAGTAGCGGCTTATAGTCTGGAAAATACGGTACTATGATTTATTATATCTATAATGTCATTTTTATCACAAGGTTCTTTACTTATTCAACTCAGTTTATGTGAAAAGATTTATATGTGACTCTCAGCACACTGATCTATTAATAGAATGATTATAACGAGTCAAAAACGGATTTTTATCCAAATAATCATAAACACAAACCTTTTTACTACTTCAAAAAAATTTATAAAATTAGATGTTGTGGTGAGTTCGAGTCTGGAGTTTCTTTATCATTTATTCCTCACTAAATGTTCTGCTTGCTGAACTGTATGTTGGTGATCTGTAGATACATCAATGGAAATAAAAACAAGTTTAAAACAGAACCCCCGCTCGACCCTGATTGGTGGATTGGTGCGTGTTTGACCGGTTACATATTTATACGCTAATAAATAAAAAGAAACGACTAAAGTTTGAGTTTGAAATGCAGTAAAGTTTCTCCACAAATACTTCTGTAAAGTAAAAATATGTGAAAAAGCTACTTAAGTGCTGTAACGAATTACATTTACATCCTTCTGTCCACTGCTGCTAGCAAGTTCCCATAATGTTTTAGTAGCAAGATCACACAAGGGATCTTCAACCCTCCTTCATACACTGCATGACCAAACAATTGGAACACCAGGCTTTTCCAGCTACATGTGGTTTTTCACAAACGTTCCACAAATTTGAAGGCACACAATTGTCCAGGATGCCCTTGGATGTGGGAGCATAATTGATCAATTTTCCTTTCACTTAAAATCGGAGACCAAAACCTCTTCCAGCATGACATTGCCCATCTGTGCACAAAATCAGCTTCATGAACATATGCTTTACATGGGTTGGAAGTGTGTGGAAGGTCTTCTGCTATAAAGCTCTGACCTCAATCCTATTAAACACCTATGGGATGAGTGTGAGCGTTGACTGTACCTCGGGAAACCTCAAATCTCCACAAGCACATTCCAAAATCTAGTGAAACATCTTCTCAGAAGAGTGGAGGTTATTAAATTAGGAAATGGGGACTAAATGGGGAATAGAATGTTCGAAAAACCACAAACTTTTGATCGTATCTTGTACATCTACTGTTCACTTTGTGTTCTGTAATGATTCAATCGTGGTCTGTAATGAACCTTGTCACCATGGTGGATATTTTGTCATCTCATTTGAACCTAAATTCCAATTAGTATCTAATGACCCGTGATGATTAAAGTTCTCAGCTCTGAGGCTCCACCTACAAGGCTACAGGGTTTGCATTAAAGTTTTTTACACTAGACATTGTCTCAAACCAGCTCATACAAAACATAGGGTTGTTCCTTATAATTTACTGTGGCAAGGAAGAACTTCCTGAGATGGCATCAGGAAGAAACCTTGAGAGGAACCAGACCCATAAGATAACCCATCCTCATCCTTAACACCAAATGTCCATTCATTACAGTTCCATCATTGTTGAGGTGTGAAGTGAGGAGAGGTTAATTGCACCCTGTGGTCCTGAGCCACTGTAGTAGACTGTTGATGTTTATTATACTCCAAATTCATCCTTAAAGGTCTTAAGACAATACTTGAGTATTAATGGAAGGAGTCTCCAGTGTCAGCATTTTCTGTTTTCCACCACAAGCAAGTCCACAGTTTTTTCATTCTGGTTTCTTGCTAACATGAGCTGTATTTTTTAGTTCTTATTGACTTTATGATTGAGGCTAGTAAGAGACCACTGTTTATTATTGCTCTGATGTGAAATATACGACACACAGTCTTGTTTCTTGTTTGAAGGAATTCCCCAACAGCACCATAAATGGATAAAAAAAAAGGATTCTTAGTAAAAGAGGATTCCTTTTTGAGTCAAAATTTGTCATCACAGAGTTTTTTCCCTACTCTTTGCTCTGAATTGCTCATTTGGGCTATAAATCAACATCCACATGTGTGTGGTGTATGAATTGAAATCTTGAAATGTACTGTAAATGTGTGGTGCATCCTCTTGGTCAGAGCCTGGCACATCTCTCTTGAATTACCTCAGGTACATTTTCTACAGAACATCATGTTTAAAATGATGTTGCATGTTAGAAAATCTTTAAATTATTTGTTTTCTTTGTCTTCTGTGGAAAAAAAAAACTGTGCGCCTGAGATAACATACTTGGCGGTCTAGCTCAGAATAAAAACATTAGTATTCATTTGAAAACGAGGGAGTTTGTGGGCGTCGGCATTTAGGTTGGCACGAGGCGACCGGTCTCTGCACTACGTTTATTTTTGATGGCTCTGCTGATTGTGTGAACACTTTCACTTGCATCTTCTACTGAACTGTGAATCATTTTTTATTTCCTCTGGAGGATCCAAATACACATCAAGCCTACACAAAAATGACTGTCATTTCTGAGGGACAACTCGTTTCAGAAATAGTGTGGGTCCTGCACTGATGAACTGCTCTGAGCCTATTTTGATTCTAAGTAGCGAGGAACAGCAGGATAAGGATAATGAAGCGAAACAATAAAGGGCCTCATATGGGGCCAGAATGGGTCCGAGCAAAGGAAACATGGGACTGGATTTATGACGGAGGGCCGAGGTGAAGTAGCAGCAACAAGTTCAGCCCGAAGGGTCGATACATTGAGTTCAAGTGCACCGAGTGTACAGTAACAGAAGGAATCTCGGAGGAACGGAAGCACCATGGGAAGTGAAGGACACATGAGCAAGGGAAAGGGAAAACATTCCTTATACACCATAGATTAAAATTCAAATCGAGAGAAAAGTTTAGAATTTTACTTATATGTTGACTGCAGGTTTATTTTCTTAGAGACAAAACATGAAAAAATATTAATAGCTTCTAAAGTTCTATAATTTGGTTCAGGGTTATAATAGCTAAGGGGAGGTGGTAGCTTAGTGGTTAACGCATTGGACTTTGGATCCAGGGATCTTGGGCCCTTGAGCAAGGCCCTTAACTCCCCATGGGTGCTCAGTTGTGAGAATGGGGATAAAGTACTCCAGCTCGGCTGCAAAAGGAGGAGGGTGGGCGTTGGACTAGCAACCTGACCCCGTAACAAAAAACAGAAACGGCAGGAAAACAATCAGGCCTTTGTCACCCAATGCGCCTTATGGTGCGGGAGGCCAAAAAAAAAAGATTTAAATAATAATAATAATAATAATAATAATAGCTAGATCATTGCTAGTAGCCATTAATGTCAATTCGTCTTGGAATTTCAATTAAATTAACTTTTCACGTCAATATAATGGACTTTCCATTACAATTCTAGAATTTCCTCCTGACCATAAGCTTCTCCAGTTTTCTTCATTGGTTTCCTCCAAGGTCTCCAGTTTCCTCCAACCTACCAGAAATTGCGTCGACGGCCCTTTGACACAATAGCCTCCAAAAGCTTTCGAGACTACTTTGTAACACGCCAGCAGATGACAGCACAAAGCTGCAGACACAGTCACAGGGAGCACTGGCCTTCTTAAGTCAGTGTGCCAAAGAACATCATCCTGTGCAACTGGTGCTATTCTGCCCATGTGCATTTCCATGTCTGCGATCACAGACAACAAGTTAGAACAAAGAGCACACGTAAACCTGAGCACCCTGTCATCGAGCTCTCCTTACACGTCAGTTTATTGTGGGAAACAACAAGATCCCACTTCCCTACCCACCCTACTCGCTAGATTTGGCTCCTGCAGACTTCAACCTCTTCCTGAGAATGAAGATCCTGCTCAAAGGTCGCTACTTCGACACCAGTGTGGAAATTGCAGAAGGAGCTTGACACGATTTAAAAAGAACACTTCCAGGACACATTCCAGAAGTGGCAGGAATGCTGGGAGCGCTGTTTTGCTGTGCAAGGGGACTGTTTTGAAGCTTGTATATTCCAGATTTGTGCCCAGAATAGATTTGGAACCATTACATCACTGGCCAGGATAAAATTCCTCACTAAAGCTTCTGGTTATTACCCGCTTCAAGGGTAACTCTTTTGACCTCAAGTGACCCCATTCACCTTTAAGCACATTCTATTTTAACACTGCCATGCTTTTTTGCAAGATCGGTCTAAAATGGTCCAATTAGCCAAAGTTATCTTTCCACCTTCCCTTGCTTTCCAAATCTCTCATGTTACGAGAAAACCTTTATGTCTTCATCAAACCCACTCCCTCCAGCGCTTTATCTCGGAAATCTTTTGGCACACACTAGCATACGGTATACCTACACACGCACACACACACACACGTAGATAGATACACACAGCAATAAACAGGCGTTTGCACATCCAGTCTATCTTTCGCTCCTTGCTCAGAAGAGGTGTAACTGTAGGAGGAGAAAGATGAGCGAATCCATCACAACTGAGGCCGTGCAGGGTCACGGCGCAGAGCTGGTGCTTCTCCCCGTGCCTGGCACCTGCTGGAACCCGGGCGGTGCTGCAAGCCTCAGGAGACGCCTCCAGAAGAGAATATATGCCTGAACATTCCTAATTCACAGCCTTGCCTCTCTCTTTCTCGCTCTCTCTCTCTCTGTCTTTTCTTTCAACTGAAGCCTGACATAATTAACAGCATAATATGCTCCTCCATTCGTTCGCTTTAAGGTCCTTTCTCCGAAATGTTTGCACAGATGCAGATCACCGCGGTGTGTCGTAAA
This sequence comes from Silurus asotus, assembly GCA_024362625.1. Lineage (NCBI taxonomy): Eukaryota > Metazoa > Chordata > Actinopteri > Siluriformes > Siluridae > Silurus > Silurus asotus. The sequence goes on from MU580030.1 coordinate 2,858,732, forward strand.
TCGCAAAAGTCGTGACGTTTTGATTTAAGTATCTCCAAATTAGATTATCTGGTGTGTAACGGTTACGGTAATTCACTGCGTGTTAGGGAGCCACGCTAGGGGCAAAAAATCTGCAATAAACAACATGAGAGTGCGAAACATTCCCAATGAAGAAGAAGCCTGAAGTCAAACATCCTATTAATTACACAGTTTTCTCTGGAAGTTTGTTTAAGATGTTTTTTTGCACACTGGCAGTGGGAGTGTGGGGCTCTATATTTGGTCAATGGAGCTTGAAACCTGATCCCCACATTTATCCTGCTTGTGTTTCACTACGATAAACATTGAAACGCAAGCCCTTTCATACCTTTTGTGTAACATCCTTGTGGTGTTCGTGCTGAATTCCGAGGTTAACCACCAACTAACATGAAAACAAAGCGTCAGAACACATTTCTTTCTTTTTTTTTTAATGCCTGCAGAGTGATTTTAAAGCTGTAGCTCCGTACAGCCAATGAGAAATTGTTTGTGATTCAATTATTTGGGAGATATAGCAAATGAGATCACAGCATGATACATAAATATAAATATAACTGGCAGCAAAACAGAATCGTAGCAATGAAAAATTATTAAAAAGATTTCTATCTATCTATCTATCTATCTATCTATCTATCTATCTATCTATCTATCTATCTATCTATCTATCTATCTTATATCTATATGATATAAACCGTTTGAATAATTTTTTTATTGCTACGATTCTGTTTTGAATTGTGACAATTTGTTACAATATTATGTTTTAACGTTATAAAGTTCAATATAACAATAAATATTACCAAAAGAAGCAGATTGAAATCACATGATTTCTGTAAATTTTTTAAGTCTGCAAACACTAAACTAGAAATGAGTTTTAGATCAGAACAACAAGGAAACTAGCAAATTATATATATATAATTATAATTAATAATTATAATAGAGAGAGACAGAGAGAGAGAGAGAGAGAGAGAGAGAGAGATAGAGAGAGAGAGAGAGAGACTCCTCTCGCCGTTATAGTAACCACTCTTCTGGGAAGATGTTCCTCTAGATTTTGGATTGTGCTTGTGGAGGTTTAAGGAGGCCTGGGGTTCAGTCAGTGTTCCACTCAATCTCAAAGGTGTTCAGTAAGGGTGAGGTCAGAGCTTTATAGCAGAAAATCTCACACTCACTTACAACCCATGCAAAATATATCATCATGGAGCTGGGTTTTTTGCACAGGAGCATTGTCATGCTGGAAAGATGTTTGGGTCTCCTAGTTAAAAAAAAAAAGAGAGAAAATGTCATGTTACCACAACCAACGATGTCCTATTTAATTGTGCACCTGAAACTTGTTATCAGTTTGGAGAAGAACCACATATGGGTGGAAGAGTCAGATGTCCCAATACATTTTTGTGTATTATAATTATATAGGGAGATTTTTTGTATTTTTTAAAATTATTATTATTATAATTATTATTATTATTTAGAGTGGACTTTGTATCTGAAGGTCATGAGTTCAAATCCCAGCCACATCAAGCTGTCACTCCTGGGCCCCTGAACAAGACCCTTAACCCCAAAGCTGCTCTGATGTACGAATGAGATAAATGTAAGTCGCTCTGGATGAGGACATCTGCCAAATGCCATAAATGTACATTATTATTATTAATATTATTATTATTATTATTATGTAAATTTTTCGTTGGTCAAGCTTTTCTGTTTGGCTTTCATAGAACTAATACACTTGTACACAAAATGTCATTAACCAGCATGTTCATGGGGAACATTCAAGACACAATTATCATTTTTACAACTTTTTTTTATTTTTATTATTTTTAAAACATCATTACAACTTGGTTTTATTCTTTAAAGGATCTTAGGCTCCAAGGGTCTGTGTTGTGAAAGCTCAGTGATTAACATGTTGGACTTCTCATTGGAAGGTCATGAAGTCATGGTAATCTTTTGAAATTTACGAGGAAAAAATAAATAAAAAGTGTGAAAATGTTTTTTTTATTATCAAGAAAATTATTATTATTATTACTTATTATCAAGAAAATAATAATAATTATTATTATTTTAAAGTTTAAAAGTTTTTTAAAAGCTTAAAAGTTTTAATATTTGTTGAAATATTGATTTACAACTTAAAAAAGTTGAGTTTTAAACTCAGAAATTCCCTGCCCCTCCACTTACAATTCTTTCTTTTAATCCCATATTGGCCCTAATACGCTATAAAATTTTAATTATTATAGTTGATTCAAGTGAGAAATTCTAAAGGTCTGGTATGCAGTGCTGTAGAATCTGTAGTCTTTTAATGATTTATAATTTTGTAGTTATGTATCTGGATCATGCACCTTGTGTAAGTTGAGAAGGCTTGACCTGTTTAAAATGTCTTGTACAGATATCTAATTGTAATATCAAGGTAAAATTAATGGCACCTCCAAAGGAATCTCCTTTTTTGGTACTTTTAAAGAGAAAATGATCTAGTAATGATTATTACTTTTACATTGTCATCAGTGCACTCCATCAGAGCTCAGACAAAGCTGTTGTTTCCTCTAGCATTGGCACTAAGTGTCCATGTGCTCTGGTGTGAAAACGGTGGGAGGAGAGGAGGGGTGGGTGAAAAAAAAAAACGAAAAAGAAACAGTGTAGAAGAAAACATTAAGGCTCGTTCCAAAGAATTCTACAATGCATTAGGTCATGGGAATCTAATCACAGCTCGCTTGAAATGTTGAAATTAATCCAAGCAACGGAGGCCTGAACCGAGCTGAATAATTGGTTGCTCGAAGCTCGCCTGCATCCGTAGAGAGAACGGATGATGAATATGAGAGTCAGAAACCCAAACGATTGGATTTCTGCTCTGAGTATCGGTAGAACAAACGAGGTATCCTCGATGACAAGTCTGGATTGAATTGTGTTTGGAGTCTGGGAATATTGTGGGACAAACTAAAAGGGGTGGGGAGGTGGTTGCTTAGTGGTTAAGGGGTTAGGACTTTGGATCTATAGGTCATGAGTTTAAATCTCAGCCACATCAAGCTGCCACTCCGGGGCCCTGAACAAGACCCTTAACCCCAAAAGCTGTTGTATGATTGAGACAAATGTAAGTTGCTCTGCATAAGCGCATCTGCTAGATGGCACATAGGTGCAGCTGCTACAGTTATTTTTGTTTTGCCCAAATTCAAAAGTGGTCCTGTTACCCTGGAGGCGGCTCGTGTTTTCTATGTTGCTCAGCCACTTGGCAGGGCCTGGATCTCCGGCTTCCCATTCTGTCCCCCTCCTCCTCCTCCTTCTTTTTCTTCACCATCAAAGCATCTCTTTTCCCCCCATCATTCCCTCCTACTGGAAGGAAAAATTGCATAGGCCGCAGTGGAGACAGACTGACTGCGCAGGCGGCCCGGCAGATGCACCGAAGATAAGTTTGTGTTCGTAAGTCGGGCCGTGACCCTCGGCGGCAGGACATTAAGCAGATCCTGTCGGATCCTGCCTCCCCTTGAAAAACACACTACATGCACCAAGTCTCAGCTGTATCTCCATCCAAACATCATAGCTAGAAGGAGGAGAGGGGGGGTGGAGGGGAAGACCCATGGAGCCGTCGCTTTCCTTCTTTCAAGCCCCGAGACACCTCCTCTGGGCACACAATGACAGGCCGCATCACTTCCTCTCTTGCCGCTCCACTAATGGATTGGCATGGCCGACAGCGACGCCAGGAGCTTGCCTCAAAACACCCCTAGTCAGCAGTTTCTCATGGTTGTACCTCTCAGCTGTCTGCAATTCGGGCTTCCCTTTGCTTTGCTTGACAAATGTATAGAAGCTTAATGGGTATATCCAGCAGGAAAGGGAAGTCTGAGGACTTGGTCACTGTGGTATCACGGCCATCATTCAACATTCCTTGTTGACATCGTGTAGTTCAGGAAAGCATGACTAATTTAACAGGTCACCTCTTACTTAAAGACTTACCACCTGCCAGTACTTTGCCTAGTTACAAAAAGCACTTGTCAGTAACATGTACCGTGTTTCATACTTAATATTTACCCGCGGTGTGTGCTGGTGCACCAAAACCCGAGGCGTTCCCAATGACTTCCTGACTTGTACTAAAGAGCCGAAGCCCACTGGGGGGACAGGATAAGATGAAAGCTCTGGCAAGACTTAAAATGCAGACAGAAATGCAACTTTGAAGTCAGCTTAATTAGCCTTTTGACAGATTTGTCCACTTGATAGAGTACCCTCAATGTCTGATTGGTCATGATGCAACATGGACTTTTCCTCAAGTTCTTCAATTTGGAGATGTTCTGTGCATTGTCCCAAACCTCTAAAAGCCTTTATATTCATTTTACTTTGGAAGGAAAGATCTAAAATGAGTTTAAAGTTTATTTCATACTTCAAGGAAATGAACGAAGGGAGTTTGTTTTCTTTTCCCTTTGGTTGGAAATTAACCAGGCGAAATTTGATGACAGAAAACAGGAAACAAATCCCAAAACAGAGCAAATAATGACTTGGCAACTTGACAACTTGGGCTTTTTTTTTGGCTTCAAGGCAAAAACTGTTGAAGCAAGAACAGATTTAATGGTAGCATTCAAAAATTTATGGTAGTAATTCCTCAGAATACATGATAAAGATAACGTAAAGATGACTCCTTAAACAATTTGACAAAATTGCAGACCAATTTGTTTATTACAGAAGCACTAAAAACCGTAATTTGTACATGCTACATGTAATATGTAATGTAATTCATACAAACCCACAGAGATTACACAAACCTATGCAGTTACTGTTATTTTTACACTTCATAAGTTTTCAGACGTCTTCTCACACTAGCCACTTCTTTAAAGCCTGCGAAATCTTTCCGACGCCAACCTCAGTTCAGCTTCACTCAAACATCTATCACCTTGCTGCTTAGGGATCGGTGTTGGTTATAACTCTTCCAGGCTTTTCCTCTGGGTGGTACCACTTGAGTGCAAGTACTACAGCCAGGCCACTCACCCTGGAAATGAAGGATGTGGGTAATGGATGTCCATTTAAGTGGCTCTCGTCCCATTTGGAGTGTTAGGAGTAAGTGAGCACAGAACGAAGGGATGGCAACATTACTTACCTCCAGTAAAAACTCTGGTGTAATGGGGGCTTGATTTATCGAAGTGCCTCGCTACAATATATATCACCTTATATGGTAACTGTTCCTACCTTGCCTTTCTGAGTTAGGTCTAATTTATAACTTCATGCATCTTCATGAAATCAATGTTGGCTTTCCAAAGTGTATCTAAACAGCTCTGGCACTCGAATTCAAGCCTTTGAGGTCATCTGTGCAACAAGTAGTGAAATCGTGTACAATGTTGAGCTATGATCTGCTATTTGTATCCCAACTGTTGAAAGGATGAAACACTCCAGAACGGTTATATCAAGTAGCCAAGAGGGATTAAAGCCCCTTAAAAATGTTATATGGCTCTAATAGTTCATGCTTTGCATTCCCTATGTGATGGCATAACTGTGATTTCTAGCTTTTCTAGACTTTGCTAATGAAACCTGTTGCTTTTTATGTTTTATTCCAAATTCTACCACATAGGTGCTGAATTCTGGAAGCCTGGAAGCTGGAATTCTGGAAGGCCTGTGATTGATCACAAGATAATTTCTTTAGTTTCTATAAATGTAAAAATAAATTGTGTTGCTATTGCGACGACGTTTTAGGCTTCTAGAATGTAAAGTATAACAGGAAGTAACTTGTTTTGAAGATGCTAGGGTGTTGCTGGCTTAGTAGTAGAAGTGGACTTTGGACCTGAAGGCCATGAGTTCAAATCCAAGCCACACCATGCTGCCACCTTTGGGCCCGTAAGCAAGGCCCTCAACCCCATATATGCTCATTTGGATCTCATAAATATGATATCCTAAAATCACGTTCCATCTTTTTTCATCTCAAGGCCAGCGCATCCTGGGATTATTCTGATAGACTGCATTTTGTTTCATTTTTGTTCTCTTTGTGCGTTATATCTAGAGATTTATGACATCTTGTTTCATGCGGTGAATTACGGGGCTCTCGAGAGGCTATAGAATAAAAACACCGCTTTCTAAGACCTGCGGCTCTAAAAGCACTCTGTCAGTCCTCAACACGCTTCAGGTGGAACAATGTTCACGCTCGGTTAGTGGCTCAGCTTTGATTTATATCGTTGTTCCCATTCGTTCTCACGCGTATGCACATGGTTGCATTGTACATCTTGAATAATGTCTCCCATATCTATAAAACAATGATTTTATTTAGTATTGATACTTCCATAATTGTTAGAAACATCTTACACCAAAGCTCTGCTGTTCTCTCTTCTGATTGGTTGAAAAGAAAGCTTCAACGTGCAAAGAAGTCATTCCTCAAGTCTAGAAGTTATTTGGGTTGAAGGAGTCGACTGTAATCTGTAATCTACATACTGCTTTGAATTTGTGTTGTTCCAGTTAGCTATTAGCATTTAAAGAGCACTATTATCATGCTAGCTAACATTCAAGAAATGAGAAAATGTCACTGCTTAGCCTTTGCTTGTGTTTTCTCAAGGGGAGGTGGACGGGGGGGGCAGCTCAGTGGTTAAGGCATTGGATTTAGATTGGAAGGTCAGAAATCCCAACTGCCATTGCTGTCTTCATGAGCAAGGTCCTTAACCCTCATACGCTAAGTCCTAAGTCACTCTGGATCGTCCAAATGCTGTAAATGTAAATGTAAAGTTGTGTGAACACCATCTTGTGAGATTAGAAATAATGCTAATCTTTCTACCCAATGGGCTTTGAATTTACACTTTCAGTTTTCTGTGGCAATGGTCCACATTTTTGGCTGAAGGAAAAGATCTTTTTTAGGAAGTATACTTTCCCCACATCGCTTCACAGCAACTCTTCAACCTTTTTTTGTTGGTTTTCTAACCTTTGGCTAAGTTTTGTCAGCTCCAGACCTGTGTCTAGCCAGCCTACACCTTGATCTAGAGGAAAAGCAAACACGAGGTGACATGCTGAGAATGCGGCGTATTGACATTTACATCCGCCACTTAGAAGTGCTCAAATACGGCCTTAACGTGTTTACTTCACGCTTGCTGCAATTTAATGTTTAATCCCTGATTAAGCTTCGGACAACACTGGAAAATTGAGTATTGTGTAGACTACCATGCTGTGTGTTTGTGTATGTGTGTGGGTGACCTCTACTGTACATACAGCTTCCTGTCACATCAAAGAACTTACAAGGGCGTCTGCAGGTAATAGGTCGCTTAAAGGTGAAAGGTAGGAGCCGGATCAGCCGATCCAGCGGTGAAACGAAAGGAGGACGCTGACTGGACGATATGGCTCTAAATATAGTCCAGGATGTCGTATTTTGGTGCGATCATCAAAGATAGAAAAAAAGTAACAAAACAAATTTGGACGGGATCGGCGTCGATTCTTGTGGAAACTCCATATAAAGGTTCAACTTGTGCCTCCATTAAATCAAACAGGGCCTCTCTGACTTATGATGAATTGCTGAGTAAACACACACACCAATTACATGGGAACACGAACTACGTTGTGTTCAAGGAGTTGCCAAGGCGGAGGCGTCTGGCTGGATTTGTGTAGACTTAAGAACTGGGTTCGGTTTGACAGATTTCACACCTGACGCTTGGTTAGCAAACCAACTATTATGTGACAGAACGCATCAAATTATTTTTTAATTCCTTGGATATTTTACCAAAAATCACTCTTTTATCGATTATTCATTTATATTTCACATGACCGTATTGAATTTTCTCACCCATATTAATTGAGTGATGTGTGATTACATGTGAAAGATACAACCATATTATAAAATAAACATGTGAAAAGCAAATCAAATTTCACAACAAAATAAAAAGTAAAATAAAAAATTTACAGCGTAAAAAAATCTCATAATATATACAGTATATATATATATATATATATATATATATATATGTTAACAAAAAAGAATTCCAAAATCAAAAAAAAGGAAAAATGTACAAATAAAAATGTAAAAGATTGTAAACAAATAAAAAACCCTTTTATGGGAAATATAAATAATTAATATAAAAAAAAAAAAAAAATACATATATAATAATATATATTGATTTAAATGCATACCGACGTGTGAAAAAAAAAAAACGGAAAAATGACGCAAAAGAAAAATGAATGACGTGAAAAAAATCTGAAGGAAATCAGAAACCATATTTACAACATATTCCAAAAAAAATCTCTGTGAAGTGTCTAAAAGGTGTATGAAAGTATAGAAGTGTAGAATTGTAGCGTTGCTCCTGTAGCACTGTAAATATCCGATTAAGTATTAAATGACGTCCACCATCTTGTGTGAAATCCTCCAAACACAGGCCTATTAAATATCCCAAATACTAAATGATGAATTGCTCGGGCTCCTCCACAAATCCCGTGGCGCTGTGTTCCCATGGATGTTGTCCTCGTCGGTAAACAGTCGTGAGCCTGCTCTAAAACACGGGTTGCCATCGCCTCGGCCTTCCCTCGGCCCCGTGGGGACCACACAAAGTGTATTTACACCTCACACTTCTCCATATAAACACTGCTGCTTATTAATTGAGCATCACCAGAGAACAAGTGGTCGTTGTTGCTCCTGGGGTTTGGACACTTCAGACACTCCTTCTGAAGCTTTTTTTTCCCCCAGCTTGCTGATTTGAGTAATTCCAGGGAAGCCTATGTGTCTGTCTCTTTCTCTATCAGAGCGTCTGTCAGTCGCGGCTTGCGAGGAATGTCCTCTCTTCCTGATTGTGGGCACTGGAGCTCCAAACTTCTCTGAGCCACCGAGTGGCCATTTATCAAGAGTCTCAGCAGACCCCCTTTTTAAAAAACAATCACTCTCTAAGTAGTGAAGAGGTGCCAGAGCTAATTATAAACAAATGGTGGATGCTCCGGGGACTCGGGGCCAGCTGCGGTGAACACAGGGAGCTGCGGCGAGGAATGGACGAGGGAGGGGGTGAGTGGTGGGGTTTAGTGTTGTGCCAGAGTGTTCTGGATGATGGAGCATTCGATGGGCTGTGAAAGTGGACCTCACACAGGGACAGAGGACTGACAGGTGTTTAGGAGTGCGGCCAAACACCGACAAGAGGACACCAAGTGGAAAAGCGAGCCTAGTCAAACAAAAGAAAAGAGGACGAGTGAAGTGCCAGAGCTACACTGAGTGAGAGAGGAGCGATGGCCACAAAAATTTGAGCTAATATGGTTGGAGAAGCAGAAATAATAAAAAGTAGTTTGCTAACACGCTACGTTCGCACGCCGGTAAGTCAGGTACTGATGCAGGTGAGGTGCGGACTTCTGGGGTGCAGTCAGCATTGCCATTTATTCCAAAGGTGTTCATTAGGGTTTGAGCACTAAAGCAGACCATTCAAGATCTTCCACACACTTTCAATGCCTGTAAACCATAATCTTCATGGATCTTGTTTAGTGCACAGGGGCAATGTCATTTTAAAGCAGGTTTGGGTTTGCTAGTTCAAATGAAGGGTATATGTCATGCTAACACACTCAGAGACCATCCTACAAAATTGTGTGCCTTGAATGTTGTGAGAACATTTGAAAGAAGAACAACATATGTCTGGAAGAGTCAGATGTCCCAATACTTTTGTGCAAAACGTGTATGATTGATAGGCTAACGTATGCTAATTAATACGGCTAGCATAAAAAAAAATGCTGATCTAATGTGTGTAGAGCAGCAGGTGTTTGAGTTCAGTTCCTGAAATAGGATGTAGGACATAAAAAGCAGTTATTTCTGCTCAGATTACTACACTTTCCAAGCATTTGTGCTATCAACCCGAATCCCGCTCCATTCACAGCCTTGTGTGTGCCTGTGTGTGTTACATAAGCTAATGACACAGAGCGTTTGATGCTTGGGCCCACAGTGTGGGAACAAACCGAGTACAGTGAGCTAGACGTTCTCCAGAGCAAGATAAAGTGCTCCATCTTCTTCCTCCCTAGAAAAAAAAAACACCAGCATGTTTAAGTGATATCCAGCACCGCAACTCTGGACCGAAGGCTCACGATTTATTTCGGTGTCCGTGGCCCTGTTATGTTCCTCACGGAATGAGAAATCAAAAGAAGCGAACGTCCCACCAGAGGAAGTGTGGGAGAGTCAAAGTTTTGCCCTTAACTGCACACTGAATGAACCTTGTGGCTCTTTTTTTTTTCCCCTCCAGAATTCTTTCTCTGCTCTGATGAAATCGACTTGCATCGCCTTCAATGTGTCCCTCCCTGCGGAGAGAACGAGAACAGGGAGGAGACTGGTAGTTCTGCTAAAGGCGTCGGACGAAGCCAGGCGTGAATTTATACACACCGACTCAGAGAGTGTGTCATGCGCAGGAATGCGTAGGAGAACGAGCTCCGGGCCTGTGCGAGTATTGTTGTAACCCTGGAGGTTGTGCTTTTCCATCGTGGATCTTGTGTTTGTAATGGTGATGTGAGTGGGTGTGTGTATGTGTGTGTGTGTGTGTGTGTTTTATGAGTGCGTATTGCATTCTGACGTAAGAGCTTGAAAATGTGATATTAGGATCGGTTAAGGAGCCAGACGTCTCCTTCAGGCCTCAGCGTCCTCTTCACCTCAGGAGGAAAGGGTTAAATAAATGTTAGTGTCCCGATAAAAGGTTCTAAACGGGAGCCATCGTTCTTCACACTGATGATCATAAGATGCGCTGGTCCTTGTGATTGAAATGGTGCTATGGTAACAGTCGTGAAGTCTGAGACTATTGTCAAGGCTGCCGCTGGGGAAAATGAATCACCGCCCAATCAGATCCCAGAAACGGACCATAGTGAAGCACAGGAGAGACGTCATGTGCGCCAGTATTTCTATTTTCTAGTTTTAGTTTTAAGTTGATAAAATATTATTAACAACTTTCAATCTATACTCAACTACATTTAGACTTGAAAGATGCACTATATTTTAACTGACATTTCGAGACTTTTCGCACCTTCGTTGGAGATTAAAGTCATTAAGGCTTCTGTTGTGCACCTGTGAGCAACTTTTTAGCATCTCTGGCCTCATTTTCAGCCCAAAAAATGCTTGAATCAATTCCAACAATTTTGAAAACTAGTTTTTATCACCCCTCTCTGTCTGTTTGGAATATTTTCATTTATTTTCTCTCAAATAATCAGTGATGGATGAACTACACAAACCATGTAGTTGAGTTACAGTAGAGATACAGGAGGTAAAATGTGACTCCAGTAACAGTAAAAGTGTCCCTTTAAACTTTCACTTGAGTAAAAGTACAAAAGTTTTTGCCTTCAGATGTACTTAAGTATCCAAAGTACTATGATTTATTATGACTATTTGTTCCTATGATCAATTTTTACAAGATTCACTTTTATCACTCAACTCAAATGTGACTCTCAGCACACCAGTCTATTAATATAATGATATTAATGAGTCACTGATTGATATCTATCGTGTATTGACCAATTAAGTTTTATTTACTCGTAAATAAAAAGGATAGACGATTTCGCAAAATGTATTTGAGTAAAAAGTAAAATATTCGACTTTGAAGTGTAGTGAAGTCAAAGTCTCTTCAAATGGAAATACTCCAGTAACTTTAATTTGACAATTTAATTTAATGTGATTTGTCAGTTGAATGCTAACGTTTTTTCTGCATTGTGACATGATACTGTAACTTTATTCGTTAATTAAAGATAAATTTTTTGCTTTTCGTGTTTCTTTTTTTTGTTTGACTTTTGGTTCATTCTGCCTTGTTGAAGAGGCTGTTGTGTTGATTTGGAGAATGCAGTGTTGAGGTGTACAATCTGTTTTAGGAAATCAAACCTTACAAATACACCGTTTTTGGCTTTTCAGTAACATGTGTATTGGTGTTGAGGACCGGTGCATCTTTGAACCTAAGTTCAATATGAGTCGAGTTCTGTTTAAATCAGATACTCAAAATCTTTTACTTAAGTCACATTGGAATCCATGAGTTTTGCAATAAGATATCTACACTTTTAGGATTTTTACTCTTCACACCTCTGATGTCTTTATTCAATCCTCAGGACATTATCGTCAACATAACTTCCACACCGATGTCTTTTTTTCGTTCCTACTTTCTTTGTAAAAAAAAAAAAAAAAGGGTGGAGCTGGAGGTGAGTTTCAGTTCACAGGTAAAAAGGGTGAAAAACGCTGGTATGCGCTCAGCAAATACGGCGCATTCGAAAAAACAGCTGAAAGGATTCGGAGCGCCGGCGAGAAGCCGCTGTTGATTTAGTGTGATTATGAGAGTGGTGTAGAAACGGGAGGGCGCATGATAAAGTGTGTATCAACCGTCAAGGTCAATTGGCCAGGTGTTTTTTTTTTCTCTGGAGAAATACTTGCGGAAACCTTGGATTGTGCCCAAAAACGAGCAAAAAACAGAAACAACGATATTTTGAAGGAAAGTTCAGGAAGTAGGTTCAATCTGGAACTCGGTGGTGTTAGATTTAGGCTTCCTGGAATAAAAAACACTTGCTATTTCTATGTATTTTTTTTTGCAATTGCGTTTCTGATTGTGTTGAAGTTTCGTTTTTGGGATCACGTGTCTAAGTTTTAAATTGTGTTTCAGAGGTAACCAAGGTGCTTTATACTTGTCACATGTACTTTACAGCACAGTGAAATTCTTTCTTTAAATATCCCAATACCTGTACCTGTACCATAACCATTGAGGGCCTTGCTCAAGGGCCCAAGAGTGGCAGATTGGCGATATTGGGGCCTTCTGATCAGTAATGCAGAACTTAGTAGTTATAAAACATTTATGAACGATTCATTATTGTTGAACGAGTCTTTAATGTGACTCAAAAGAACGAGTCGTCTCAAAGAATGATCCTTCATTTTTTTGCAAAATCTCCATAAGTTATATACAGGATACAGAATTGAGTAGTTCACCTCTCGAATCTTCTAGTCTGAGTTTTTTATTCAAGTGACTCCCATAGACGCTACACAATGCGATAGATCAGGGTTTTTTGGTCCGAATCTTGACAATCATTTTCACAGTAAAAATGGGGGTCACATGAAAAAAAGAACTAACAACACGAACCATTTCATCAGTTTATCATCATCGGTCCTGATCTGCATTGTCATATTTTCATTATTGGAACTTAAAGTTGGTGTATGTACATGTGTTCGGGGAATCTGCTGGATGAAAATGTAACATTTTCTTTAATTTCTGATCAAAGAAACAAAATGAAGTAAATGAATAAAAAAAAAAATAAAGATTTGTTCATTTTGATGAAAAAGATTCAAAGAACCGAGTCACTAAAATGATCCGATCGTCTCATCACTAAAGCCCAATGTGTGATTACTGAAGCTGTCTGAGGTGCATGTTTCATTTTTCTAATTGTGACATTCTTTATGGTTTTGAGGATCAGCTTTGGTTTTGTTCTCTGCTGTTTCTGACTTCGTTTGATTCTGTCGTACTTGCATTTCTCCGTACTTACCTTTAAAATCCCCTGCAGCATGCAGAAGTCAGAATGCTTGACATGAATACGACTCAAACTCCATTTCCCATCAGACACTGCAGCCTTCAAACATGGCCACCCTGAGTTCCAACAACTCCAGCACTGATCACTCGCACCTGTTTCCGATTACACACAGTTTAAAACACCTCTCATCACTCTATACACTGTGTATTATCCTAGGTTTTCTTGAATATACCATGTACATATATCTCATATATTGTACACTCATATATTCCACATATACAGGCATGTGAAAAAGAAAGTACACCCTATATATATATATATATATATATATATACGTGTATATAATTAATTATTACTGTTCTTTGAAGCTTAACAGCTTCTGTACATATTTTTATCCCAGAGATTTTTATTTATTTGTTTGTTGTACACATATTTACATATTTGCTGCACTTTCTTTAGTTGCACAACTGCATTTTGTTGTGAGTGCCTGTAATTTGTGCAATAACAATAATGTTGTATCTAATCGAATCTAATCTAATCTAATTGACTTTGCCATTTCCATGCCTTTGTTCTGTTTTGTTCTCCCAGTTTTTGTTTACTTTATGCTTTCACATTCTCATTATTGTTTTGTTGAATTTTTGTTGTTTCTAGATCAGACCCGCACTTGTTTTACGTGAATGATATTGGATTATGGACGGTGGATTGGATCGTCCTAATCTGCATTTGCATCCCACATTTTCAAAAACTGCACATAATCGTCAGTCAAAAAGGGCTTCTGCCCACTTCCATTTTCTAAACACATCATCAGAGTCTGCTTTTCCTTCTCAGTAAGCACAATAAAAATGCATGCTGGCAGAGAGCCTGGACGACCCTGACCTTGAGCACGTACATCGTGACTCGGCCCTCGTCCGTGCCCACGGCAGCCGCTGTTCCTTTCAAAAATTCCCACATTCTCCTTTAGTGCACAGGAAAAAATGACAGAGCTCATTTCCCTGGGCGATGAAACGTTGTTGATCTCCGCATTAACGTGCACTGATGGGATCTCAGGCATGCTGAAAACGGATAACTATTTCGAGCCGTTTCCTGCTTTTTAAAAAGCGTTCAGGCAGATTAGCTTAATTGAAGAGGGCAAAGCAGGAAGTTTTAAAGTCACATCGGTAATTAATAGGTCTCTTGGCTGAGAGGTGTGTGTGTTTGTTTGCATGGATTCAGGAAAGCATTGGAAGGAATATATGAAAACAGGGTGAATCCTGCACGTAATAGGAGAACATCTGAACATCTGAGTCTAGTCTCTGAGTTATTTGGAAATGGTGGAGCAGTGGTTAGGATGTTCAGATTTCTGATGAGAAGGTCATACAATAAATTGCTCTGTTTTGATAAAATAATGTACTGTAACTTGTTACATATTAATGTATGACAGTATTATACCCCGTACTGATCACAACTCTATAAGACTCCTTCTTTAAGATTCTTACCATATTTATAAGTTACGCAACTTAAAACTATACATTTATAAAAAATTTGAGGGATTTAGAATAAAATTCTATAAAATCTGCACAAAGCAGGCCTTATTAGCATTAAGGACATTATGGATATTCGCAGTAACGTCAATCAATTTTAATGGAAAAAAATGTACTTCTTTCATGGATCTTTAGGAAATTTGGATGATACAACTCCCTAGAAAATCTGGAGCATCTGGAAATCTAGAAACACCTGGAAGACCTGACATATTCATTTGCATGTTCCTTTTTCAAAACATTTTAACGATTACAGATTGCAGATCCGTAAACGTAATCTCATAAGCGTCACGAGAGCTGACGCTCTCCGTGCATGTTTCCCTTATTGAATCTTTACCAAGCTTCGTTCTTTGGCTGAGCTGAAGTGCTTACACTACTTATCAGCGTATTATGTTCTCCCAGCGGGCCGCTGATGGAGGAAGATTGATGGGGAAGTCCCTAAACACCACAGGCGCACACTATCATACAGTGTAATAGCTTATGGAGCAAAAAATAGCCTCAGCGCCTCGGATCCTCGTGCCGTATTTGTAGTCGACATGACGCAAAGCACGATTAGGGAAGCGAGATAGAAATGCGTATTTGTGGTGTGAATGCACACAAGGCAAATACACGTTTGTGGACACATAACCACAGATTTTGCATCTTTTTGAACATCCAATTCCACATTAAGTCTGAATTTGCTGTTATAATAACCTCCACTCTTCTGGGAAGGGAAGATTTTAGAGTGTGCTTCTGGAGATTTGTGTGAGGTTCATTCAGCCACAAGGGTGGTAGTAAAGTCAGGTACTGATGTAGGTGAGTTGAGGAGGTCTGGTGTGCAGTCAGTGTTTCAATTCATCTCAATGATGTTCATTAGGGTTTAAGCTCTATAGCAGGCCACTGAAGATCTTCTAAAGCATGTTTTCATGGTGCTTTATGCACAGGAGCATTGTCAACGCAGGAACAGTTTTTGAGTCTCGTAGTTTAAGACAAGGGGACATCTCCTGCTACCGCATAGACGACGTCCTATACAATTGTGTGTGTTCAAGTTTGTAGTAACAGTTTGGAAGAAGAACCACATATGGCCGGAAAAGCACTTCAGCTCAGCCAAAGAACGAAGCTTGGTAAAGATTCAATAAGGGAAACATGCACGGAGAGCGTCAGCTCTCGTGACATTGCTCTGTTCCGTTTGTACTTTTTTCCTGGGTATAGTTCTTACATTTCACCTCACACAGTACTGTATACTTAAGTACAGTAGGTTTACTAGTCGGCGCTATATTTGGTTTTTGTCTTTGTCTTGTCTTGTGTTGTCTGTCCGCACTCTGTCTGTCTGTACTGTTCTTTTGTTTGCACTGTTTGCACCAGGCTGCACTCGATGCACTTTATGTTGTTTTGTTGTTTAGTGTAGCACCAGGGTTCTGGAGGAACGTTGTTTCGTTTTTACTGTGTACTGTGTACCACTGTGTATAGTAAAAATGACAATAAAAGCCACTTGACTTGAAAAGTCAGGTGTCCCAGACAAAAATCTGAATATTTCAATACTGCATTTTATTTAGTAAGAGAGGAGTGCAGTGGTGCACAATAACATAGTAAATATCATTTGTATCTGTACTTTAATGAAGGATTTCCATTTAGGGATACTTTTACTTTACCTTCCCAACAATTTCAAAGTCAAATATCTTTTTACTCAGCTACATTTTGTGAAATCAGTCGTTCCTTTTTAACTTTGTGAATAAAAACATCACGGGTCAAATACGCAGCAAGTCAAGCAAGTTGTTAAGGAGTTCGTTATTGATAATCGGAGTACTGTATACAATATTTTAATGTCTTCTTCTACTTCTTCTTTCGGCTTCTTCCATTAGGGGGCGCCACAGCAGATCATCCGTCTCCACCCCCCACCCCCACCACCACCCCCGTCCGCTACATCTGTCTCTTTCACACCAACTACCTGCATGTCTTCCCTCACCACATCCATAAACCTCCTCCTTGATCTTCCTCTTTTCCTCCATCCTGGTGGCTCCATCCTCAGCATTCTCCTACTGATATACCCCATGTCCCTCCTCTGCACATGTCCAAACCATCTCCCTCACCTTGTCTCCAAAATGTCCTACATGCGCTGTCCCTCTAATAAACTCGTTTCTAATCTTGTCCATCACTGTCGATGAAAATCTCAGCATCGTCAGATCTGCTACCTCCAGCTCTAAGTAATGAAAAAATAAAAAAAATGTATAATAAAAAAATTTTACCTAAAAAATTCAGTTTAGTGTGCATCATGCAGACTCGCTACAGTCGACGACTAGCTCGTGGAGGCTCTTCTCCGTTCTGAATTTCTTCCGAACCTGGACACATTTGTTTGTTTGTTCGTATCCGCGGAAGTTCGTAAAGTGAATGTTCGTAAAGTGGGGCGCATCTGTACATTTAAAGGCAAATACGTTTGTGCTTTTACTCAAGGCAAAGTTTAAAGGGACATTTTTACTGAAGTAATTTTTTACAGAGAGCCTCTCTAATTTAACTGAAGTACAGGGTTTGTGTACTTCGTCCGCCACTGGAGGAGTGTATCTCATAACCAAAACGATTCCCTAAAATCATTCGACAAACCCACAAATTCGACAAACACAGAGAATGATTTAGTGCATGGCTGTAACTGATACTGATTTGCTTGCTTTTTGGTGACTCATTTGAAAAGAAATATCTAAATTGCTCAGAATGAGCACAAACGAAACATGCCAGGAACAAATGATCTTCAAAAATGTTTTTCTTTCTAATTTGTGATTCAACTTCATAACAACAGCTACCGCGTGAAATATGAAGTATGACATATAAATTGACATACAGTGTTTTTTTTTACATCATTTATCCAGAAGTGTAAAAGTATACAACATGATATATTCAAATCAGCTCTGGGAATGCAGGCAGGATGTCCTAATTGTGCTTTATGCATCCAAAATGAGCCATTTATAGATAATTCATAATCCCGAACAGTCGATTCGGACGTGTGCGTAAAGCATGTTTCGGAATCTGGCTCATTGACATGAAGGTAAATGATTTAAACAGGGGTTTCTACAAGTTCAAAAATTGCATTGTTTTGAAAAGGCCTTAGCTCTGACAGAAATACGCCGGAAAGTATTGCATTTGGCGGTGAGCACAGTTTCCCATAGACCGCTCTGTTGAACTCAGCTCTGAGCTTCTTGGACGCGAGCTGACTGTTGAGCTAGTGGGAGAGGGGAGATTGCTGTGACCTTGCTCTGAACCCCTGCGCAAACTTGGATTACGTCTGGAGCAGTTGGAGACAAAAAAAAAACTTAAATGAACTTAGTGATTTAGTGAGGCGGCTCACAGACGGGTTTTTTTTTTTTTTTTTCAGTAATAATGGTAGGAGGGAAAATGAAACTGGGAAGTTAATGCAGAAACACAAAAACACACCTTGTTAAAAAACACTGGCCTTTGACTAGAATTTTAAAAAGTTGCAGTTTGTCCTAGTTGACTTTTTTGACAAACTTGACATACAAAATATGGACAAAAGTTCTGGGACACATGACTTTTCCGAACATTTCTGTTGCTTCTACCAAACTGTTACCACAAAGTCACACAATTGTTTAAAATATCTTTGGATGCTGTAGCTTGAACTAGGAGACCCAAACCTTTTCCAGCATGACAATGTTCACCAACCTCCACGAAGATATGCTTTACATGGGTTTGGTGTGTGGAAGATCTTGAGTGGCCTGTTAACACGCTCTGACCTCAATCCTATTGGGATGAATTTGACTTGACTAACACCAATATGGCTGAATAAAATCTCCACAAATCTCAAAAAGCACACTCAAAAATCTAGTGGAACATCTTCCCAGAAGAATGGAGGTGATTCTAACAGCAAATGATTACATTTGGATTGGGATGTTTAAAAAGAAGCAAAGGTGTTAACAAACTTTTGTCCATGTAGTGTATGAAAGAAAATCTTGGATATTTTGACTGTTCGAGCAGGTTCAATCTTGTGAATGATGAACTGTGGTGATGTTTCTGCAGCAGTATCCAGACCAAATTTTTCATTTTTTTTAATGGCCCAAATTACAATTTATAGGTGTGTAAAAAAAAAAACATTTTAAGCAGAGTTTGAAAACTTAGGATACCATCAGCCTAAACACTGTTGAGAGCAATTAAAGAACACTTTTTTATACATAGGGACATAAAACAAACATCTCGAAATAATATTTTTCAAAATTCTATTCAGTTTAGTCATACATTAAAACAGTAGAATGCTAAGGGGAAGCTAACGGTATTATCTTGAAATCCAGAGAATACTAAACTATGCTAATGACCCAAAATGAGTCAACGTAGAATCTGAATCATGAGGTTACTGGAACAAAACTAAACGTCATATTAAAAAAAAAAAAAAAAGGAAAAGTTCTTGAGCAGGAAGGACATCACTTTTACAGCTGAATCATTCAGTGGTTTTTTTATTTTTTTGTTTGTTTTTTTGCACTGAGACGTACCTGAGGGAATCTAGGAATGCTAGGAATGCTAATATGCACAGCATACGCTATCTCTATCAAGAAAAGATAGCACGAGTTTTTATACACTTGCTGCACCATTGTCTCAAACACACACAGGTTCAGGCAGAGGTGGACAAAGTAGTGAGATATTATACTCAAGTAAAAGTAGAGATAAAAACATTTACTCAGTTAAAGGTGAAATTTTCATCACTTTGCTTAAATCATCTCTCAGGCTTTTAGTATTGACCATTGAACTAAATTTGCTATCTGCCTAGCATAACATGTTAGCTTACTGGAATCAGTGCTAGTCTAGCCTAGCATTAGCAAAACAAACTTCCAAAAACAAAACAAAAAACAAACTTAGCTTAGTTAAATATGTAAAAAAAAAAAAATCTTAGCCACGTTAACAAATTTGCAAAATTTACAAAAATGTACCTTAATATGCAACTCCCTGAAAACACTGCGGTCTTTAAACGTGAGATCATTTTAATTTGGATTCAGTTCTCCCTACTGATGTCACCCAAACCCTGTCCCTCCTTTCTGTCTGTTTGAGTGAGGGGAACTTCTCTGGGTGGTGGTTGCGCACTCCGAGTCCCGACCACGTTCTTTTACCGTGACATGATATAATAAAGACGCCTCGTGCCGCAATCAAAACAAGTTTAAAACACAGCGTGCCCTCTACCCTGATTGGTGGCTTGGTGATTGACCAATTAAGTTTTTATCAACTAATACATAAAAATGAATGGATGATTTTTGCTAAATGTTGTAAAAAAAAAAAGCTTTCATATTTCACTTTGAAATGTAGTGATTTTTTCAGCCGTTTTTGGTTCTTGGCTAACTGTTACCACATCACACATCCACACACCAAGTTGGAGGCTTTGCATGAGCTAGCATGAAATGTTCCTCTCACTTCAACTAGGAAACCCAAACCTTTATTACCAGTGCATGACAATGCCCCTGTGCACAAAGCCAGCTCCATTAAGATATGTTTTACATGGGATGAAATTGTGTAGAAGATCTGCTTCAGAGCTCTGACCTCAAATTCATCAAGGGTTACACCTACATAGTATCTGACTTTACGCCCTTGTGGCTGAATGAGGACAAATCTCCACGAAATCTAGTGGAACATCTTCCCAGAAGAGTGGAGGTGATTCTAACAGGAAACAGGGACTAAATGTGGAATTAGAGGTTCAAAAAGCACATATGAATGTGCTTTTTGAGTGTCCGTAAACGTTTTATCCATACAATGTATAACAATTACTCAAGTATCCTTCAAACCACCTTCCAAATCCAAAGGACCAAAACAAGCTGGAAATCCAAAAAGGGTGGAAAATTCCGGCGTGCTAATTTTGCTACGGCGCCCTGATAACAAGTGAAACCGCTTCAAGACCCCGACGGCCTCATTCCCGTTCTCATTTATTATCCTCACCTGGACATTGAAAGAACTTCTGTTTTTGTTAGTGGAACTTATCAGCTCTCAGGGGAGTTCTCTTCCTCCTTCACATCTGAACTTTTCCTCAGGGTTATTGCGCACAAAAAGAAAAAACTCACACAAACACAGACATACACTATAGTCAAAGTCTTCGGAAAAAGGAAAACAGAGCTCTCAGTAACGTGGATGTCATGCACCCCGTATCATTTCTTAAGCCCACGATGGAGCCAGTTGTCAGTTGTGACGAATGCTAGCTCTTCCGCTTTCACAGAGCGAGGACATGGACTTTTGCCCTTCCTTCTTTTCCTCATGTACACCACAAAATCTCGTTCTGAGACTCAACGACTTTCTACTCCTTCTCCAAACCTTTGCTGTTTTATGTGTTTTATGTGGCAATTTATTGACAAAGTCAGTTTGCTTTATGACCCTCACACTTACAGTACAGAACCCACCGTCCTCATGTACCAATACATTTACTGTGAAAACCACATTTAAAAAAATGTACCTTATTAAAAAAAAAATTTAAGTATAAAAGAATTGTGAAAAAAAAATCTGTAAGAAAAATGGATGAATGTCGTAGGTCTTTTTGAACATTGCGTTCAACGTTTAATCCCCGTTTACTGTTATAATAACCCATAAAATCCATTCTTCACTGAAGATGTTCCACTAGATTTTGGAGTGTGCTTCTTGAAATTTGTGATCGTTCAGCCACATGGGTGTCAATACGGTTTGAGCACTATAGCAGGCCACTCAAGATCTTCCACACACTTCCATCCCATGTAAAGCATATCTTCATAAAGCTGACTTGTTTGTGCACAGGAACATCGTCATGCTGGAACAGGTTTGGGTCTCCTGGTTCAGGTGAAGTGTGAAGAAAAACGGCCTGTACAATTTTGTGAGTCCAGTTTAGGAAAGTACCAGCTATGGCTAGAAAAGTCAGGTGTCTCAAAACTTTGGTCCATATTGTGTATTTATATATTTTCTTATAGAACAGCTATATATCACCTCAGCTGAACTGTTCAACAGACGGAAGAATAGATGTGTTCTTGTAAAGTGAGACGACGCTGAACTCAAACCAGCGACTCCGATGTCTCTGCACTTTCTCATTTGCGTGGTAGCCCTGATTCTAACTGATGGCTTGATTCGAAAGACTCATCTGAAGTGACCCACTTTGCTAAGATGCATCTGTGAAACTCCCACATATTTCTGTCAGTTCACATCTGGTTCACATTAAACTCATCAAGTGTGTCTCTAATGTTAGCGTTAGCCTCAACCCTTAATATTCCCTAAGAGCTCTGGAATAAGTGTGTAAATGTGTACTTTTTGCCAGTTGGGCAATAATTACTTGAAAAATGCAACTATTGATAAGATCCTGGTGTCCAAGATGTTCGGTGAATTGCATAGCGGTAATGATTAATACTCCATCGTATTGTTCACCTGTCCATGTTAAGACACTGTAAGTAAACATAAACAATAAAGAAAGAGCAATGTCATAGTTTGTATTGGTTTTAATTTGTCTGTGACCTGTCTTGGTCTTGGGTCTCTGCATTGCGGAGATCTTTGGCCTAATGCAGGATTGTTAAGGTACAGTATCTCACAAAAGTTAGTACACCCTTCACATTTTAGCAACCATTTTAGTGTATCTTCTGTAGTCAATGTGCAGATTGTATAGCAGTTCATATTTACTGTCCTCTGAATATACCTGAACATAAAGCCATTATTGTCTATATAACTGGCAACAAAAGTGAGTACACCCTCAGTGATAACAGCTGTATGTTGTGTGACACGTCCTGTTCATCATGTTCATGCTTTTGTCTGCTTGACAGGACCATACAAATGTGTGTATCTTGTATTAGAGCAGTTAAATTTTGGTGCTTTGAGTCCAATTCTCTCATACTGACCACTGGATGTTCAACATGGCACCTCATGGCAAAGAACTCTGAGGATTTGAGAATCTGAATTGTTGCTCTGCACAAAGATGGCCGAGGCTTTAAGAAGATCAGTAACACCCTGAAACTGAGTTACAGTACAATGGCCAGGGTTTTTCTACAGTTGTTTTTTTCCAGACAGTTTCAACAGACAGCGCAAGGGTCTGTCCTCATGCTGTGCGTCAGGTGTAGAAGGTGATGAGTGCTGCCAGTATTCCGAAGGAGATCGCAGAAGCGGAAGGATCGCTTGTCAGTGCTCAGATTGTATCCAGCATGTGTGGTGGCGTCCTGGTAGGTGTACCAAGAATATTGTGTCCTGCCTACAGACATAGTGGTAAATTAGTGAACACTAAATAATTTAATGAAGCAGCTGGAAAACAGCATAGACATAAAAACAAAGGTCCTTCATAATATTATGTTGTGCTGCGAAAAGCCATGAAAATAGCAGGATTTAAATGAAAGGCTAAACACAGAACAGGTGCACACGTTAGGTAACAAACCAATGACAAGACCAGGAGTGTGGAGAGGATCAAAACCAAACATGAATGAAATTGAAAACAACTTTTTGAATTCTTGCCATGAAGCCATGACTCCATGCCCCAGAAAAACCCCTTCCAGCTCCACTTAGTAATCCAGAGTTTGGAATTTTTAGGGATGACTCAGCTACCTTGACAAACAAGACAAATGTGCTTAGACCAAGGAGGTTCTGGACGCTGCTGCTGAGTGTTTTGTGAAATTCAACAAGACTCGTGGGAGCATTAAATTTGCCTATGCATGTAGATTGAATTTCATATTTACAACCTCTTCGATCATTCAGATATCTATCATCAACACGTTTAAGCCCCGATTTGACTCCAGTGTGGTGGGAAGCTTTGTTCCAATTCCTCTGTATGTCTGAAGAGACTAGTTCAGGAAGAACAATAACATAACGATAAATCTTTACACAGGACACCAGAATATAAAGAATTTACAGTTTTTCTCAGTTGTTTTGGAGCATTTTTCGATTCATCCTGGCATCCATGCAAACCAGTTAGTGCATAAAACAATTTGTTACTGTTCGTTCATTACTTGGTTGTTCAACTATTTTCCGAAATTGTACGTTTCGGCAATTGAAGGTTCACGAGATTCACCTTTGACCTGTTTTAGAGAACTTTTAGATTTTTGGTTGAAAATCGATTGAATTAAATTACTAAAGTATTTGCAATTTAATCAAAGTAACAAGAAATGTTTTTATGATGTGCACAAGTGTCTAAATGACATGGAGATTAAAACAAGGAGTTAGGAGAATTTCATTTTAGATCTGAGAAACGCTGCAAAGCAACTGAGAAAAACTATAAAATGTGTTGGCGGTTCCGAGGAAAGAGCATGCCTGAAGCTCCGCCTTCTTACTAGTTAATCTATAAATTCTATTCTTTCACTTTGTTTTGCATTATTGATGCAAAAGCTGCCAAGTACAACTTTTTATAGTTCTACCTTATTATTTTTTTTTTAGTTTCCACAATCAGGGTCAATATGATATTCTCCAATTCAGTGTTTCTGCTTTGAGGGTACCTCTTCTACTGTTCAGGACCCCAATATGCATGATAATGTTTTTCATTCCTGGCAACAAAAGCAATAAATCAGTGTTTCCATATTACAGTTTCCCTCAGTTGCTTTGGATCAGCGTTTCTCAGATCAGAAGTTCTCAAAACTACTTGTTCAATTGGCACATCTTCAAGTTTCTTGTGCACATAATAAAAGCATTTTTTTAGTCACTTTAAACACATTGCGAATGTACATTTGTTTAGTTGATTGTGTGAAATTGTCTGCTGTTTCTCACATTATCAGTTGTTTATGTTCATGTCGATCAAAATATATTGTACTGGTCCTCATCTGAATCATCTCAACCTCCAAAATATTTAGGAATCAGTTTATTGCATGAGTCATTGAATGCAAAATGGTTAAACCAGTTGTCAAAATCTGTCAAGTTTAAACTTTAATTAAATTGTATTTTTTATTTTTTTTATACTTTTTTTTAATCGATCAATTGTGTAGATGAATCTTGAATGTCACTGTTGAAGGTAAGCGTACAGCATCAGATCAACCGATAATCAACTAGTTCTCTAAAACAGCTTAAGGATGAATTGGCGACAGAGTGAAATACAATTACAATTTCTGAAAATGGATGAACAACCAGGAAACGAACACAAACACAGTACAGTAAAATTGTGAATCCTTCGTGTCTCTTGCAATCGACGTACAGTATACAGTAATGTCTAAATTTGTGCTGTTGAAATTCATCTTGTACATTTTCAATCAAAGACTGTATTTTTCTTTAAATCAATAATTTTCAATTATTCAGAAAGAATGATTATTCAATGGCAATGAGATGTTCAGTGACACAAACTGAGAGAGGAACTAATGATTTAAAGAAAAATACAGTCTTTTTTTATGATAATCTTATAATAATCTGCTAATCCAGTATATTCAGGATATGCTCACATTTCTCCTTTAAAGCATCAGCAGAATTTGTCCATTTCTACAGTATCTATGCAGGTCCCTCAGATGCATGTTCAGTCCCTCTACCACTGCTCTAGTAATCCCTCCATCCTCTACTACTGCTCCACTCATTCTTCCAGCTTCTACCACTGCTCTAGTCATCCCTCCATCCTCTACTACTGCTCCACTCATTCTTCCAGCTTCTACCACTGCTCCAGTCATCCCTCCATCCTCTACTACTGCTCCATTTATTTTTCCAGCTTTTACCCCTGCTCCAGTAATCCCTCCATCCTTTACTACTGCTCCACTTAGTCTTCCATCTTCTACCACTGCTCCATTCATCCCTCCATCCTCTACTACTGCTCCACTTAGTCTTCCAGCTTCTACCACTGCTCCAGTCATCCCTCCATCCTCTACTACTGCTCCACTCATTCTTCCAGCTTCTACCACTGCTCCAGTCATCCCTCTATCCTCAACTACTGCTCCACTCATCTCTAAATCCTCTACCTCTGCCTAACGCATGTGCAAGATCTCATTGTCTAAAGCTCTAACTACATAGTTATTTAAGTCTGAGTCCTAATAAGCAAGTAACACAATTAAGTCATTAGAGACCTCAAAGTTGCCCTGGAAAGGGGCATCAGCCAAAAGCCTTAAACTTAAATGTAAATTATAATTAATTGATTAAACACCACCAGTATGAAGTGTGGATCTGATTCTAAGTTGTATCAGTACGTCTTTCTGTCGAGTCTCTAAACAAGGTATCCTTGATTTTCCTCATGATTGGAATTCATCTTAACCAATAAACCAATATATCAATACAAATACATAGGATGTTTATTAAGGAAAATTAAAACATGACATATCAGATACACATCAGCTACGAGTTTAGTCCTGTTGGATGGAGAAGTGGTTCCAGCATGTGTAGTTGGTGTAGTAGCTTGGTATTCTACAAGCTACTGAAGGTATTACCAAATAGGACTATGTGAAGTATGTTTATTTTATAAACAGTTTGGTGGAAATGGAGCTAAATCTTTCTAGGAAACCACAAATGACTGTGATCTTATCACATCCTTTGGCAGATTAGAAAAGACTGAACTGAGATCAGGTAGAGAACCCTCCCAGATCAAGCAGTTAAACAGCCTGAGGCTTCCAGCTTTAACACAGTTGAACTGTTTACTCTGGCTGATGAGTGGACTTTCAACCTGAGACAAGACTGTCACGCTGACCTTTTTGCTTGATGTGAGGAGAAAACTTTTTAATCATCCGGTAATAAATTAAAAATCATCCGAGTTATTGCTATGAAGCAGTTTTTACATTTGCACTATGAAGTCTATTGATTCTTCGTTGAGTTTGTATCCACCAAACATTTTGGTTCAAATAATGATCACATTTATTTAAACAATTCACAGCACAGTGAAATTCTTTCTTCGCATATCCCAGCAATGTTAGGAAGCTGGGGTCAGGCATGTTACAGTACCCCTGCAGCACTGAGGGTTAAGGGCCTTGCACAGGGGCCCCAAGAGGCGCAGCTTGGTCTTGAACCTCCAACCTTTTATTCAGTAATCCAGAGCCTCAACTACTGAGCTTCTTCCTCCCTCCTAATTCAGTGAGAAAGCAATTTAATTCGGCTTGAACACAGTTGCAGGACACAGCGATGGACAGTAAAAAAGAAATTTAACTTGTCACTGTACTTAAGGAGCTTTTACAAAGATCTTACTTTTTACTCAACTACATTTCCTTCCTATTTATAAGCCACCAATAAGCAACCAGTTTAAAACTTTGAGCTCATGATCATTTGAATAAATATCAATCAGTGTTTGAGTCATTAATATCATTTTATTAATAGATCAGTGAGCTGAGAGTCACATTCGAGTCTTTTTACATAAACTGAGTTGATGAAGCAAAGAGTCTTGTGATATAAATAATTATAGGAACATTATAGCCGTAATAAATCATAGTATTTTGGATACTTAAGTACATTTAAAGGCAAAAACATTTGTACTTTGACTCAAGAGGAAGTTTAAAGGGACACTTTTACTGAAGTAATATTTTACATGCTTTTTTTGTATTTCGTTCACCACTGGCAGGAAGTAACCAATGAATGGTTTTCAGCTTCACCCCAACACATAATGACATTTAGCAAATGTGTTTGGTTCTTCCTTTTGTGTTCTCAGTTCCTGATTCTTCATCATTTCCTAAAATCATTGCAAACACCAGGGATGTTGTCGGTTTTGAACATGAACACAGAATGAACCGAATGAAGAACAGTAGATTCTATATTTCTTTTTTCCTCCAAACGGTTCACTAAAATGAACAGCATCCTCAGTAACTGCCTGGTCAGGCTTCACTTTCTCTCTTTCTTATTTCCTGCCTGTTTCATCCTGAACCCTTACCTCTGGATAGAGTTCTCTTTATTTGGAGACTAATCAGTGCAGCTAAGGATGGTTCCACATGAACATTACAAAAGATCCAAGAAGTTACTGCGGAGGGTTAAATTTAAGAACCATGATCATGGATTTGGACTGAAATAAGTATAAAGTGCGAAAGCTTGGCAGTCGCCATAAAAAAAGTTTTGCAAAGTCCATCAGTAAACAGTTTATAACCTCTAAAATGGTGGAACTGTAATGAATGGACATTCGGATGAGGATGGTTTCCTTTTTTTTCCCTCATAGCATCTCAGGAAGTTTTTATCTCTCTACTGTCAAGACTGTCTCGCTCAAACTTATAGAAACCAATTTATGAATTTAAAATCAATATTTGTAATCCAGTTATTTATATAAAGGTGCTTTGAGACAAGGTTCAAAGCACAAAACAAATCCAATTCAATTGAACTAAATTAGTTTGAGAATATTTTGGAAAATGTACGCAATTATGTTTGTTACGAATCCCAGGGACGAATCTAGCAAACAATTAATGGGGTGGCAAAGGGGGTGGCATGGTTCTTGTGGATTCATTGGGTGTATACACTGGTATACACTGTATACACTAATCAACACCTTGGGTGGTTATATGTAATTCCGGAGTTGAACAGGTGCTTTAAAGACGGATTGGACTGTAGTTGGTGTCGGCGGTCTGCTGCACTGACTCAGGAGTGCAGTTTGCTTCTGATCATCATCACTGCATCCCGCAACTTTGTATATATGCTCCAAATGGACATTTGGTGCAACCCAGATGAGGATGGGTTCCCTCTTGAGTCTGGTTCCTCTCAAGGTTTCTTCCTTATGCCATCTCGGGAAGTTTTTCCTTGCCACAGTTGCTCATCAGGGACAAACTTACTTACAAAGAACATATTTATATTTAATCACCACATTATCTGTGTAAAGCTGCTTTGAGACAATGTTCATTGTTAAAAGAGCAATACAAATAAAAATGAATTGAATTGAATTGAATTATATAAAATGGTGTATAAAAAATAAATAAAGACTTATGTGTGGAGGACTTTACCCGAACCTGATATCTGGATTGGAAATACAAACTAAATGAGATGGTAATGTATATTCAGCTTCTGTTTCTTGAGGTCTACGCAAACCTGTAGTGAATTTAAATCTATGCCATGTATATTTATAGAAATTCTTTGATTCTTTAAAAGAGTCATTTCTTCAAATTGTGTCATTTGTTTGTGATCAGTGATCAGCCCGGTTACACTGAATGTTTGAGTCACTAAAACTAAGCAGTTCACGAGAGTCGTTTGTTCGGACTGGGCTTTAATAGAAAAAGAAGATTTCATGCCGTGTTTTCAGGTATATGGCAGTTGCTACCTCGTGCCACCCTGGTAGACCCACCCCTGATAAAAGCCATAGAAAGACTCATGACATGACTCTTTATATCTCCTACAACGATTGATAAGATGTAACTATAAATGGATAAATAGTCCAGCATCATTTTAAATCAATTATAAACAGCAATTTTTGGTGAATGACTGTGGTGTAAAAGGAATAATACACATCAGACCATGCTGTTATAAAAAATGCGTGTTAGCATCAGTAACCTCTGGGCCAAGGCCCTTTCATCGTTGCTTTAACATCATGGCCTAAGTGTTTTATTCCTAACACATAAACCCCAGCCATGTTACAGAGCAGAAGTGGAATTCTTTTGTCCTCATAGTAGACTGCAATGGAAGGAACCTGAATTAAACAATACAATAAGAATGGACCCGTGTTTGTGTACAGCCCAGGATTCTCCCAGGATACAAGGGCTGCCTTGTGCCAGGCATAAATTTTCCACCAAATAAATATTTGCTCTTTCATTATGCCAACCTTAAATATTCAAAGCGCGGTTTGTAATTTGTCAGTTTGTTCGAAGCGGGCACATACGCAAGCTGGCAAGAGTGTTTCCATAAATATGTGTTGCTTTAAACACCAAGAGGTTCCTGCTATGAAAACTCACGTCCTCAGATCCGGGGGTCAACTGCAGATAATCGTCCTGGCTTAGATGCTGAACAAAAAGTGTGTCCTTGAAGCAACCGAGGGAAATGAGGACGCCGTGAATAACGGGTTTTCTTTAAAACGAGTAAAAAAAACAGCTTCTGGGGAATATTTAGAGAATAGTGATATTTGTATTCTTGCGTAGAAGATGGACGTACGCCGCAGAAAGTGCGCAGATCCCTCTCTGAGCTGAAGGTCTAATATTTATTTATGAAGAACGCGCCAATTTGTTGAACTCTCGCCTGCCAACCTCTGCACTCGTGTGTGTGTGTGTGTGTGTGTGTGTGTGTGTAGAAGCAACAAATTCCAGCCCATAGGCCTACTACCAGTTACTGTTGCAAATATTTCAAGGAAAAAAAAAGAACTTTTAGCCCAAATCCCTCACTGATCCTAACACTCTATAAACTCCCATAATAATATGTCATACAAGCCAAGCGCACAGCCTAATGCTTAGGGATAAATCTTCTTCAGCTACGGAGCAGCATCGTGACAGGAACAGGGAGCTGAAGCACCGTGTGACGTTACAGCGCCGTAAGTGAGTCGCGTCCGCTCGTGCCAAAGCTCTCATCGATGGCGTGTGTTCCTGGAGTTCCTGAGGTTTATATTGTGGCTGGTACTTTGCTCCAGAGACTGAGAGAAAGGGGCATATACAGTTCAAAAGGGCAGCAGGGAGGGAGCAAGTGTTTACTCTGTGGAAACGCTTGTCTGGGCTGGTCTTATGATGGTGTCGCAATCGAACAAACAGAGACATCAATTTGCTGAAAATAAAATAAATCAATCTTTATGCAAGTCCGTAGCGTCCAGATATTTTTAAGTATTTGTCTTTTTTTAAATTGTAGCCACACAGTAACCACTGGAATTTCTTCCAAAATATTTCATCACCGAATCACGTTCGGCCCACACGCCCTCACACGTGTACACACACACCTCAGATGAATTTCGACATGACGCCGTGTAAATGAAGAATGCGCTCGACCTGCACACAAAAGAGCGAAGACGGCGTCCCGTAAATCAAAGTGCGACCACTCGGGTCAAAGTTCATGCACTTATGAGCCAAAGTTCAGCGCAACCAATAACAATCCTAACCTTAGATCACAAGGGGGCCATAAAATCCTAAAAGCAAAGGGGAAAAAGTCAAAGGGTGATAAAAGTATGCAAAATTGCAGTTTTTTTATGTTTAGTAAAAAGTTTCAGAGTTTAAAATGCATGTATTCATAATCAATACTTTTGATCCGTTATTAGTTTAACGTCATGCACATAAAAAAGTAAACTCAAGTTCTAATAGATAATATAATTATATCAGTTATTCTTTTACCAGTTTTAATTTAATGGCCCAAATAGCTTCCTGACACTGGAGACTCCTTCCTTAAATCCTTAATGATTCTATGATTTTATATATAAATATATATATATATATATATATGTGTGTGTGTGTGTGTGTGTGTGTGTGTATCGTTAGGCTTCAATCATGTAGAATGAATCACACTGGAGGAAGAACTTTTTATATACAATATGCCAACAAAAGTATTGGGACACCGGATTTTTCCAGCCATACGGCTTCTTTCCCAAACTGTTACCAGAAAGCTGAAGGCACAAACTTGTATATAGATGCTGTAGAATTACATGTTCTTTACTTGAACTTTGGAGACCCAAACCTGTTCCAGTATGACAATCCCCCTTGTGCACAAAGTCAGCTCCATTAAGATATCCATTACATGGGTTTGGAAGTGTGTGGAAGATCTCCTGCTATAGATCGCAAACCCTATTGAACACCTTTGGGATGAATTGGAATCCTGACTGCAGGACCCCAGGCCTCAGTACCCTACATTACTAATGACCTTGTGGCTGAATGAGCACAAATCTCCACAAACACACAGTGGAACATCTTCCAGGAGATTGGAGGTTATAATAACAGTAAATAGTCACTAAATGTGGAATTGGATGTTCAAAAAGTGAATACCAATATGATGATCAGGTGCCTACAAACATTTGTATTTATAGTATTGAATTTATCGTAGCGTGAATGTCAAATAGTTCCAACCAAGTTGAAATAATCTCGCTGGCAATAATATTAATAATAATAATGTTAAATATTAACCGTCTTTGTAACTGAATACATCAAAGGTCCATATATTAAAACAGAGCTCATTTAGAGAATATGGGAAATAAAAGAAAATACCAAAAATACAATAATTGTAAAAGAAAATTTGTTATAAAAATTCAAACATTCATCATTCATTCTGCAATGAATAACCTATAACCTATTTGCGTTAAATCTATTTAACTGGAAAATGTGGGAAATATATTTCCGGTTTAAAGAAGCAGAGCAGGGAGAAGAGTCCACCCTGAAGACAGAGTGATATCACTGGGGGTCACGTGGCTCGGAAATTATTTCAGGATCTTATCTGTTATCCGTAGCAGCATGATACCCAACACAAAGTAAACATCAGAATCCAAAAATGACCTTCTCTTTTTCATCCTAGCGTTTAAAAATCATCAAGAAGAATCAGATCAATCAAATCAGATCAAATCAAATCAAATCAAATCAAATCAAATCAAATCAAAGATCATCAGTTACGTTCCTGCTCTTGTTTATTTGTCCAGTGTGGGTGAACTCGCAGCATTCGCAAAGAAAATGCTTGCAGGTCTTCGGGATTATAAACAGTCAGCATGACTTTGCTCAAGAGTCTATTCGGCAAACGGATGAGGACAAGGAGGACAGAAAACACAAACACAAATATTGGACAAAAAGTCTTCCGATTTGAGTTCAAGACGAACCTGGGGGAGGGGGTGTTAAATTTGGGTTGAGGAAACACACAGAATTGCTCTGGAAATGAAACGAAGCGGTTTGTGTTCTACAATGAAATTATACACACACACACACATACACACACATACACACACATACACACACATACACCCCAACACCCCTCCCACCCACAAAAAATATACAGATCCAAGATACAAATACATGAATGTGAAATAAAATAGAAGAAAACACTCTTTGAAACACAGTATATTCATGAAGAAATAAATAAATTCTACAGAATGGACAAAATTTGAAAATTGAAAGTAAAAAGTATGGATTGTCATTTAAATGTTGCTTGTGGCATTCATGCACACACACACACACACACACACACACACACACACAGCATTAAAGCTTTCCCATTTTAGTGAGAGATGTGTAGCTTCATTAAATTCTTCTCTGAAGTTCTTTAGTGCTTCGATCTATTCTGAAGCTCTTCAACCTCCATTTGGGACACGACTCAGTGAGTCACTTGGGTGATGAATTACTGTGATGAAAACCCAAAAAGAATTATTAAAATTGTAAAAAATTATATATAAAAAAAAGAAATCACTCAATTAAAAATCCAAAAATGTTTTTCCCTTAATGTATGTATGAATAGATTTTTTTCCCCATAT
>MU580030.1:2904498-2952158 GCA_024362625.1 Silurus asotus
CCGTTACTATAGAAACCAGAAGTTGTTAGTAGAACGACTGCTCTGAGTGGCTGTTATAGGAAATAAATGTACAATTTTCTGACCAATGAGATTTGAGAACAGTGGTGTGGGACGAATAATGGTTAAAAATAAATAAATAAATAAAAGGAAAAAAAAATTAATTTGTAATGTTTTTATTATGTGCAAATTTTTCTATTTATTTGCTTTAAAAATTAAGAAGCCATTCCTCTTTTTCTCGGAGTGGCTTTTTCATCTCCATAACATCTGCCTTTAATCTGCGTTATTAGATTTCAATGCGGCGTCATTAGTGGTGAATAGGAGGCGACCGTTCACGGCTTTTCGAGGCCTGGAGGCGATCGGGCTCGTGAAAGCGCTCGCAGAAGATGTGCTGGAATAACAGATAAGAGCCTCAGTCATCAGTCATTACACTCAAGTGTTTAAAAAGCCATTAGCACTCGCTCAGATGGCCATCAGGCTCCTTCTGCTCCATGGCGTTTTCGGCGGCTATATTTATCCGTACGCTGCCTCATGTCCATTTTCCACCTCTGGAAAACTCGGAATGGTCACACCATTGTTTTTCAAGCATAAAAACAAAAAGTGATGATTTTAATACAGTAGATTGGAATTAATGATGTGAAATAGAGGCCTGGACCTGCACTGGGTGGGAAATGGTCTTTATTATATACAGTAATTACTGACTTCCTGACATGAGATGATTCTCACAAAAGCTCAGAAGGTGAATCCGAATAATTGAAATGTCCAGAACTAAAACCTAGTCGTTTTTTTTTTTCCTGCTGCCGCTCTATTCTTTGGGCCTTGTTGTTCTTTCCGTGCTTCATCCACTCAGCCTTCATCCTGTTGCACCCAGGCCTGTGTTTTGTCTAAATCCAGAAGGTTAGCCTCCACGCTGCAGACCCTGCGACTTTTCCCTGAATCAGCTGTTTAAAAGCCACAGCGGACGCTATCAGCCCCAACACCCACTACGTCACCTGGTGCCAAGACTGGGAGACTCAGAGACTCTGAGGGAGTGAGAGAGAGAGAGAGAGAGAGAGAGAGAGAGAGAGAGAGAGAGAGAGAAGCAGACGTCTTCTGATAGGCAGCATGACGAGTCTGAAGGACTCTGTGTTGTCTCTTACAGAGGAAGCATATCAGGGTTAGGCCTGTTTTTGCAAACACGCAAGGTCATTTTAATGCCTCGTGTTAAACAGGATGGACGTCTGACATTAGCTAGAAAGAAAAGAAAGAAAAGATAATCTCGGAGAAGAAGGAACGCCGGCTTCTGTCTATCAGGCCTTATCATGACAGACACTGAAATGACTAGCGAGCGGCATCTTATTAAATAAACTAGGATTTTACACAACTATCTGTTTATTTCATAATATTTTCTTTGAGCTTTCAGTAGGTCCTGACCTTCGTTCCTTACGTCCTCCACAAGCAGGAACCAAATCATACAAGTAAATAATAGGACCTGGTTTCATGGAATGACTTGGACTCCACACACACATGGCGCTGAAACACGTCACAGCAGCGTTGATCACAAAAAACTCGAATATGGCTTAAATGATGTGTTTAAAAAAAGAAAAAGAAAAAAAAAACACTTCAGTGATAATAGTGTCATAAAATAAATCTAAAAAAAAAAAAATTATGTTGATTGCATAATAAATGAATAAATAAAGAAATACTTGATCAAGTGTATTTTTTTATATTATTAATAATTCAACCTTTTTTTCAACATTTTTTATTGTTGTTTTTGCCTAATTTTTTTTGTTTAATAATCAAAGTTGATTAATTAAAATAAATTATTTAGTAAAATTTTTTCTTCCATTTTTCATTCTTTTTCTACACATTTATTTTTATTTCACCAAACATTATGTATTTAAACCACACACTTCTTTTTACACACTTAAAAATGGTTTACTAACCAAAGAAATTGTTTACATAATGTATTCAATTTTATACGTTTTAATTTTTGTTCACATATATTTTTTTTTTTTTTTTTTAAGATTTATAAACCCATTATTCAAAGGTCCTGACAAATATTTTTTTTCCTCAGTACTTGTAAAACATTTCCAGCCATTTACCTTTAACACTACCCAAGCCTTTCACTTCTCTTTGGAAAACTGCTTAACTACTTTCTTTTGTTTTCAAAACCTTTTTGTCCACAGAACAAATGATTTCATGGCGGTTCTGATAAAAAAGTCTCCCCGCTCGCTCCCTCCGCCGCAGCGCAGACGCAACAAACATGTCCGCTGCCTTTATTTCCCCTTGTCCTTCAGTGACCGTATGAAAAGTACAGAAGTCTCTCGTGACCCCGACATTTGCACCTACGCTTCTCGCAAACATACCACGCCCTTTTCGCTGAGTGTTGCACGAACGCAGACACACAATGACTCACAATGACAGTTTCAATGGTGTGACAAGGTCTTTGTTCGGGCCAGAAATTACATACACATTCGACATTCTCCAATTATAGTGTTATCAGGTGCTTGCTGTGAGGTTCGTACCAGCGTTGTACCAGGCACCATTTTAGCCAGCCTCACTGTTTGCCTCTCTGTTTACTCATGGCGGGAATGGAGTGTTTGAGCGCACCTCTGGTCCCTACTGGAAAGAAAACCAGAGACATGACTCCATGGATAAACAATGTGTCACTTCCCTCCCACTTCTCTCAGAGTGATCGGTTTTTAATTTCGACTCGATTGTTAGTTTGTGAGAACGTGTACTCTCTGTGCTGCTTATTGTTGCGTCCTACTCGCTTACTCGAGCAGAACTTCCGTAACGTTCTCCGGGTTCTTCGCAAAACCACAAACTTCCGCGTAGCCTCCGAGCAGCACGTATTGTCTCTCCACGGCGTTTTTATGACGCTTCCAGAAATCTTCATAAATACTCATGAAGCAGAACGAAAGTATAGAGCTTCAGAGGTTTTAATGTCTCACTCGTTTTTCAGCCCATAAAATTTCATTATACTTCAGAACTTTATGAAAAACGATCCCATTTACGACACCTGCGAGTTTCCAATACAATTGGGTTTTTATAATTCGAAGCGATACGTCTCGTCATATTCCCGCCGTGTTCCTTGTGAAACCCGAGCTGTTAAAGTTATTTAGCAACGTTTCTTCACCTCAATCTTCATATCTAGCTGAAGGAGCCTGAGACGGCTCAGATTGAGTGTTGTAAATTCGTTGGAGGTGATCCAGGTGAAAGAGCCTGGATAATAAAGTTCATTATTAACTACGACTCTGCCGTCTAGATTATTTGAATGATTGGAAATAGGCACAGTCGTGATTATATTTAGCTACGTGGTGTCTATCGAAATAATTATCACCACTTTTCAAAAAATTAGCTGTCAGAAATAACAAAGATGGTTTCATTTGCCCCCTCCGTTATTAGATCTTTGACACAGCCTTCCATTAATCCAGAACAAACCAGAAAAATGGGAATCTTCCAGTGCTCGATTTGAGCGGGGTGGATTAAGCATTAGGGAACCCCCATGACAAGTAAAAAATAGACTTAGGGAATCCCCGAGATTATTTTAATAAAAAAATATCTGAATTACACAACAACTGGGGATCCCCATAAGTCTCATTTCGAGGACTGAAATCATCACTTTCCCACGGACACACATACCTGGATACCTGTTGCTTCACCCAAAAGTACACAAATCAATTAAATGCCAAAACCCAAACCTGCTCCTGAACCCAAAAAGAGCTTTATGAAGATATCATGTGTGAAGATTAGAGTAGGAGAACTTAAACGTCCTGCACAAAGCCCTGACCTTAACACCACAAACACCTTTGGAATGAAATGGAAAACCAACCAAAGCCCAAAATCTCCTCATGCAACATCACTACCTGATCCCACAAAAGCCTTCTCAGAAGAGTGGAGAAGATTATACAAAATACATACACAATATGGACAAAAGTATTACAATCGCAGGCATGTGTGGTTCTTCCACAAACTTGAAAGCACACAATTGTACAAGACTTCATTGGATGTAGTCGTATGAAATTTTCCCATTGGAACAAGTCGATCCAAACCTGCTCCAGCATGACAATGCTGCTGTGAACAAAACCAGCTCCATGAAGATAGTACATGGGTTGAAGTGAAAGAGCTTGAATGACCTCCTCACCTTCACCTACATCAGTCCCTTTACAAACACCATTGTAGCTGAATGATTCTCCACAAATCCACAGAAACACATTCCAAAATCTAGTGGAACATCTTCCCAGAAGAGATCAGTAAAAGGGGACTAAATGTGCAATGGGATGTTCAAAAAGCACCTTACGCTCAGGTGTCCACATATAGTGTATATTAAATAGCGCTTTAGGTTTTTTTTCCCCCTGCGTATTATATTTTATATTCCTGGGTTTTTTCTGTATTTTTATCCTGAAATGATCACATATTCCATAGTATTTAATGATGTTCCATAATATTACGTCTTTTCTGTTGCAGCGTCTCATCATTGTGGTATTTTGGTATTTTATTCCATTAATGTTTGACATTACTTGATTTCCCCCCTTCCCCCTCCCCACGCACACAAACACACCCTCCCAATCTACCCACCTACTGAGCCCAATAATGACCCCCCTGCCAAACACTCAATGGTTAACACCTCTAAACCCTCCTCCCTGCCACACCAGGGTTGTTGTTTTTTTTGATAATCTTCTTCATCTAGCCATCGTTCTGCCTCTCCAAGGAGCCTGATGTTTAAAGCACGCCAGAACCTGATGAGATCTGGGTCCTGCCGAGAAGGCCGGGGCTCTCTCTCCGTCCATCCGATACAGAGATCCCACAAACAAGATATGCAAACGACTGGGATGACGCAGTCACTCAAGTGTCACTCTTCAGCTCTGATGTCCTGCATTAGAAAAGATTATCCATATCATAAAGATGATTACGTATCTGTCTGTGACCTCATAGTGTGTGCTATTTATTTAGAAATTGGACACGATATTCAAACACAAAGATAATAAATGTTTTCTCGCAAGGCTCTGTTTTCTTTTCCAAGCTAGGAGAAAGATCTGCGAGGAACGGTTTTACAGTTTTTCTCAGTTGCTTCGAAACGTTTCTCAGAAATCAGATTCTCAAAATGTCATTTTCAACCTGAACATCATGGAGTCACTTGTGGAGCCATAAAAACATTTTCTCTTCCCTTTTCTCAAATTGCGAACGTTTTCATTTAATCGATTGTGTACAATCGTCTGATGTTTCCTACAGTATCGGTTGTTTATGTTCATGTTGATCAAAATATATTATACTGGGTTCACCTAAATAGTTTTAACCCCCAAAACATCTCAGCATCAGTTCATTTCATAAGGTATAGAATACAAAATAAATAAAACCAGTTGTCAGAATCTGTTTACATTTCTATAAATTTTTTCGTTGTGTAAATGCGTGTTAAATTGATTAATTGTGCAGACGGATCTTGAAATTCATTTATAGAGGTGCGTCCACGGCATTAGAACAAACAATAATCGACTTTCTTTCCGCTTCTCCCATTAGGGGGCGCCACAGCGGATCAGTCGCATGTTTGATTTGGCACATGTTTTTACGCTGGACGCCCTTCCTAACGCAACCCTCCCCATTTATCCGGGCTTGGGACCGGCACTAAGGCTTGTGCAAACCCTATGGCTGGGGTCGGTTCCCTGACTGGGGATCAAACCCGGGCCGCAGCGGTGAGAGCGCCGCATCCTAACCACTAGACCACCAGGGAACCTAACAACCGAAAATCAACTATTTCTCTAAAACAGGTTGGTGACAGACACAAAACAAACAATTACAATTTCTAAATTATGGATTATCAACCAGGAAATGAACGAATACCAATACAGTACAGTAAAAATAATCAATCAATATAAATCAAATATTCAGTCAAATAAAAAAAAAAACCTGCACTTTTAATTACTGTAACACAAACTGCAGTTTATATCAGAAAACACTGAAACTGTGCAGCTTCATACTGACAACACATTGTGACGATCGTGTTTGTGAACAACGACAAAAGGACGTGTTTTTCTGATGACGATGAGACGTTTATTGACGCAAATACTCATTTTTGAGAGATGAACTGAGGATTTGGGGGAAAGTACAGGCTTTTGTAAGAAATCCAGTGTGTTGTGTAGTTTGTACACATCGTTTTGAGAAATGCACTGAGTGGCTTGTGAATATTAAGGATGATTCCAAAAACGCTCTGAGAAAAACTAAAAATGAAATGTACACAATTTGACTACAAAAACCTCAACCTCAAACATCTCTCGTTTCATCGACAATGTAAAAGAAGAGAGGAAAGGAGGGGGAAAAAAGCAGTGGTGAACACCTGACCCTGGTGTGAGCCCAGGTTTCTTTTAAACATTAATCCCTGATGCCTTTCACAGAGAGCACTGCTCAATTGTTTCTGAGATGTTGACATGAAAAACAACACATTCTCACCTTGTGCACTTCAAAGCTCCATCACCAAGGAACAATTGGCTTGCTTGTAATGGCAGTAGCTCTGTGTACCTGAGTGTGTTTGCTTGCGGGCCTGCAAAGCAAAGCCAACATACGCTCGCCACACACACACACACACACACACACACACACACACACACACACACACACACACACACACACACACACACACAGCGACCTGCTTTGCTTTTGTGCTCTTGTGTTACATAAAAGCGTCTCTCACGCCAACGAGACGCAACTGAGTGCGGTTGGAAATGTTTTTTTTTTTATAAACCTTGATGGTTTTATCTTTAAGATATGGTGCTTTTATAAATAATAATAAAAAGCAGAGGTCCAAAAAAAATCCGAAATCAAAAATGACCCAATAAAATGCCCGTTATAGAACCCAAAACAATCATGAGATCAATAGCAGCAGGAACATACAGCACATTACTGTATTTTTCATGAGTTACCAATGACATCATTCGGATTCAAATTCGCACCGTCGGTCAAAACTACGATTTCGGTTTCTTTCGTGGCGTTCTGGAGCACCGGTGTGGAAATATTTACCTCAGTAATTTTCCAATAACAGCAGGATAGTTTCCACATTCGAGAGATTTGTATAGAAGGCTTTAGCAAAGGTGTTGAGCACCTGAAAATCCTTGTGATCTTGACATAAATCTTGAGAAAACAGAGTAGAACCTGACAAAAATAGTGAAAGATCAGGTAGGTTTTCCTCTGGGACACCTCTCTCTCTCTCTCTCTCTCTCCTTTAGCAAAGGTGTTGAGCACCTGAAAATCCTTGTGATCTTGACATAAATCTTGAGAAAACAGAGTAGAACCTGACAAAAATAGTGAAAGATCAGGTAGGTTTTCCTCTGGGACACCTCTCTCTCTCTCTCTCTCTCTCTCTCTCTCTCTCTCTCTCTCTCTCTCTCTCTCAATGCAACATGGAATGAAAAAAATGGATAAAATCAGTGTATAGAAAGAGAATTCAGGGATTTTCCCTTCATCATTGACATTTACAGTACACGATGCATATGGAAAGTCAGCAGCATTGCAGCTGGTCTCACACACACACACACACACACACACACACACACACACACACACACACACACACACATTGGAAAAAGGTACCAAAATACTTGACTCCTCAATACAAAGGGCCTGAACTGTTTCATTGTGTTGCGTTGTTCGCACATTTGCACTTTGTGTAGCTTCTTGTGTAGTTTTTGTATTACATTGTGTTCATTTGTGTTGCGTTATGTAGCATCTCGGTCCTGAAGGACGTATCGTTTCGCTGTGTACTGCATTGCACGTGAACAAAGTTTCCATGTAAAACGTATTTAAAAAAAAAACATCTTAACAACATTTTATCAACTATACACAACGAATCCACACAAAAACTTTGGAGATTTGCGAGTCTATGGCCAACTCATATATCATGCCATCTCCTGCCCTTGAGGAAAACAAGGAGGCATTACGAAGGCCGGCGAGGATTTCCTGCGCTTTGTGAAAGGCGTCTTTATTCCCGAGACAATTACAGAAGGCAGGAAAAGGAGTCTTTCTGGATGTAGCGATGGAGGGAGTACACGAGCGCGGACAAGTACAAGAGTGCAGCCGGAGGTAGATAAGGAGACACCTGCGTGCGCTGAGGACGCAGCCCCCCCCTCGGATCAAGAACGTGAGGCGTCGATCAGTAACATGGTTATACGAGGTGGTTAATAGTTAACGCCACCCCCTTGTTCTCAGACCTCCTTCAGACATCAAACCATATTACACAGATTTAGGAATAGTGTACGGCAGGTACAAATGCTGATTATATGTTTGGCAAATGGAGCTCACAATGTGCACACACCCACCCACCCACACACACACACACACACACAAACACACACACACACACACATACATTCAGGCACCCTCACAAGACTCTCAGGGTCAGCAGAACATGATTACAGGGCTATTTATCTGCCACGCTCCCCCGGAACGGCCTTGTGGCTCCATGGCAGAGAGAAAGGAGCGCCATCCTTGACAGACACCTTCAGTAAGCTCCTCCAACCCCCCCAAAACACACCCCTCCTTTGCTGGTGTCCTCCTGCTCTCCTGCCCTCCTGCCCCCTGCCTCCTGCCTCTTTGCCTTGATAAACATTGTGGCTGAGGCTCAAACAAGGGTCAGGATAACCTCATGCTGACCCAGAGGCTCCGTCTTCCAGGTATCTTTTTTAAACACACACACACACACACACACACACACACACACACACACACACACACACACACACACACACACACACACACCAAACCCAACTAATCCAGGCATCTCTGCCTGCTGGGCCATTAAACACCTGTTATCAGCTTCAGAACACTCGAGCAGAAAAAAGGAGAAAATAAAGGCAAAAAATCATAATGTAAGAAAGTAACATTCGGTTCGGTTCAATTTCAGGACAGTTTTAGGGGGAAGAAATTCAAAACATAAAATTGCTCGCCATTTCCGATTAACACGGTTTATTATTATAAACATCAAATTGCGAACATCAGCATTTTAATAAAATAAAAAATATATACAATTTTTTTTTTTTATATAAAATCAAATTAATGCAATACACGATTTATTATATTGATTTAATGGAATAATTAATTTCATTGCCACAAATTCAGCTGATTAAATAAAAAAATTTGATTAATGTAATGAAATAGTTTACATTTGTAAGACCCCATTTGGGTAATACAGATGTGTATATAAGTGTGTGTGAATGTGTGTGTGTGTGTGTGTGTGTGTGTGTGTGTGTGTGTGTTTTACATTTAATATAAAATTTTCTAAAGATATGATCTAATTAACTGTTTTACTTATTCGAGCGTACTTCAACAAAAGTCTTCATTCATTCCTTCCATCCTTCATTTATTCACTCCCTCGATATGCAAAAAAGTCTTCTTTTCAAGAGAAATTCTTGAAGCTGGAAATAAAACACTAAAGAATCTATATTGCTAACGTTAGAGATCACAAGGAAGTGGCGACCATTTTGTGCGAGCGTAAAACAACGCACTACATATCGTATTTCCGGGACGGAGACGAGCAGACGCAGTGACACTGCGCTAACTTTAGTTTCTTTTTTATGCCCCTGGTAATGTTGCGCATGTTTTTAAAAAAAATTGCTTAAAGTGCGAGGCGGAGACTAAACAAACTGTCCACCACTCGTTTCTGAGGGAACTCAGATTTAAAACTGTGTTCCACATGTAAAAAGGATTGCATTCAGTACACGTGGGTACCAAACCGAAAGCCCTGAACCGGAACGGTTTAGTACGAATACGTGTACCGTTACACCACTAATAATAATATACACCGCATCCAGAGACGTCCTGTATGAGTGTCATTCCGTAGGATGGGGGTTTTAATGATAGAACACTTATATGACTGAAAATGTGAGGTGTAGATCCCAATAATTTTGTCCATATAGTGTAGATTTTGTGAACTAGATTTAGAAAAATTGCGTTGGGTTTCTGATTTCTAGCATAAACACAATATTAGCAATGTTTAATAAGTCAATATTAAACATTTTTATTGTAATTATTCTCTTCCACTGTCCAACTGATGGACAAATCCAGAATAATATGACCTGTGAAATAATGTAAACCTCTGGATTTACTCAATGTGAGGTAAAATGTATGAACTTATTAGTGTGTGTGTGTGTGTGTGTGTGTGTGTGTGTGTGTGTGTGTGTGTGTGTGTGTGTGTGTGTGTGTGTATAGAGCAAACAGGACCCTTGTACCACAGGACAGAGAAGATCTACACCAGTATGTGTCTCTGCAGCCGAATAGTTATTCGATAAGAAAACGCTGAAT
This sequence comes from Silurus asotus, assembly GCA_024362625.1. Lineage (NCBI taxonomy): Eukaryota > Metazoa > Chordata > Actinopteri > Siluriformes > Siluridae > Silurus > Silurus asotus. The sequence continues at coordinate 2,914,768 of MU580030.1, forward strand.
GATCACATTTGTCTCTGATCCGATATAAGAAACGGAAACATTCGCTTCACGTCATTTCACACGTGAGCTGCAGCCCCACACAATTCAAAGCAACGACCTCATACAACATATTGTTATTACATTGCTATTTACATGATCACAAGAGTATTACAGTATCGATCGTTTAAATAATAATAATTAATCCACCAATCCGGTATGAGCTGAACATGGAAGCTGAACGATCACCATCACAGTCCAGTACATTCCATCAGGATCCTTTTACATCCTTTTACAAATATGTCAATTTCAGCACCTGGAATATCAATTTATACAGATAACACAAAATATATATTTTTTAATAAATAATCATATTATTACTATTTTGCTTTTTGTTATGTGAAAAATGTAAAAAAAATTATAACCTATTTATAATAGATAGAAAATATAAAAATGCAATATTTAAATATATAAAATACTATTTAATTATAGCATAAATCATAATAATAATAATAATAATAATAATATTAATAATAATTATTATAATAATTATAATATGTATAATATGTGTGTGTGTGTGTGTGTGTGTGTGTGTGTGTGTGTGTGTGTGTGTATAGGTAACTAACCCTAGTGTACAAATAAAAATAATAGCAATGCAGAAGATGGAGAAAATTAGAAGTGTTGATTCTTAAGGGCAAAGCTTAATTTGTTAGTGCTGGGATTTGAACTCATAACCTTCCGATCAAAAGTCCAACCACTGAGCTACCAGTTTCCCTCTAATTATTGGTAGCAGTAATAGAACGAGCAGGAGTTTATAAACGGAGACAGAAACACAGTAAGGGAAGTCGTTGCTCAGTGGTTTATATGTTGAACTTCTGGTTGAAAGGGTGTGAGATCAAATCCCAGGACCAGTGCAGGAGTTTAAGCAAAGGCACGTTAATTCAACTCAATAAATCTTCTTCATAGTTTTTAACAATTAATGCAGTTTAACACAGATAAAGCAGTTAAAGGGTCGTATAAAAGAATGTGTATGTTTATTGACTATAAGTTTGTTACAGTTGTTTATCCCTAATGAGTGAGTCAGTGGTGAAAAAGGAGGAAAAACTTCATGAGATGGCATGAGATAGAAACCTTGAGAGGAACCAGACTCGAAAGGGAACCCGTCCTCATCTAGATGGTATTGAATGTCCATTATTTACAGTTCCATTGTGGAGGCGTGTAGTAATAGATGCCTAAAGAGAGAAAAGGGATGGACAGAAAGAGAGAGAATAGATATTTTTAACGATTCTCATTGTTTCAATGTTTAAAGACACTATACAGTGTGATCAAAAATGACAAAGTTTTGACTAAATAAATGTGTTTTCAGCATTTAACCCTCACCTGCTCAGGTGTAGAAATGAGGTCATTGGAAGTGGCTCTGGATAACATGCTTCTGCCCCATGCTGTAACTGTAACAACAACTAAAAGATTTCTTTTTATTTACTGATATGATGATATTTCCTTCTCCTCTATTACACCTAATAATGCTCTTATTTCACATAGAAAGTGTGTAATGGATTTACATGTGTGGGACGAGAAAACGAGCTCTCTGGGAGTGATTTTGATGCAAATGGAATGTGAAAGTGCCGAGACGTCGCATGTAAAGTTTTATTTTTAACTCCGTGTGATGTTGCATTCCTCTGTCCTGCTCTGGCCAGTCTCGATCAGCAGCTCCGAACTGCACGGAGTCACTCTATCACATCAACAGCTCGTCCGTCTGCAGGCCAACACACACACACACACACACACACACACACACACACACACACACACACACACACACAGAGCAACGTCACACTCTTATCACACACCAGCAGATCTGAATGGATCTGCAGCACTCACACTGTTAGCTGGCTCATGACTCTCACACTCTCACACTGATTTTATAGTTTATCAGGAAAAGACATTGAAAAAATTCCTTCCAATAAAATTCCAGAAATCTTTTTAAGTTAAATGTAAATTTGTGTCAGTGAAGTTTCTGGATCATTCGAGAGAGAAACAGGTGCTGGTGAAGGTTAACAAACATTGCGTTACATTGCTGAATCTTGTTGCTTTTGCTAAGTGCTTGCACACACACACACACACACACACACACACACACACACACACACACACACACACACACACACACACACACAAAACCATGCATTCAACCACAAGGCCCAGGTGTCCTGTTCTCAGGCAGTGTGGACTGACCTTGGCTGCTTGCTTCACCTTCTCACTTTAATAAACAGTGTGTGTGTGTGTGTGTGTGTGTGTGTGTGTGTGTGTGTGTGTGTGTGTGTGTGTGTGTGTGTGTGTGTTAGTGAACATTTTAACCTTTATTTCCACTGTGTGTGTGTGTGTGTGTGTGTGTACGGGTGTTAGTGAACATTTGAACCTTTATTTCCACTATGTGTGTGTGTGTGTGTGTGTGTGTGTGTGTGTGTGTGTGTGTGTGTGAGAAAGAGAAACGTTTTCTGACTTTTCAGCCATATGCGCTTCTTCCCCACGGCTTTGCAAGTAGTAGCATGAAATCTTTCCTTCACTTGAACTAGGAGACCCAAACCCTGTTCCAGCATGATGATATCCCTCAAACCGTCCATGGGATTAACATGAACGCTGACTGCACTCCAGGCCTCCTCACCACACCTACATCAATACCTGACTTTACTAACACCCCCTGTGCCTGAATGAATCTCACACAAATCCACATGTTCTAGTAGAACATCTTCCCAGAAGGGTGGAGGTTATTATAACAGTGAACGGAGGCTAAATGTGGAATGGGATGTTCATATTAAACATGTTCAGGTCCACAAACCTTTGTGTTTAAAGAATATTTCTGAAGGGGTGCACTTATTTATGCACTGGTGAAAAAATAATGTTTTTCATTCACAAGAATCAGAGTTTGTTTCAGTCTTGTTTTTGGTACAGTGTCAGACAAAAACAAGTGAGCATCTGCCAGGTGTTTCTCTCGGACCACCTGCAACCTTGAGAGGAAGAGAATGGAATGTCAGAGCACTTAAAACCCAAAAAAACATTTTTTTACTTCAGATTTTTCTCTTTTTTTTAATTTAGACAAGAGAGAGAGAAAAAAAATCAATATTCCAGAGTCCATCACGAGTGCGCTTTCTCTCTCATGTTCTCTTTTGTGAAACTTCAGAGTGACCCCTGGGAGAAGTTAATACCTAACCGCCTTATCTCTCTTTTACAGCCGAGGGTTGCACCCCAAATCAATAGGCGACGCAACAAATATGCCGTCTCTCAGCATTCCCCATTCTCACACCACGCAAACATCATACATCAGACCAACGATCCCTCAGAGCCTGATCCAATCCAGCATGGAAGTGGAGACGTTCACGCAGCAGATCGACTTTGATCAGATTTAAGAGGCTGTTAATCAGCTGATGATGGGTGGAGATAAAAATAATGCTGATGCTGATTTTATTTCAAGTGAACTTTCACCACTGTGTATGTTATAAAGGAGAAATATAAATTTAATAAAGAATTAATTTCTTAAAAAAAAATTTTATTTGATCATTTTATAAAGAAAATATCTATCTATCTATCTATCTATCTATCTATCTATCTATCTATCTATCTATCTATCTATTATAAAAAATATAGTAAAAATGTAAAAAGAATTACCAAACAAAAATAATTAAATTTTTTACTTCAAAAAAATTCATTATATAATATTTATTTTAAAACCTTTGTTAAATAAATAAAAAAAACAATAAAAAGCAATCTATCTATCTATCTATCTATCTATCTATCTATCTATCTATCTATCTGTCTGTCTATCTGTCTATCTATCGAATCTTTACAAAAAAATCGTAAAACTGTAAATAAAAAATTCATAAAAAAGAAGGATGAAAATTTTTTTTTTTTAAATAAATGTTATAATAAACATTAATAATCATAAATAATAAACAATGTCTATCTACAGGTTTTACAAAAAATAAAAAATTTAAAAACTAAAATAAAAAATGTGATTACTAAAAATCTCGTAGTTTCGTAAGGAATGAAACAGCGTGTAGTGAAACTACAGGAGAGAAATCCATAGCAGCAGGGTTTGATGAAGAAGATGTTTAGAAAAGGCTTCTGTTTGCGCTCAGAAATTTTTTCAAAAACAGAATGACAATTTTTTTTATTTCTCTTATACCACTATACTGTCACATCATCATTATATTCATTATTCATTTTTATCCAATTACAGTTACAGTAATGTTGCTATGGATATTAGTGCAGCCATTAACTTCCATCTAACTTAATTTTTTTCTTTATGTTGATGTGAATTCCTGAGAATCAAAAACTCATATATACACATTTATATATATATATATGTGTGTGTGTGTGTATGTATATGTAGAGTAGAAGTGAGGCTGTGTGTGGTATTTGTAATGTATTAAAGACGCAGGAGGTGATGGAGGGTTGCAGGGTGCAGCTCTGACTGCCGTAAATGTGCACTTTTATTATTTTTACTGCAGTTAATGAATAATTTCATGTAGTTAATAAATATGTTTTTAGATGACTAAGAGAATATTTCATTTTCATGTTATGGCTTTATACATGGTCCGGCCTTTACTTAATAACCGTGAAGTTTTTTTTCTATACTGTACTTTAGATTGATTTCGGTTGAGTAGCTATTATATAGCTGTATACTCACTTACAATCATTCAGAAAAATAAAATATATATATTCTACTCTCCACATTTTCATTTTGCCCCTCAGCGTACTCGGTGGTCCGCGTGCTCACACAGCGACTACACCAAGAGCTTGTTTTTTGTTTTCATTTTGAAAATCATTTTGTTTGTTTCATTACGGAAATACTGCGGAAACAAGCGTCTTGTGGTAAGATGGACAGATGTCTGAGACTAAACTGTAAAAATGTGTCTGAAATGATCGGTAATGATGACGAATATCGAATTAACCTTGATTAACTCCTATATTAATAAAGAAATAAACATAGAAAGAAAGAAAGAAAGAAAGAAAGAAAGAAAGAAAGAAAGAAATAAGAAAGAAAGAAAGAAAGAAAGAAAGAAAAAAAGAAAGAAAGAAAGAAAGAAAGAAAGAAAGAAAGAACCAGCTTGAACCAGTTTGTGCACTTTTTTAGCTGCTCACTTGATGTTTTTTGTTTTACGCACCACACATGTATACATGAATAAAACCATAGAAACTGTTGTGCATGAAAACGACTCGAACCCTGAAACAACGCTGCTGTTATTCCCGAGAACATTTACCCTCCTGAAGTGAAGCTCTTGACCTGGAGCTGCATGATATTTAGCATTGCCATGTTGCTGAATGATCACGTGTTCCTAATAAAGTGACCAATGAGTGTATTTCCTTTTCCTGCCTCATCAGTGGACTGTGTTTCAGTGGGGATTCACTCGAGTTAATATTCGTCTCAGTAATAATTATTAATTTAGTTTTTTCTTTAGGTAGTCACACACACACACACACACACACACACACACACACACACACACACACACACACACACACACACACTAAGCACGGCTTGTTTTCCCTTCCTGTGAAAAGCCATGCCTTTCACTTTATGAGCTCTGAGGAACACCACGTTCCCTCCCAGTCATTAACACTGCGATAAAAACCAGCGAGGATCGAAAAAAAAGAAGAAACAATGTAAAAAAAATAAAAAATTTCTTCAGCTTGAACACTTTTGCTCCAGTCTGAGTGTCGAGCGAGCGGTGTTTCTCCAGGTTTACAATCCAGCCAAAGGTTGTGCTCAGAGAGAGATTTATAGAATTATTAAGTAAGCAATTATGATAACCTGAACGTTTTAAAGATAATCGAATGATAAGATTGTGCCAGAGGAGCTCTCGCACTCCACCACTCCAGCAGCACCGTCCCTGGCACCGAGCACTGCTTTCTCCTCGCATGCTATCTTCATTCGTCCTCCAAACACCATGCGACGTTGTGTCTCCTGCCTGCTCACTTGTTTTTTTTTTTTTTTTTGTCGTCTCAGCTCGGCCTGGGGGCCTCACCGAGGGCCCCGCACGGCTCCGTCGCTAGCAGCCAGGGTTAAAATGACCCCAACGCACAAGTGCCGTTTTTATCAAAGCTCATAAAACCTTGAATGACTATATATATTGATAAAGGCTGTTTAAAGTGTCATTGGAACGATAACATTTGCACTGTAAATGAGGCCCGGAAAAAACTCAGGCTCCAGTCGCAGGCCAGCGGTAAAGAACCGCCGAAGAAAACAGGGGGCCGAACATCTCAAAACATCCCACTGTGGACCCTCTATACCAAACAAACACTCTTATTGGGGAGATCCTGCTAAAGAATGAGTAGCTCTCGTAACACTATATACATCATATATCTATTACTTTCCTGAGGTTTAATGTGTGCTGAAAAGTAAGTGCACCCTCTCAGATCCTGGTGAACTCCATTTGCTTCTCATTAAAGAATTTACAAGGAGCATGAAATTATATTATACATGAAATATTTTGGGGTTATGAAAGCAAAACCTTTAAAAAAAATTTTTTTTAGGAAAACAAATATAGATTCGTCGTCTGGCCGCAAAAGATGCAGGATTGTTTTTTTTTTTTTTTTTTTTTTTTTTTTTTTTTTTTAACACAGCATAGATTTATGTTAATGATAGGATTAATGGACGTAAAAAAAGAAAAAGTGCAGCATGACTATACATTGAATATAGCATGATATAAATATCATTCAAAATGTGCATAGAAATTTTAAATAGGGGAAAATTAATAATTAAAAAATTCACCAATAAATTCAAAAATGAACAAAATGAACTGTAAGTTTTTACCTTCATGTGAAAATGTACACTACTACAACTGATGACATGGGGATATATTTAATAATTAGCAAAAGAAACTATACAAATTAAAAGGAAATTATTTATTAAGATAGTACATTTTTTTATACAATAATTAAATAATTTGATTTCGTATTTGATTTATTTCTTACAATAATTTGCTTACAATTTTAGGGAATAATTGCTTTTGGGGGGGGGATGCTAATAAAAAAAAGTAGCACAGTAATGAATTTTTTAAAGTATTTAAAAAAATTTATTTCTTTAAAAAAAAATTTACCATGGATTTATCTGCATTGGTGGATTTAATGAACGAATATTTATAAGTCATACTTTTTAACATAGAAACATCGAAAGTGATCTTTTTGAACTGAATAATAAAAAAGACAAATAAGATCATAAAAGTTGTTTAAATAAAATCAGAATGATATGTGTGTGTGTGTGTGTGTGTGAGTGTGTGAGTGTGTGAAAGTGTAAAGGTAAGTTGCAGGGCTGTGAAACAGGGATAAGTGGGGTGTAATTCTTGCACACGCACCCGAGTGCTATGGAAGCATTTGCACGCATACACACTTTGACCAGATCCAGAATATTATTGTGTCAGGTAGCAGGAGGAGGGAGGGAGGAGGGAGGGCGTGAATATGAACATTGTGGCTTCTTTATGGTTTAACAGTGGTGGGGTGGAAAGAGGGGGGTGGGGATGTAGTGGCAGAACTCAGGTCCGAACTCCACTGTCTCTCGAAGGCCTCGTCCCATCCCACCCCATCTCAGTGGCCTTTGCCCGAGCCTGTCATTAACACCGAGCCATAAATATCCTCAGCCAAGCAGCTTCGAGGTGACGCTGGAGGACCTTCAGTCGCACAGAGAGATGTGTCACAACAACAGGGCAGGTTCTCTGGGCGTGGCGCCAGAGAGTGAATTTGACACATCTGGTAGAAGTGTAACCTAAAAAAATATCTCCTCACTGAAATGGCTCAAGAGGAAGCGGCCATGTTTGAACCCCCCCAGCAAATCTGGTGACTTCTGCCACCTTGTGGTGCATCAAGGAATCGGATTCAAACCCAAACGCCATCATGAGCTCCTGATTATCTTCTGATCAGGAGCAGCAGGAGCTCGGAGTGTGAGATAGCTCGGTATTGGTCCTTCCTCCAAGACTCTCCATCACTCACACAGCAGGGTTCTGCGTCTGTTTACCGTCCCCTGCTGAGACACACGCCGAGACACGTCTAATCTCTAGACGATCGAAGAGGCATGGACACAATGGCGTTTCAATGAGCGTCTCAATAACCTTGGAGAAGAAGACCACAATTTCAGAACGTCAGCAAGAACCGAACCTCGCAAGAAACGTGCTGCTCGTGACAGTCGATCAGACTGAAAAACATTCAGAGGAACCGTGAAAAAAAATGATTTGGAATTGTAGATTTGTGTAAGTTGTACTTGGGGTTAGCTGCAGTGGCTGAGCTGCATTACTAGATCATGCTTATGGAGCGTTCTCCTGCCGCCGCCATTTTGTTTAGTCGTTTCGGAGCGTTTTCTGGAATCATCCTTAATATTTGCATAACCAGTCAGTGCATTTACTCAAGACGATGTGTACAAACTGCACAACACGATGGATTTCATGTAAAAGCCTGAACTTTTCTTAAAATCCTCAGTTCATCTTTCAAAAGTAAGTTTTTGCATCAATAAACGTCTCATCGCCATCAGAAAAACACGTCCTTTTGTCGTTGTTCACAAACACGATCGTCACAATGTTTAGTTCGTGATATCAGTATGAAGCTGCACAGTTTCAGAGTTTCCTGATATAAACTACAGTTTGTGTTACAGTCATTGAAAATGCACGGATTTTAATTTCTTCTGTTTGTAATCTATAAATTTCAGCAACACAAATGTACACATTACTGTTTGTACTGTATTTTGATTTCCGTACAGGATTCACACTTTTTACTGTTCTGTATTAGTGTTTGTTTGTTTCTTGGTTGTTCATCCATTTTCAGAAATTGTAATTGTGTGTTTTGGAGTCTGTCACTAGTTAAAGGTTTACAAAATCCACCTCTGAGCTTGGGTACCAGTGCCAATTGGATCCCACTACATGTGTGGAGTTTGACATTGGACCTCCTGGAGTGTTTAAAGGCTCTGGCATGGAGAAGCTGGTGTTGGATCTGTGATGATCACAAATGTTGAGCGCAGTAGCTCCTAGTTTTATAACCATATAGACTGTAGAAAGAACATTACTTAAATCTTATACTCCAGTACTCATGTTAGTTCTCTCTCTCCAGTGTTCTGTATTGTTGAAAGATTTATGATTAAACTCTTGATGTCACCCAAATGAGGATGGGTTCCCCCTTTGAGTCTGGTTCCTCTCAAGGTTTCTTCCTCATAACATCTAAGGGAGCTTTTCCTTGCCACAGTCGCCACGGCTGCTCATCAGGGATAAACACACACCATTCACCTTGATGTTGATTTCTGTAAAGCTGCTTTAAGACAATGTCTGTTGTGAAAAGCGCAATAGAAATAACCTTGAGCTGTTTTAGAGAACTGGTTGATTATCGGTTGATCTGATGCCTTTCACTCCTCTCATTAGTGACATTTAAGATTCATCTGCACAATTCATCAATTCCAGATGCATTTAGAAAAGAAATTCATAGAAATTTCAACTTGACAGATTTTAACAACTGGTTTAACCATTTTGCATTCACTGACGTATACAATGAACTGATGCTGAGATGTTTTTGGAAGTTAAAACTATTCAGATGAAACCAGTATAATACATTTTGATCAACATGAACAACTAAAATGACGCATACAGCAGACACTTGAACACAATTAAATGAGGTACAAAAGCATTCGCATTTTGTTTAAAGCCACAAGAAATGTTTTTATGATGCGCACAAATGACTACATGATGTGGAGGTTCAACAAGTAGTTCTGAAAAATTCATTTCTGATCTGAGAAACGCTCCAAAGCAACTGAGAAAAAACTGTAAGAATTGAAAGCAAGTCTTGTTAAATGATCAAGCAGGATTCCTCAAATTTATACCTCAGGTTATTTATTCAGTAGCAAAGTTTGGAGATGATCCGCTGTAGCGCCCCCTAATGGTGGCAGCCGAAATAAGAAGAAACTGGAGCCTTACTCCAGATTCCCACTGGAGTAAAAGTCCAGTTTTAGGAACAACCTTCAGATCCAGTTAGATCCTGATGAGAATAAAGAGCTCACTGAAGATGCAGGAATGAATGAAAAGCACAGAAAGGAAAACATGACTCTTTTTAACATTACTTCAGTGAAACATGCCAAATGAAGGGCCTTAAAATCAGTCCCTTCTGACTAACAAAAAAACAAACAAACAGACGGGCGAGACTCCGGTCTTTCCTTAAAGAAGCCCCTTTCCCCAGGGCATAGCTCATGCACCATCTGTAGAGAATCAGCTGAGGGAGACGGATGAAGAACACAACATCTACTAATCAAAAAGATCTCAGACCGAGGCGAGTTGGCCGTCTTCTCGCTGACACATGTTGATCTATACGCACTCCGTTCACACATCCATCTTTCAAAGTGCTCCTGATTCGTTTTATTTCGCCGATGCAGCACTTCTCAGCGAAGTCACAGGGTGTTACAAATCACGATTAAGGAGCGGTGTGAGCGGTGTGTACTCTGAATTGAACAGATTCAAGGATACCGAAGGCTCTGGGAGGTGATAAAAAGTTCTCTGGGGAGAAGTGACTTGGTGGCAACTTACTTCACAGAATCAGGTTTGGGGACGAAGAAAGCGTTCCAACAGCAGGCTGACGCTTTGGCGATCCTCTCAAGGCCGAGCTTCCGCATCACACGCTTCCTGGTCGCTTTTGTTTTCACTGCCCAAAGATACAGAATGAAGCTGATATTCGGAATTTTGGTAGAAGCACCAATTTTGAGTGGTTAAAAATGAAAGACCGCAATTTTAACATCCAAAGTTCCTGCAGCAAATCGAATCCAATTGTGCTCATATGGCAACTTATGATGGAGAAGCGGTCCAATGATTTAATCGTAAGTTCGAAACATAGTCGAGACATGTCCTAGTCGCCCAGTGGGGATTAGTATGATAATGTGTAACTATACAGTATGATTGTAAGTGTTAGTGAGTTCGTAGACGATCGCCGGTTCGTGAGTGGAGGGTGGAGCCGGACACCAATTAAAAGGAAAACAAGAGCTAAAATTGGGCTTTGAAACACCAATCATGTGCATTTTAACCCTGAGACAAACTGATAAGAGTTCGCTATCTCACAAGGCTGGAGATACGAACATGCTGGTAGCTTCATAACCGATCGTACGGAAATTAAAAAGGCGCGGAAAATGTCGCTATTTTTATTTTTTACAATTTTGTCGTACCGTGATCGTCAATACAACATTGAAAAATTGTAAATCTGACCATCGTAACTCGGAGATTACCTGTATATATATTTGGCAACATTAAGTATTTTCTACTTTTTTGTTATTTTTCTGTCGTTCTGTGAAAAAAAAAAAAAACAATATTAAACCATCTATAACAAAAATGACGTAATCGCCTGGGACCCTCAAAGAGAGAAGTGCAGAAGGAGAAACCTCACGAAGGTCAGGGCAACTTAATTATACAAATGAATGAATTCACCAAACATCTGCACGAGGATTTTATTAAATCTTTAATCTGAAATGCGTTTCTTTTAAAAGCTCTTTATTTTGCAATACAGAATGAACCCCCCCTCCCCTCCCCTCCCCCCCGACAATCAACATACTGCATACATCAAACTTTTTAAAACCTGGATAAACTTTATGTACTGAAAATAAGGTACAAAATAGACCTTTGAAGTAACCATAACAATACCGTACTACCGTTAAAGTACATTAGTGCCTCTAAGCCTCGGATGGTAGGTAACGTTCCTTTTACTGAAAATGATATACAAAATATTAAAAAGGCAAAAGTATGAAGGTACTTTCTTCCCCTCTACCACCCCAAACACCCCCCCTTCCTCCTTTTTTCTCCTCCTCCAATGAAAACGAACAGAACAGACCAACAAACGATACAGAAAGAAAGTGTTGCACTGGTGATCTATAGTCATGTTTCATTAAATGGCTCCAATAAATTAGAAAACGGGTTTCATGTGGTTAAAACACTGTCCGGACAGGATCGAGGTTCGACTCAGGATCGTGACATGAGCTTCAGCGTCCTGAACTTTAATCAGGAAAAAAAGCCTTAAAACAAAACAAACAAAAAAAACCCTCCAGCTTAACTACTGTTCATACTTGCTAACTTTATAAAAAAAAATTAAAAAAATGGATTCACTTCTCTTACTGGTTTTATATTAGATTGAATGTTAGAGTTGGTCTATGAAGGATGAGCTCTACATCAGAGCACCTTCACCCCTACAACATGTCCAATTGTGTTGTGGTTTTGCAGCAGTAACTTGCGCTGGATTCCTTTCGTCTGTTTGGATTTCGACGATCTGTGGCGTTGAAAACTCGACCTCGTGTTCTTAAGACTGTGGAATAACAATAATACTATAGCGTGTGTGCATACTGCATTAAAGCTGGTCTGTGTGTGTGTTTGGGGGGGGGGGGGTACATCATTACACACAATGGTGGATGAAGGTGATGCTACTTATACTGTACATACTCAAGAGGCAGGTTTTCCTCTTTTTTAAAAGACTGTGAAGAAAGATATCGGGAAAAAATGGCAGCGAGAAAGAGGGCAGTTTTCAACTAAGACGAGTGTTTAGTGTTTTCTCGGCTTCACTCGCTCACATTGGCCTTGAACGTGTGTGCAGAAGCTGAGGGTAAGCGGCGTTGGGCTGATCTCAGAGAGCGCTGCGGGGGAAGGATGTGCCGATTCCACAGCGAGTACTGAAAGGACATGAATATTGGGACACAACCGCGTGTTTCAAATACAAACGGTTATTATTGTGTAGGACGTCTTTGGATTCGGAAGCATAACTTTTTCCATTCACTTGAACATGAAGACCAAAAACCTGTTCCAGCATGACAATCCCCCCTGTGCACAAAGCCAGCTCCATGAAGATACGCTTTATTATGAAAGTGTGTGGAAGATCTCCTACTAGAGCTCCGAAATCCCGCAGAACATCTTCCCAGAAGAATGGAAGTTCTTATTAGAGCAAATGGGAACTCAATGTGGATTGGGATGTTCAAAAAGTACATACAATCTTACAGTCAGGTGTCCACACACTTTTGTATAGTGTACATTGTAAGCAAGAAGGGATACTTCTTCATTTTTCTGTGAAGCTCTGGAGAAAAAACTTCTGAGTTATAAATGCTGCAATCAGCATTTTCATATCAAATCTCAGATAATGTAGAAGAGATTTACCAAGTATCTGATTATACATCGAGCCAAGGGTCGGGTCGATATATCGATACTGCGATTAACGATCATGCGATACTCTTTAACGAGATACCACTTACATGGTGATTAATTTGTATTTTTTTTAAATATATAATTACAAATGAAATAGTTTCAGAACAAATGAAGTTCATTTGATGTCTTTTTTTTTTTTTACTTTTTCTACTGGTTGTGCCGGCAGTTTGGTAGCCGTATCATGAGGCGCATAGTGTTTTATAAAAATGTCCTCAAGAGAGAGAGGTGTCTCCAAAACATTTGAGTGGTAGTGTAGCGTGGCTCAGATCGGGAGCAGCAGTTTTCAGAGGGATAAAACAGTTATAAAAAAAAAAAAAAGAGAAAAAGAGAAAACCAACCTTTCTCACACAAGTCATGGCCGACATTTGACGCCAAATTATTTTTAGTTTAAAATTAGTTTTTGACGCTCAGATTGGACTTTTGAAGACTTCAGTTCTCATGTTTATATTGGAGGTCTTGATTTTTGCAGTATTTTCATTTCATTTATTTATTCCTATAAAACCGGCTGTTTTTTTGTCTGTAAACCGTCTGCTGATGGACGTGACATCAGGACGTCGTCTTGTTTTTTGGTTATATCATCCAATATATACAGCCGTTGGTGCTGTCGTGTTCTCGCGATCTCTGGTAGTTAATAAGATCAACCCGGGTTTCTCCGAGACGCGTGAAAAGAGACACAGAGGAAACCTTGTCAGACGATTAACTCGCACTGTCCATATATAATTATTGAGGAAGTGAGTAGCCCCGCCCACCCGGTCAGAACAGGTATTTTGGTTATTTTGGTATTTTGTGGTGTTGTCAGAATCGGCACATCCTTTTCCAAGCTTTTTTAGATACTAAAAAAAGTAGTAGAAGTTAGAAAGCACACGAAGCGGAACGCGTAAGCTTCGGCTCAGCAGTCCGAGGCCAAACGTGCTGCATAGGTAAAGACTTGTAGTGTTCCGAGCTCAGAAATCTGGTAGAGTTTTAACCCACTATTAGAAGCACATACACTCTAAAAAGCAACTTTACATTTCTGAAACAGTAAAAAAAAAAAACAAAACTAAGAAAATGGGAAAAAAAGCAGAGCAAAAGACAGAACTGTGACCTCATCCACCATGCACTCGGTGTATGTTTGTAGTGGACCAAAGACAATAAACCATGATGCAGTCCAGAAGGTTTTTCTTTAAGACGATAAACAAAAAGATAAAGATTAACACTGATGGAGCCGCTGCTGCCGTGAAAAGCGTGGACGAAGTCGAAAGGCTTGGAGCTCTAGTACAGGAGGATCCGTCTCTCGATGGCCTTCCGGCAGATGGGGCACTCGCTCATGCGGTCGCCGCACAGCTGGCACGTGCCGTGGCCGCACATGAAGATCATGTTCTTTAGACGATCCAAACACACTGGGCACATTGTCTAGAGCAAAAAGATAACAAAACAAAAGAAACAATGGTTTAGGGTTTGTTTCCACAAAACCGCCAATCAATCAGCAATGATGGGTAATAATGGAAGTAGAGCAAGAGTTAAGGGCCTCGCTTAAGGGCCCAACAATGGCAGCTTGGCAATACTCGAGTTTGAAACTCCAACCATCTGATCAGTAAGCCACAGCCTTAACCTACTATACAGTAAAGATAATAAATATAATACGTTACTGTACTCAAGTAGCTTCTGTACTTCACTTCTGGGAGATTTTTACTGTGACTCCATTTCGAAGTCAAATATCGTCCTTTATACTCTACATTTTGCGAAATCAGTCGTTTTTTTTTTTACGAGGATAAAAAACGTAACCGCAAACACGCATGTCGCCAATCAGGGTCGAGCGCACGCTCTGTTTTAAACTCGTTTTGATTGGCGCTTGGTGGCATCTACTGATCGCCAACATACAGTTCAGCATCAGTTCAACAGAACATTTTTAAAGGGATAAATGATGAAGAAACTCCAGACTCGAACTGCACCCGTGGCCGTATTTTCTATTTTTTTTTTAAGTAGTTGAAAAGACGGATTTTGGCTCATGGTAATTATAATAGAAATCAGTTTTTGAGTCATTAATATCATTCTAATAATAAATCAGTGTGCTGAGAGTCACATTCGAGTCTTTACACATACACTGAGTTGATGAAGTAAAGAGTCTTGTGATTAAAAATGATAACAGGATCATTATACTGTTACTGGAGTCATATTTTACCGAGTGCGTCTCTACTGTACCTCAACTACCTGGTTTGTGTAGTTTGTTCGCCGCTGTTGGCCACAGGTTCCAAGCAAAGCTCAACAATGAGCATCCTAGACATCTCCTACACACTGAAGTCATTTCTGCGCCTCATGTCCAAGCAGAACTTAACAAAACCACATTATAGACAAGTATTTCAAATTCTGCTCGTCAATCATCTCCCAAGACTTACACAGCTCTCCGATTCCAATCGAACCATATTGCATACAGCTTTCGCGCACCTGCGTCGAACCCTACCTGCTCTTTGATGTCTTGGAGCTGCTGCTGGAGCTTCTGCACGTCTGCGTTGACGTTAGTGTTGTCCTTGTCCCTCTGCAAGGCCGGGATGTTTCCGCTGGCTGCAATGCAAAGACAGGCGCGTGTTCAGAACCCGCTGTCGTATCACCACCACCCGCTGGTAACAGACGCCCCGTCTGCTGATAGGCGGGGGGACTGCTGAACCAGTGGGCTTGATGAACCTTGACCAAAGTGAGATTTTCTTTGATTCGCTTCAGGTTTCTAAACTCAAATTATGAGGTCATGGCGTAGGCTTCGGTTAGACTTTTTCATTTTTAAAAACACAGTCTAGAAAAGATTTTAGTTCAGTTGCCAGGAGCTGGAGCTCCACGATGGCTCCGGAGACTCCCGCATGAGAGAGCAGGTTCGGAAAACAGAGAATTGAAGGAAGGGGGGGAGGAAGGGAATACTTACACCAACTTAGTGCCAGATTGTTGGGCTGAAGAAGATCCTGCGACCCCCCTGCCACTGAGTTAGAGCCCCCTGCTGAGAAGCAACCAATCACAGGGTTACGTAATGATGCATGGAGCTCCGCAAATGCGCTCAGGGCTGAACCTAGCCTGCCCTACGGCACAGCGTCATGAGCTGTTCAAGAGGACGAGTGAAAGGAAAGAGCAGTCTGTTACGATTGAGATTAAGAAAAGGCCTGGATATTTCACCGCTAGGGGATTGTGGGGGGGCTTCGGAAAAAAACTAGAAAAAGCGCCTAAGTTTTGTTTCATCGTGATGAAGCGGGAACAAATCTAGCGCTCCAAGCTCAAATCGGTGACCTTGAGTAACCCCCCTGTTCCCACCCGGTGCTATTTTTTTCCCAGGCGGTCGTGTTATTCGTCATGTCCACTTTCGGCCTGACGGGTCCCTTTAGACGTGGATGCTGAAGTGCTCTGTGTGTGTGTGTGTGTGTGTGGGGTGCTTGGAGATTGTGAGGTCAGACAACATTTTGTGGGACTCTAAAGTAAAAGTGGGCTCTTGACAAACAGAATGCAGATAATGAGGGTTGTGGGGTCTGAGTGAGGGGGAGGGGGGGTGAGAAAAGTTACGAGCTGCATTCTTTCTGTTGACTGAACTGTGTGTGTGTGTGTGTGTGTGTGTGTGAGAGAGAAAGAGAGAGACTATTCGACGTCAGCTTGGAAGGATCTGTCAGACCTCAACGCGTCGCTACAAAGAAAACAGATCCCTCGGCAAAAAAACAAAAAACAAATACCATATAAGTGAACTTACACGAGTTTCCCTTTTAACTCAAAATAAGCCAACAGGGTTTAAAAAAAACACAACAACAGACAGAGGCCTATGAGCACTGGGTGCTTGGAGATTGTGAGGTCAGACAACATTTTGTGGGATGCTAAAGTAAAAGTGGGCTCTTGACAAACAGAATGCAGATAATGAGGGTTGTGGGGTCTGAGTGAGGGGGAGGGGGGGTGAGAAGAGTTACGAGCTGCATTCTTTCTGTTGACTGAACTGTGTGTGTGTGTGTGTGTGTGTGTGTGAGAGAGAAAGAGAGAGACTATTCGACGTCAGCTTGGAAGGATCTGTCAGACCTCAACGCGTCGCTACAAAGAAAACAGATCCCTCGGCAAAAAAACAAAAAACAAATACCATATAAGTGAACTTACACGAGTTTCCCTTTTAACTCAAAATAAGCCAACAGGGTTTAAAAAAAACCACAACAACAGACAGAGGCCTATGAGCACTGGGATCGTGATGAATGGAGGTGAAGAATACTGTATGACCAAAAACACAATACACTCATGGAAAAAAAACAAACACACACAACACTGAAAATCTTCAGAGGAGAAAAAAAAAATAGTTTGCAAAATCAGCAAAGACACAGGAACTACTTTGTGACCAAGTTAAAGGAAACGTCCACCTTTTCGAACACACTGAAATCCGTGTGATGCGTTTTGTAAGGATTCTGGGTCTAATAGCGAAATCGGCGCCGCAAAGGGAATGCAACAAAACTACGCAGTTACTCGAGCAGACGACATGCGGCATTACTTTGACAACGAAATTAGTTTGAAAGCTACGATTTAGGGGTGTAACGGTGCAGGTTTTTACCGAATGCAATAATGTTTACGTGCGGAACATAAGGAAGGTATTACTGGCGTAAAAGATTTTGTTTTGCTTGATGATTTAACGTGATTAAAATGTGAGAAGCAATTTCCATTTCTTCCCCCTAAACCTACCAAAATTAAAGCGAACTGTGAATTTTGTGTACTCTTGCACCCCTAGTGGACAGAGCTGACCGAAGCGACACATCAGGAGACTGAAGTGTCGCTACATCCGTCTCTTTCACACTCAACAATTCGAATATTTATTTGAACATAAAAATCGTGGACGCCGACAAGCATCTCGGGTGGATTTTTCCTTTAAGACATTATAAAGTGGAACATCACAGAAGCCTATAAGACCAAATACCGAACATATTAGAAAAAACATGAACATGAGCAATAAAGTAAAACAGAAGCAACAAGCCAAGTCAAAACACTGAGTATGAATACAATATGAAAAAAAAAAGAAAAAAAGGGAGCTGGTGGAAGTTCACTCACTAAGGTCCTCATCATCAGTGGCATCCTCCATACCTTTCCCTCCGCAGCACAGGACGAAGGGAGTGCGCCGCTCCACCACTGCCCGACACTGTACACACTTCTTCATCAGGCTGGCACAGTCTACACACACACACACACACACACACAAAGAGGTTTAAACCCTAATTACGTTATCAACCAAACGATCTTTTTAGAAAGATTGAAAAATGGAAACAGTACTCAACATTATTAAAAAAAACTACTGAATCATGAAAATGTGCAAAAATAAAAATAAATACAGATTTTGTTATTCAATATATATAATTATATAATTAATAAATATAAAAATAGCGATCCCCGTGCAGCATGCAGTCTCTTTATATATATTTAAAAAAACCGTGGCATCAGTGACCTCTAGAGGCCGCTATCGTAATGACAGTGGAACTTCTCAGCTGCTTCAGCAACGGACGCAACCCGGAAAAACTATCGGGATGGATTTTTTGCAGATAGACGATAGTTCTAGCAATCAACTGTCGGTTGAAATCGGTCAACCTTTAATCCTATACAATTGTGAGCAGTTTGGGGAAGAAGTATACGGCTGGAAAAGTTAGGTGTCCCAATAATTTTGTCCATATAGTGTAGCGTGCACTGACCGAGTTCCCCCACTGATAGGTGTGTGTTTATACCCCTATATAGTGAGTGATGTCATGCACGGAATAAAAAGGGTCTGTGGATGATGGGATTGCAGGGAAATAAAATCTATCAATTTAAAACACACGGAAAGTAAAACAAACAACAACAAGAAAAAAAGCTTCCGGATCGATCTGGATTACTGCGGATGTATTCACAGACTGATGAAGTAAGAAGAGACACAGAGCTGCACGTCTGTAGTATCGTTTTACGCGACGCTTTCACACCTACACGGACGTGTTAAAAAAGGAAAAATGGAGCATCGGACTTACTCTCACAAGCGCACATGTGACCGCAGGGCTGGAAGAGCACGGCTGCTTTCTTGTCTGAGCAAACAACACACTCTTCTATCTGTGGATCAGAGCAGAAAAAGAGGTTCAGGGTATTTGAACTTTGAGACCCAAAACCTGTTCCAACATGACAATGTTCCTGTGCACAAAAACAGCTCCAATAAAATATGCTTTACATTATAGAGCACAAACCCTAGTGAACCCATGATCGGGTGTCCACAAACTTTTGCTCACACACCGTATTAAATTTGGAAATAGCTTGTGAAATTATTGCTTTTAACTCAATTTAAACCGACCAGTGAATTCTGGATTCTGATTGGTCAGAAAGTGTTAATTATATGGTAGTTTTTTTTTTAATATATAAATGCAGTTTATTATTATTAGCATTTGTGATCAACATATGAAAAGTCGACATATTAAATAAAATGCCCGCTTGGTGTATATCAATTTTTTTAACACTTTATAAAAAATTTTTTTTTGTATATTTAATTAAAATTAAGTTGTATAAATCAAAAGAAGGCGATACATTTTTTAAAATTATATGAATGAATTAATAAAATTTGCACAAATTAGATTGATTGAATGAAATAACTGAGTAATAATAAAATAATAAATAAAAGAAAAAGAAAAGCAAAAATGCGAACTTAAGATAAGGATTTTTTTATGAAAATAATTCAGCATTTTTTGGCTTTTTTTTTTTTTTTTTTTTTTACAAAGAAGCTTCAACTTTAAAAAGATATAGCCACAATATTTTAAGTAATAACAGGATCTAGAGTCACAGCTGTAACTAGAAACGGATAAAAAGTACATTCCAAATGATTATTATTATTTTATTTTTATTTTTTTCGTATGAGAAATTTCTTGAAATTCTGCTTTGGTACATCTGCCACATTTGAAGACAGACAGACAGACAGCACTGAGTCGGTACCTTGGTCCTGGACTGGACCTGCTCTTTACAGATCAGACACTTCTTGACGCGAGGAGAACACAGCGAGCAGGTGGCGATGTGGCCGCACGGCCCGAACAGCGTGTCGCGCTTCATATCCGAGCACACCATACACTCCTCCAGGGTCTCGTTGTTGCTGTTCAGAGACGGGCTGCGGGAGCCCACCTGTCCGCTGAGAGACGGCAGGAGAGGAGGAAAGACGGTGGGAGAGAAGTGATGAAGGGAAGAAAGTAGGAAAAAAGAAATAAAAATAAACACACCAGCAGGGCAGAAAAGGGGAAACGTTAAAAACAAAAGATGAAAGGGTGAAAGGAAAACATGACGGGCCGTGAAGATGGATGAGAGCAACAAGGCACCGAGATCGGACGGGGCAGGAAGAGAAAAAAAGACGGAGAAAAAAAAAAAAAAAGTAGATCAGACAAGTGAAACTGTAAAATGTGTGATTTAAAATGTTTCTTCTCCCATAAATGTTTACAGGTTTACAGTAAATCAAAGCGTGTACCTGGTTTTCTCCTTGTGGCACTTGGCCAGGGCTTTGCACAGACTCGGGTCGGGGCACAGGTCGAGCGGAGACTGGCCCTTTAAAATGTTTATTCTCCCATAAATGTTTACAGGTTTACAGTAAATCAAAGCGTGTACCTGGTTTTCTCCTTGTGGCACTTGGCCAGGGCTTTGCACAGACTCGGGTCGGGGCACAGGTCGAGCGGAGACTGGCCCTTCTTGTTGCGGATGGTGAGGTCGGCACCGTTGGCTGCCAGGAAGCAGGCGATGGAGGCGGCGCTCTTCTTCTCGGCTCCTTGAGTCCCCAGTCCCATAATCAGCTACAGAGAACCGGGACACAGTGAAACACGGAATTAACCCAAAACTCACATCTACACAGAGAACAGCAGTCACGTGTAACACATAAATCCAGATTATGATCAGTTATCGTTCTAGAAACGAAAAAAATCTCCAGAAATCCAGAGTCTCTGGAATATACTGATGCCAGAAAAGTGCGGGTTTTATATGAATATATACATGTGGCAGCTTGGTGGTGCTGAGATTAGAACTTGAGACCTTCTGATCCAGAGTCTAATGACTTCAACACTAAGATACATGATGATCATACAGAACCGTTTGGTTCAGTCAGGAACCATTGCAAATCAGTGGAAAACCATTCAGTTCAAGCAGGAACCATTTAGTTGGGATCCACTGAAGTTCAAACAGGTTCCATTTATTGAAGAACCTTTTAGCTCAGTCAGGATCCTTTTGTTTAGTGAGGAACCACTGCGATTCAGTGGAGAACTATTTAGTTTGGTCAGGAACCATTTAGTTCATTCAGGAAATTTCCTAATTAGTCCAAAATGTGCTCAGAAAACTTTCAGGAGGCAACATTGACCCTGATTCATGCAGGTTCCTGTAAAGGTTCCTGCACTGGAAATCACAAGCATGAACAAGGTTTTATTACAAAGTAAAAAGATCTTTTTAAAGGCTGCGTATAAAAGCAACAGCAGACGAGTTACACAAAATCGCCTGCTTTCTGAGCTGCTGTTCCTGAAATGACCACAGAGTAACCAGAGCAGATGCTCCACCTGGTCTGGAGGAGTTTAATGTGTTTATCTGAGATGTTCTGCTCCACGGTGCTGGAGTGAAGACTGGAGGAGTCGCTTGATGGGTTACACGGTGAGGTAATGGGCGAGAGATCAATCACGCCGATTTGACTGCGTTAATAAATGGCGAGCCGCCGGCCCCCGTATCAGAATCTGCCCTGCTGGAGGGTCTGAGGGCAGAGGGAAATGAGGAAGCACTGCTGGTATCTGTGCAGGTCAGAGGTCAGGTGCTGCGTGATGGAAAGAGAGACAGTAGGTCTTGGGGATCTGGACAGCGAGAGGTGTTAATGAGGATGAGAGATGGTGGTTGGACAGCAGGTCAAATAGATATGTGAAGGGAAAAAAAAACCTTTAACGAGATTTTACAGCAAAAAGTCCACTTTCAGTCCAGCATTAAAAAGATGGTAAATATATTATTCATAAAGTTTAAGGATAATAAGCCATTTTATAGCGCCGGACTCACATATATAGATTACGAGGATGAACTATTTGTTCATCAGGATTTCCTTCATTTCAACTGATACCTCAATGGGCCACAGCTTTCCTTTCCCTCCTGCCATTTTTTCACTGTCCACAAGAGGGCGCTTCTTTAAAAATCTTTCATCTAACTCAACTTCAGTTAAGAATTTCAGCGATTCCTCTCATCAGCTCAAGTCAACTTTTTCTAATCCCAAAACAACTCCCTGACAATATTGACCATGTTTTTTTTCTTTGAGTAGACAACGTGAAGAGCACACAGTGATGGTCAAAACTCATCACAGGAAAAGAGACGCTGGAACACAGGGCAATTGTGTGACTTCAAAGTCCACACACTATTAACTGATCAGCTACAAACCACAAATATTTTAAGAACTAAACGTGTCTCACATAAAACAGCTTTTTTTTAATAACTCGAACTCAACAGTTCCATTAAATCCGTGTTTGATGGGGAATAAAGTCGGATTTGTGGAGGGTGTAATAAACCGTGTTGCGTAACGACGAGTGAGGATTCGGGAGGGAAATCCGTATCCGAAGGCGCAGTTGCATAAATGTTGAAAATTGTTGCATCATTTATAATAAAATTACAGCAAGAAATGAATAATGCAGTAAACCCTGTTTATAGAGCTTTATAGTGACGAGAGAAATGAGGGAAAGAGTCGCTGAGAGGTGTGGGGTTTGTTACATCGTCCGCTCGCTGCCGTGATTTATTTCCTCACGCTCACATTCATCATCCTACTGTCCAAACATCTACAAGCTCAAGCTGCTGTTTGGGTTAAAAAGTGCCTCTAGGAACCATTTAGTTCACTCAGGAACCGTGTGGTTCAGTCAGGAAAAAGAACCATTTAGTTCATTCAGGATTCTTATGGTTCATGCTAAGAATAGTTTATAGGAACCATTTATTTCAGTCAGGAACCCGAACCATTTGGTTCAGTCAAGAATAGTTTATTTTAGTCAGAAAATTTCAACTAGGAATCGAAAACCCTTGGTTTGGTCCTAAACCGGAACCATCTGGTTTAGTCAAGAGATGTTCAGTTTAGTCAGGAACTGGAACCGTTTGGAGCAGCCAAGAGCTTTTAGTTTGCTCAGAATGAATTTATTTCAGACAGAAGGCATTTGGTTCAGTCAGGAACCCTATAATAGTAAATGTCTGGAATGTTTTTGGGGGACTTTCTCCGTAGGTGGTCGATCTAGGGGTCATAATTAGCGGTTCATAAGAAGGTAATTGGGATTCGCACGTTCCCCCCCAAACTGTCCGAAAGGATCCTAATGGGCTGCGAACGAGCAACTCATTTAGCAGCCGTTCTGCTATTTTAACTTCCCTACAGCTGCCATTCCTCCTCTCGTTGGGGCTCTCCGGTTCCACTTAGGTCAACGGATAGGCAGGACCGTCAGTGAGAGGTTTTTAAAAAAAAAAAGAAAAGAAATAAGAGAACGCCATCGTTCCAATGACTCTGGATCGTTTCCCCTGATTGTGTCGCGGCTCACCGATTCTTACATCTGCTCTGATGGAGCCGCTGGGCCGAGAAATTCAATTTTCTCCATTGCGCTGCTGAATTGTACAAGAGAACGTGCTGTAGATTTCAATTAGGCCTAAGAACGTCCTCCTCCTGATCTCTACAGCGCCCTCTACTGCTTTCCGGCAGTGTGACGAGACTCCGTGTGTGAGGGCAGAAGGACGAGGAGAAGCTCAGATGATTACTTATTATTACCATGTATGGAAGGAGTCTCGAGTGTCAGCGGAACCAACGCATTTACAACGCAAAGTGGTGGTGAAGCGTATCCAGATTATCAGCCTTCATCTGCTTTATGTTTTATTCTTTGATGAAACGTTTCTTATTCTGTAGAAAATTTAAACAGCAAACTTCTTGATGTGCGTGTTTAATAAACCCCCATGAAGATGCTTAGGTGTGTACCGTGTTCTTGGAAGGCTCCCAGGGCTCCACCTTGCTGACGTCCTGCATGTCCTGGAGCTGCCGGAGCTGGGACAGGGTGTGATGGCGTAGGGCCTCGTGCAGCGGCGTGTCCCCGTCCTTGTCCTGAACGTCCAGCTTGGCCTCGGCTCTCACCAGCAGCTGCAGAGTTACAGAAGACTTGTTAAAACCCGGAGAGGGAACGAGAGTTTCTCTCTAAATCCATGAAGCGCCTATAGAAAAAAATACTCATTTCTGATTGGCTGGGAGGAGTGCATCACTGACAGAGAACTAAATAAGAAATAAGTCTAAATTCAGATCAATCTGAAATTCATAAAATAAATAAATAAATAAAACGCCATCTCACCAACATTCCACCTCATTAAATGTACCAATAAGTGGCCAAAAACTGTTGATTTTGAAGGGATACAAATTCGTAATCGAGGAGTTGCTGTGGTATGACGTAACAAAAGCATCATGAAGCTCTGTTACTAAAAAATATTAATTTAAATGAAACAAAAAAAACTAACAAAAAGAAAAACGCACGTCTGTGTTTGGTGTATTTAGTTTGCATTATCGTTAACAAAATACACCAAACACACACGTGTATCCAGGCGCAATCCTGCTTCACGGCCACAAGATGGCACTCAAACGACCTTCGAATTCCCCATTCAGACCAGTCCACTCCGAGTAGCACTCTGGAGTCCTTGAGGCTGAATTAATTGAATCAGAGAGGCTGATTATGCTGCAGGAGGCCGTGCATGGTGAAGCTCAGAATGAGGAGAAGGAGGAAGAGGAGGGTGGGGGAATAAGGTGTTGAAGTATAAACGGAAGTGGAGCGATCACTCACCCGGACGATCTGCGTGTGTTGGCGCTCCACGGCCAGGTGCAACGCCGTCTGCTGGTTTACGTTCTGTACGTCCAGACTGGCGCTTCCCTGCGAGAGAGAGACAGAGCGTGTAAATCGCATTTGGCTGAGAGCGTTCTGTCTGGCGCTCCGACCTTAAAATCGATGGCCATTAGGGAGATCTGCGATGAACCTGCTGATGAAACATGCAGCGTGTTCTGGAATGCTTTAATACGCAGGACTCCACCTTGTACCTTTCGTTTCTAAACTGCTTGATGGCGCATCTGCGCGTCGGCACTCCCGCTGTGCGACGTTCAGAAACGTGAGCTACGTAATTGGTATTCAGATATTCCCTGAATGAACCCGCTCGGCAACACACACACACACACACACACTGCACTGCACTGCACTGCTGCAATGCAGCTCCATACTGCGGCTCGGCCGTGCAGGAGGCTCAAGTCGCACTGGTGTCAAACCTCTCGCTTTCTTTTCCTCTCCAGCTAATGGAGAAAGGAGGAAGTGCAAGCAATGCCGCTGGAGAGTGTGTGTGTGTGTGTGTGTGTGTGTGTGTGTGTAGGCGGTATAGTGGGTCACAGGGAAAACTAGACTAACACTCGTGTGGCATTAGTTCGGGTGGTGCGATGAGGAACCTGAGAACGCACACCGCGACGAAGTGTGCCGTCTTTCCGGACCGGTGTTTGTTTTTCTTGGGTCGATATTTGAAAATCAGATTTTTTTTTTTTCCCCCTCATAAACTGTAAATCAGTTAATTGCTAAGTCATGATGAAGAACATTACTTCAACAGCACAAGTCTCTCCAATCAGTGCACCTGCAGGTTTTGGTACCAGAGGTACTACCCCTCAGGCCTCCAGACAAAATAATAATAATAATAATAATTTAACTGATTTGTGGTGAGAGTAGGGAGCAGGTGGAGAAGATCCTGGAGAGGTGGAGATATGCGCTGGAGAGAAGGGGAATGAAAGTCAGTAGGAGTAAGACAGAGTACATGTGTGTGAATGAGAGGGAGGGCAGTGGAGTGGTGCGGTTGCAGGGAGAAGAGGTGTAGAAGGTGGAGGAGTTCAGGTACCTGGGGGTCAACAGTGTAAAGTAATAGAGAGTGTGTTAGAGAAGTGAAGAAAAGAGTGCAGGCAGGGTGGAGTGGGTGGAAAAGAGTGATAGCAGGAGTGATTTGTGATAGAAGAGTATCTGTGAGAGTGAAAGGGAAAGTTTATAGGACTGTGGTGAGACCTGAGATGATGTATGGTTTAGAGACAGTCGTATTGAGTAAAAGACAGGAGGTGGAGCTGGAGGTAGCAGAGCTGAAGATGTTGAGATGTTCACTGGGAGTGATGAGGATGGACAGGATTAGAAATGAGTTTATTAGAGGGACAGCGCATGTAGGACGTTATGTAATGTAGGAATTATTACTCGTGAACATTCTGGTCGCAGTCTGGACTCCTGTACCTGCAGCATAAACTGCAGCACAATCGGCTGATGATGATTAATCAAAAAAGTGCCAAAAAACCATCATCATTCATTCGACCTCTATTATAGAACCCCCTCATCACAATATATTGTTTGATTGGGCCTTGCAAAAGACCAGGGTGCCAAAACTTGTGCTTCACAGTCAAGGAACTACTTTGTGAAGTTGAATTCCACAGGTAAACAAGGAAAAAGAAGTCGGTGTCTGACACGCGCTCTGTGACGCTCTGGTAGAGCAGCGTGAGAAATACGAGGCTCGTGAGGGCTCTTTTCGGAGCCGTCCTGCTATAATTACCGCAAAGTGGATCAATTATCAGCCTCGATTAATGTCGAGCGTTCGTGCGCAGGTGCTTCCAGTATGGATCCGATAATCTTACAGGATTACAGACTCTCCAGGAGGGAGACGAACTGCTACAATAGAGCATGACAGTGTGTGTGTGTGTGTGTGTGTGTGTGTGTGTGTGTGTGTGTGTGTGTGTGTACCTGATGGACTAGAAGCTCTGCCACCTCTACGTGGTTGTTAAGCGCCGCTAGGTGAAGGGCGGTGTAGCCATCGTCCTTCTTCTCATCCACTATCCAGGGCCGGGGCAGCTTAGATAACAGCACACGCATGGCACTGAGAGAGAGAGAGAGAGAGAGAGAGAGAGAGAGAGAGAGAGAGAGAGAAGGTGAAGTTATTTGAGTTGTGTTATAAAAGAGGAAGTAAACGCTGGATCAGAGAGAAATAAAATGAGATGGTAAAGCAGAATAAACCTCGCGGCACAGTCTGAGCTCCTGAACACACACACACACACACACACACACACACACACACACACACACACACACACGTACGTTACGGAGACACCACTGATTTAACGGCTAATTCGAGCTGCTGATAATGGAGGAGGGCTTGTGGTGTGTAGGTCATGTAGAGGGCACGGAGTTCTGGGACGCACTGCAGAGCTCCACGTGAGCCTGAGATCAGTTTTCCTTCACTACCTACTCCATCCAGCCTGCAGGAGCTACACCCTGCCCCTGACCCCAGATCAGTACCAGGCTGGTGGTGAGGTGTAAGGAAGCTCAATGGAAACCTGTGCAGAACCTGCAACAGGCTTCAAATATCAAAAACGAAAGCTGAAGAGGGGGCAAGAGGCAAAGCGGGGCAGAACCCAGAAGGGGGAAAAAGGTGGCGCACGACACCGAATAGAGACTGAGGATATTTACGAGAACATGAAAAAGGAGAACTGAGGAAGATTAGAGGAGATATTGAGAGACTGAAGAGGTTGTGTTCTAGCGGAAAGAAAGTTTTAGAGGGGGAAAAAAAAAGATGAGAAAGAATAAAAGCAAATTAGACAAAATGTACAAGAAACAAAGAACAAATGAAAGAGATCCTTTGCTACACAGAGGGAGAGAGAGAGAAAAAACAGAGAAAGGGGTGAAAAATAAAAGAAATCAAAAAAAGGATAAAGAGAAAGATAATTAAAGAACAAAAGCAATAAAAAAAGAAAGTCAGAGAGAGGAATAGCGGATAAACAATGAAAGAAGAAAAGAAAAAGGTGACAGAAGACAGAAAGAAAATGAAAAGTGTGACAAAGAGAAAACGATAAGGAGAAAAAATGAAAGTAAAGAGAGATGAGAGAGAAAAGTTAGAGGAAATACACAGAACAAATAAAGGAGAACTTTTGAGAGAATGGGGGAAGATAAAGAATGGAGAGAAAAAAAGAGTTAGAAAGAATGAGAAAGAGAAATAAGAAAAGCACAAAAGAAATGAAGGAGAAAATGAGAGAAAGAGAGAGGAGAAGAAATAGGAAGAAGAAAAGAAAGAAGTGACAAAAAAGAAAAATGAAAATGATTAGAGACGGAAGGAGCAAAAGGTAATGAGAGGAAGAAAAGAGAGACAAAAATAGAGTGAAAGAGAGTGAGAGGAGAATAAGCAAAAAAATAAGAAAATAAATTGACAGAAGACAAAGGGAAAAAAAATGATGAAAAGAGAACAGAAAAAGAGAAAGATAACGAGAAAGAATAAGATGAAGGAAAAATGTAATAGAAGAAAAACAAAGAACAAATGGAAGGTGTAAGTTTAAGATAGAGGGAGAGAGCGAGAGAGAGAGAAAATGGAGAGCATTAAAGGGGTGCTGTGTGGAGAGAAGAATGTATCCTGTATGGAGAGTCTGCAGGCTGCACAGGGTTCACTACAAGACGGTTTTCACTGGATCTCAAACATCAACGTATAAAGTAATGGAGTAGAGGAGGAGATGGAATGTTGGAGTAGTGGAGGAGATGGAGTGATGGAGTAGAGGGGGAGATGGAGTGATGGAGTAGAGGAGGAGATGGAGTGATGGAGTAGAGGAGGAGATGGAGTGATGGAGTAGAGGAGTAGAGGAGGAGATGGAGTGATGGAGTAGAGGAGGATATGGAGGGATGAAGTAGAGGAGGATATGGAATGATGGAGTAGAGAGAAGGATATGGAGTAATGGAGTAGAGGAGGAGATGGAATGTTGGAGTAGTGGAGGAGATGGAGTGATGGAGTAGAGGAGGAGATGGAGTGATGGAGTAGAGGAGGAGATGGAATGATGGAGTAGAGGAGGAGATGGAGTGATGGAGTAGAGGAGGAGATGGAGTGATGGAGTAAATGTATAAATAAATGTACAATAAAATCTGCCTGTATGGAGACAATTGCTGGACTCCGGCAGCCTCTAGGGCTACATGATAGATTCATCTAAAACTGGTCTCTTTCTTTCTTTTTGGGGGAGGGATGGAGAAAGAGAGAGAGAGAGAGAGAGAGAGAGAGAGAGAGAGAGAGAGTGTACAAGAGAGAGTAAGAAAGATAGAGAGAAAAAGAGAGAGTGGGAGAGAGAGAGAGTGGGAGAAAAAGAGAGAAAGGGAGAAAAAGAGAGGGGGAGAGAGAGAGATAAAGAGTGGAAGAGAGAGAGAAAGTGGTAGATAGTAGGAGAGAGAGGAAGTGGGAGAGATTGTGAAAATGGGAGTGGGAGAGAGAGAGAGAGAGAGAGAGAGAGAGAGAGATAAAGAGTGGAAGGAGAGAGAGAGAGAGAGAGAGAGAGAGAGATAAAGAGTGGAAGAGAGAGAGAGAGAGATAGATAGAGAGAGAAAGAGAGAGAGAAAAGAGAGAGAGATAGATAGAGAGAGAGAAAGAGAGAGAGTGAGAAGAGAAAGATAGAGAGAGAGAGAAAGAGAGAGAAAGAGAGAGAGAGAGAGAGAGAGAGAGAGAGAGAGAGAGAGAGAGAGAGAGAGTCAGCAGTAGTATACACACACTGGGGCTCTGCAGAGAGAAGCAGCTGCACTGCAGTGTACATGCTGCACACTAAATCCATACGAACACCAACCTCACATAGAGAATCTTTTTTTTTTTTTATCTGGGTCTGGTTTAACATTCATATCTTGCAGCCTTGGGGGCATTTCTGCATGGTTCTGCATTGTTCTGCATCGATTCAACAATCAATAGCAAAATTAGAATCCTATCAACGATTAAATTGCTACTGTTTGACAATAAGATTACAACCTGAACAAACAGAATTCTATTGGGTTTATTTTATAAAGCGACTGCGTGGTGAAACTTCGTATTCAAGACTCATTTGCGTCTTCATAGAAATGTGGTGGTGAAGTAGGTGATTCTTCTTTCACCTACTTATTGAACTACTTTCCATGTTTCCCAGTCTTGTTCACTGATCGTGCAAACAAACCTGGGTTTGGATTTGTACTTGTGTTTAGAGGTCGACTGATTCACTGGGCGGAAATCGATACCGATAGTTTTTCCAGCTCCCGGTCCGCTGTTGTTACGAGAGCAGCCTCTAGAGGCAAATCACATGCATTACACACAAGACTGCGCGCTGCACAGAGCGCGTGATGATATATTGATTATTTCGAATTTGCTAATTATATAATTATATTTATTAATTAATATATTCATATTTTATATATTTACAGGGATACCCATCCCTCCTTGCCAATCTCACAAACAAACCTGGATTTGCTTTTTTTTTAAGCCGAAGGCAACATAGAATCTTGATGATAAATGGCCAAATTAAAGTACAATTACAATCCTGCTAAAAAGCCATCAGGGTCTGACCCAAACCTTCAGTAGTTCCACTCTGGTAAGTCCACTGGCATTCTAGGGATGTGCTCAAGTCTTCGTGTACACAGGGTTTCCTGCTTTGCCAAGACCACATAAAAAGGGGTCACTGGGCAAAGATAAAGAAGATAACTTGCAATCCCAGCACTCGGTCTTGCTTCTTGGTTGCTGCAGTATTTACACTTATCAGACATAACATTATGACCACCTGCCTGATATTGTGTTGGTCCCCCTTTTGCCGCTAAAACATTTTTCACCCATTGATCATTAACAGCATGAACTTCTTCAGCAGTTTGAGCTACAGGACCTCTTCTGTCGGATCAGAACCACACGGACCAGCCTTCGCTCCCCACATGCAACAATGAGCCTCAACCACCCACGACCCTGTCTCCAGTTCACCACTGTTCCATCCTTGGAGCACGTTTGATATTCACGGACCACTGCAGACCAGGAACAGCCCACAAGAGTTGCAGTTTTGGAGATGCTCTCACCCAGACGTCTAGACGTCACAATTTGGCTATTGCCAAACTCGCTCAAATCCTTACGCTCGCCCATTTTTCCTGCTTCTACAATCAACTTTGAGGACAAAATGTTCACTTGCTGCCTAATAAATAAATTCCACTTATTTACAAGTGCCATGATGAAGAGATCATCAGTGTTTTTCACTTCACTGCATAGGATTTGAATAGGCAACAAAATGTTGAACAAAAATTGGGACCCCCCAAATAATGGCAAGTTACTTCTTATGGCAAATAAGGACCATGTTAGGTTTACTTTCATTGAGATGTACTTCATCCCCGAGACGTGGAAGGATCTCCTAGGAAGGCAAAGGATGGGTATCCCACCTAGTATTTGGCAAATTTGACCAAATAGTGGTCTTGATCGCCTGGTCAGGCCAGTGGACGATACTCAGTTAGCACACTGGAGTGACAGACTGGCAAAAAAATAAGCAGGCATTAATATTAACATTGCTTTCCGACATTGCTGCATTGCAGCTCTTTTGACCACAGGATAAGCCCTGAAACAGAAACTGCAGAATTTCGAGGAACACGCCACCTTTAAAGCTTTCAGGAAACGATTTGCTTAGCGAAGGAGAATTCTGCTACTGATCGATTCGACTGGGGTCGGGTGGAATGAGGTTAAAGGATTCACTGACTGACAGACATTGAGGCTAAAGAAGCCATCAACGCGGTGGGGGGGAAAAAAACTGAAGAAAAAAAAAAAAAGAGAGAAATGCAAGAGGAGCATGATGGAACTGGGTCACCCTGTGAGACGCAAAGGTCTCTTGGGGGTGCACTGGTGGGGTCTGTTGTCTAGAGCAGCAGCGCTTGTTGTATTGCATGAGGCTCAATCCTATTGCTTGCACTCCATCCTCGAGGTGGCCAGGGAAAACGTTCCAAGGTGGCCGGGAGGGCATTAATTATAACGGAAGACCAACCGTGGGTTCAGGCATCGGCGGGCAGAAAGAACGTGGCATGTCATAACTACGTCGGATTAATAATGGCCTTTGCTGTTGATGTGTGTAGAAAAGAAAATACTTGGACATGCTCCTCTCGTCCCCATTAAATAAGTCCTGTTACGAATACCAGAACTTTCACTGTTATTCAAACCATCATAACAGTTTGTCAAGACATCTGCTTCATCTCAGATATGCATACCTTTTGTTTCAGCACAAAATTAGGCATCGATCTGAGGAAGTGAATTAAGGATGGATTGCTTGTTTCTTTCAACACTGTTCAGATCATTTTGCCAAATGGGGAAAGGAAGAAGAAACGCTGTCCTTTACCATAAAGGAGTTCAAAAGAGTCACGATTTCGAAGGCGTAGAAAATTTCAGGTCAATCGTACAAAACTACAAATCGTACAAACAGAAATAGAAACATTTTGTTTGGTCATAAGCAGATATGCATGCAAACAGATTTTTCTTTTTTTTTAAAGACATTTTTGACTGTTAGAATGATTTTGTTGCACAGTAGCTCACACACAGCATGAGCACGTTTTAAACATATGTACGTAATATTTATGTAATTAATATTAATATTTGCCAAGATGAACTTCGAGGGAGTGAATAAAGAATTAAATGAGTTCATTTATGAATAAATGAATCGAGTCAAGTGACAAATCTCGTGTTCCTTGAGATATTTGTTAAAGACAGTTAAGTAGAACAACTTTAGAAAATTAAATATTAAATCTAAAATATACACTTATATACACATCTGTATTACCCAAATTGTGTCAAAAAATTAGAATTATTTAAAAAAATTAACAAATTAACAAAAATGTACGAAATTAATAAAAACAATTAATTGTATTTAATCAATTTAACGTGCCGATTTAATTGACTTCCCCCGTAATCATCAGGGTTACGCTGTACACACTTTGGTCCGATCGTATTCGCAATGTATCAGAGGTGGTCTGGTGAAGTCCTTTGGAGCTTGGCTTCAGGGTAAACATACATTCGACAGTGTGTGGTTCGGGGGGGGTTGTGGGCACGACAACTTGCTTTAACATAATATCCATTTACCGTTGCAGCTAGATCTTCTTCCACAAATCGAGTCAACGAGGGACCCCGTGGCACAGTAATATCCATGACCCAATTATATATACATGCAGTTCCTCAAGGCACTCTGGTAAAAAAGCTCCTTCTTTTTCAGACCCTCAGAGAAGGGTTTAAACGTGACACATACACGACGCATGCATACAAAACCTCACGAACGTATTTGTTTGACGTAATAAAAGTAGAACCTAAAGCTTGAGACTAAAACTAAACCTGAAGGATAAAGCAGGACAGAGAGATAAAACACGAGTCTTTATGTGATGGAGAATTCACTGTCCTGGACTACAGTTTTCGATCGGTGGCTCGCCCGTCTCCCGCTCGGTCGATGTGGAGGAGTAAAGCGGTCTCTGCTGATATGTAGCGAGGTTATAAATCTCAGCCTTTAAATCACTTCATTTTGAAACGGTTTACCGGCCGTGAGTGAGTTAAGCCCACCCGAGCAGAGTGTGTATACCAGCCAACATCAAAAGACTGAAGGACTTTAGTAGAGGGATAGACAGATTAAACAAAGGATGACTATATTAAACACAATATATCTAGCTAATCTTGCTCATGCTAGCTAGGTATGTGTCTAAGTTTTCAAAATACAAGCAAGGAGCAAGAACATCAAGGAACGTCCCCACGATGAAGTAGCTAAAGAATTAATCTTTAAAAAATTTTTTGTTCGCCAGCAACATACTGGATTAAAAAAAATTATACTTTTGCTAAATTAAATTTAATATAAATATATAGCGCTCTCCG
Source organism: Silurus asotus (assembly GCA_024362625.1). Classification (NCBI taxonomy): domain Eukaryota; kingdom Metazoa; phylum Chordata; class Actinopteri; order Siluriformes; family Siluridae; genus Silurus; species Silurus asotus. The sequence continues at coordinate 2,948,544 of MU580030.1, forward strand.
GGCAGTGTGCAGTCTCGTTGTAAAAAACAAACAGCGCATGGTGTCACTGATTCGCCTCTAGAGGCCGCTCTCGCAAGTGAACCGAAAGCCGGAAAAACTATCGGTTTTGGATTTTTTTCACTCGACTACCGATGCTGATTAACTGTGGGGGAAAAAACTCGATTAATCGGTCGACCTATAATGAAGAGGCATCTCTACCCTCCACAACTCGACAATTCAGCATAAAGTTTCAGTTTTTTGGAATAGGACTTCGGATAGATTAAGCAGCACGGCCTCAGAACCAAAAGCATTACGAATAGTTTTCGACATGACGCATAGTTCTAGTGAGGACAAACAAAGCATGCGAGAAGCATTTTTGGTCTTTCCCCAAGTCTGGCCTGCTGCTTCTCACTCCACTCCACTAAAATTGTGTACAGCCGTTTCGCTCAGAATTACAACAGACAAGTAAAATTCATGGCAGCGAGCCACAGTCTGACCCAAACCAAGAGGAAACGCAGGCTGGACGACTGGCCACTGGAGACGTTTCGGACCAAAAAGTCCTTTATCCTAGTCTTGATGGACGCATCCTTACAGGGAAAAGGTCGGAGCGAATTTCTTCACCGGGGCGATATTTGGATTTAGATGAAATTTACCAGGGTTTCCACTTTTTCATGAACACCAGGTGCACAGACTTTTCTGTATAATCTGTATATAGGTTAGACTCCATGATGCCCTTAAATTCAAGTGCATTAAAATGCCATCTTTACATTCAGAAAGTGTTTGTGATTCCGAAGCTTGGCACCAGAAAAGCATATAAACGTTGCCTGACTGAAACCAGGTTTAACTGTGCACTAACCGTTAACAGCGTTTACTACGATTATTATATAGTTACCAGAAGTAGTATTTCTTTTTTTTATTATTAATATTAATTAAAATCAGTACAAGGTGTCAGGATACCTCTGATGAAAGCTTGTTTGAGAGGCTACATTTCAGGAGCCTGACCACAGTAAGTATCAGCTGAGCATAGAGTGTGCTTTATATGTATAATGGTTTGAGAGCAATGAGGAATGTAAGCAAGAGCTCGGAGATCGGCTGCTACAGGCTTTTCTCCTCAATGCAACTCGGGGTGGCCGGCAATAATTCACTTTTATGCCGCGTGCTGCTCAGCAGCTTTAGCCAGCCCATGACAGAAAGCTTTAAAGGGAGAACCAGTGTACCAAGTGACTACTCAAGAAGCCTCATCACAAGGGTTTGGGAGTAACAGGGTTTGGAGCCAGTTCGAACGCAGATGGCTATATACATTTTATATACACATACATATTTATATATAAATAAATAAATAAAACTTCGTCAGCCCGACGTTTCTATTTAAATCGTTTTACTTGTTGAAACATTGGATTTCTGACCAGTAGGTTGCGAGTTCAAATCCCAGTACCGCCAAATCGTTGGGACCCTAAACAAGGGTTGATCAAACATCAACTGAAAGCTTCTCTGAATAATAGCGGCTGCGAAATGCCATAAATGTAAATGTTACAAGTAGGTTTGCAAAGGGGTGGAAAAATGTCTGGTTAAATTCCAAAAAAATCTTTTTTTTATAGGAAAATTCATGTGGGGAATTTTGGAAATATAGGAATGAACAGTGTATGTAGGGGGCGTGGCCTCAGTGACCCTGCAGTAAGTCTGCTGTGTGCATGTGATTGAATGTGCAGGTAGAAATTCATTGGATCTTGTTGTTTTAACTGGGATTATGCTGCAAAATTTAATTTTTCCAAACAACATTTAAGTACCATGTTATTTACTAATTTTGTAAATTCCCAGTTTATTTACAAGGAAAAAATCCTGTAATATTGCATCCTGAATTACAGGTAGATTTCTTTATATTTTAGGCCTTTTTATTTATAATGAACTGAAGGGCTAAAGCAGGTCTCGGTGCTCAGTGCTCGCTAAAAGGAAGTGCTCTCACACCTGACGGCTTTATCACTGCTCATGCGCCCCGCTTTGAAGATAAACACCAAATTGGATCCACGTGATCCTTATTTCCACACGTTTTCTTGCTCCATCATGCAAACAGCTTTTTAGATCAATGGCATCTGCAATGCAGTAAATGCGATACTAAATTATTACCTTCACTACTGCAAATTTTTGAATGTAACGAGTTTTATATCCCCACACACACACACGCTCTTTACATTAACACACTGCTTAATCTTTATAAAATCGCGATGCGATTCCCAGTGAGGGAACGCAAATCCTAAAAATGAATTCTGCTTAGCATCCTTTAACGAATCTTCCTCCATTATCGACTCGACCACTCAGCGAAACCGTAAGACTCGAGGAGATTGATCCGCATCGTTAGTTCCCATCAGGAAATTAAAATACGGAGCAACCAATCACGTTAGAGCCGAACGCTTGACCCAACAACCGGAGAGAACTTTGCTAATGGTTATGCTGATCACGAAGGAAAGCATTTCCGCCTCAGAGACCAGAACAGAGAAAGACGTCAGAACATAAACCGAGTTGGTGAAAACGTTGTGGTTTGTTCGGCCGTGGCTGGTGGGGGAGATGCATTACACCTGGCACGTAGTCAATCCCTGTGCGAACCATAAACACAGAGTAATCGAATGGCTATATATTAGGGTTGACAACAACCTAATTAAACTGCACTTCGCACATTACAATCAGAATTGGGGAATGCAAAATAACCTGGACCTAAATTCTAAAGTGCAGCGATATTCGGATTTCTGCGCGTCTTGGACGAGTCGATGTTAATCTTCAGATTAGCTTTTAGGTAATGGGTCTGGGAAGTCGGAGTATAACAGGCAGGTAATAGTAGTGTAGCGCCGTGTCATTATCTCCATCTGTATCCGGTTTATTGCTCCAGATATCTGAATTTAAACAAAGAAGGTTCGACTCGGCCCTGAAGATTCAAACCAAACGCCTGCACCGTCCACCAGGTTGCTAATATCCTGATTATGGTGTTGGTTCTCAGTTGTTTTTCTTTGCACCCTTCTACGATATCTGCTTACGAATTTTGTTGGTTCCGTTTCACAAAACTGTATCGTAATTAAATACCGAAACATCAACCAGACACCAGAGTGCGAATGCAAGCAAGTGAACTTGAAGTAAATGGAAAAAATAATAATAATAAATAAAAAATTAATAAATGAAATAAAATGAAAATGCATGGGGGGGGTGTGTGTGTGTGTGTGTGTGTGTGTGTGTGTGTGAATGAATAGATAAATAAAGAAATGGAAAAAATGTATGGAAAAAAAATTAATGGAATTGTTTTTACAAATTAATTAATGAATAAGTAAATGTTCCAAGTCTTGGTTATACCAGGGATCAGAACAAAATTAGTTTAATATTAAACACGTCTAGTCGGAATTTTGATTTAATTTGAATAATTTAAATCAAAATTCCGACTAGACGTGTTTAATATTAAACAAATTTGAAAACTAGCTTGTATTATAACTTGTTGCCTAAAACCAGCGGTCGCAATTAATTTGTTTTTGCAAGCGGAGAAGTAATATTTGGGATGGAGAAAGAGGAAAGATATGGATGTAATGCAAATTTTTGCCTCGATGATGAGGTTGTGAATATTGGGAGAGAAAAAAAAAGGGGGGGGGGGGGTGGGGG
>MU580030.1:2956922-3007500 GCA_024362625.1 Silurus asotus
GGGGGGGGACTACACGTTCCATACCTTTATGAAAAACATGCTGCAAGTCTACGAAATTCAAAGTTACACCCAAATAGCACATGGGATTTTGATGCGTAAGAGTCGTAAAGTCTATTAAATCCCGGAATTCTGTCCTACAAACTCGGGTGTCTTGTGTGACGAAATTGATCGATAAAGATAAGTCGTACATTCAATTGTTTCAAAAGTTAACGAAGGACAAAGCGTAAAAAGCCTTCGTTGGGGAAACCAAAAGACCATTTTCCAAATTTGCTTCGTCACCGAAATTGTTGTGTATCTGCGCTAAGTCCTGCCCCCTTTCCCCCAAATAACCCCCCAACCCCACTCCACTCGGCCTGACTGACATCCACAGCAGATGCTGACATTATAAAAAACGCTCAGCTGCCATCCCTGGCTTTTGCCCACTTATGGCCTGCATATTTGGGGGTCCGAGAGTCGCCTCGGATGCCGAGGGGGCGAAGGCGGGGGTCCCGCGTTGGAAATAGCACTTCGGCGGCTGCCGCTTAACGAGCGCCATATTGAGCGCTATTCCTGAACGGGCGTCTCGGGAACCGAACGAATATTGCCGTTTGTTTTTCTTAAACGCAGAGACGAGACTCTGAGGAGCGCTCCTCCTCGGCGCTTTCCGTAATTAAAGTTGAAGAATCAAAGCTCGCCGGCGTGCCCTGGGACGCCGGGGGGGAACAAGCAGAGAACGTGATGAGAGAAGTAGAGCAAAGGAGGACGTGTGACGGACGCCTGGGCAACACCGAGCCCCATCCATCAGCTGCTGTAATTGCTACATGACTCCATGACACGGATCGAGTGTACCAGGACAGATTATTATTATCCTTTTCTCTCCGGGAGCAATTTTTCTTTCCAGGCAAAAAAAAAGCGCTAAGGTAAAGGGGGCGGCGGCTCGGCGGAGGGGTACGCCGGAGATACCACGATCCCGTGCGTCAGGGCCGAGACAGGGGCATGTCCTCGAACCTTTCGTGCGGGACGTTGTGTAATCTCTGAGCCGGACCGTCTGACGGCACTGAGGAGTCCAATGCTTTGCTAAAGCTGGTAAAATGGAACCAAATCACAGCTTCAATGGATTTGGTCCCCTTCAACCAGCTGTAGCTATGCTTTGATGACAACAGGAACGCTTCTCCTACCTACCGAAGATGGACATGATGTTCTTCTCGTCATTTCAATGAGTGTAATGATTTATTTATAGAATTTATGTACGTTGAAACTGGCATCGCAACGCCACAACAGAACGCTGATGCAACTCGCTTTTACCCAATACAACTTGCAATTTAAGACTGGTTTTCTGTCTTTATTTATTTATTTATTTTCACTATCAATTCATTACGAACGTTAAATAAAGCCTTAATTAAATTTTAAATTTTATATTTTCATTAAATATTTTCTAATATAAAGATTAACAAAAATTTTAACCATTAATAATACAAACCATAACTTCAATCAACATTTAAATACAAAATAAAATGAATTAATAAAATGTAATTAAAAAGAAATTAAAAATTGATGGAAAACATGTAAACCTCTAAACCTTTTTTATGGTAAACAATTTTTCTTACTGAATATTGAAAATATCGTGGACTCCGTCTCAAAGTGGACATAAATATTTATAATAATTGTTTAAACATCCATCCTGCATCCTGTTTCCACAAATAAACATCATAACTTTACGCCTGTGTTTTTAAGCAGTGTGTGTGTGTGTGTGTGTGTGTGTGTGTGTGTGTGTGTGTGTGTGTGTGTGTGTGTGTTTTATGCAGCGTGTATCAACATTATCACATACAATCTGTATTGTGAGTCCATGTACAGGACGGTTGGGGGTATGGAAGAGCGAGTGCTAAATCCTGAGATGTAGCTAAGCCTGGACACACACACACACACACACACACACGCACGCCTTATACAGGCAGTGATCTGGTGTGAAGAGGAGAGCAGATAAAAGCCAGATGCTGTAGAGTGTGGGGGGTTTTACACACACACAAAGTTATACTACACACAAAGTTTTACACACACACACAGAGACAGAGATACACAAACACCAAAATGTATATACACACATGCTCACAGAACCACACACACACCAAGACTAATACACACATACACACATGCACACAGACATGTATACACAATTAAACAAAATATGTACAGGTACACACACACACACACATCCAAACACACACAGCAAGACAAATATGATATATTACTTGCACAACGCTGCCTAATTCCATCACACACTCCTGCATACACACACAATCTTTCTCTCACTTATCTTCATATCTATCCATCTATCTGTCTATACACACACACACACACACACACACACACATCTTGCTGTTTTTATTCTTTCCATCAGTGTATGATTTCTTTCTATGATTACTGCCATTTCTTATTATTTTTGTCACAGGACATGCTAAAGTTTATTATTATTAACCAAACTGCAGCGCTTTTGCTGGTCCCACACACACACACACACACACACACACACACACACACACACACAGTGGCGTGTCGGAGGACGAGCTTTTCGCCTTGTAATTAAAACGCTCGGGCAGTTGTTCAGATTGAAAGCAAAAGAAATGAACTGCAGGCTCTGGAACACACTGCAGGAAGTCACGGGATATTAATCACACTGTTTGTGCTGCGAGAAGCGAATGCAGTGACAGCAGTGTAAACAGAGTGGCACAGAGGGACGACCTAGACCTCACCGACAACCAGGGCCCTGCAATAACCACACACACACACACACACACCACACACACACACACACACACACACTCGCACAAGAAATATACTAAAGAGACCTTAAACGAAACTAACAGAACCACAAATAACACACGTGTACATTCGTTTTTTGATGTTTTTGAAATACTAAGCGGTGCATTACGACGCATTTGTTCCTTTTTTCTGATTTCATAATTAAAAACAGGAAAAAAAAAGGAAAAAAGGGGATTTTTTTACGCATCCATAAAAAGATAAAAATGACCTATTTATGAATTTTCTCTATTTGTTTCATCATGCGGCATGTAGCAATAAATATTATAATAAAATAAAAACACCTATAACAGATAGATAGATAGATAGATAGATAGACAGATAGACAGATAGACAGATAGATAGATAGATAGATAGCTTTTTTCTGTAACACTTGATCTATATTCAAAACGCACACGCGCACACACACACGGCTCTCATAGTGTATTGACTGGACTGGACTGGACTCTGCTACACACATGATCCAATGAAACAAAGAACTGCACCAAAACTACGTTTAGAAAAACTACGCATTTTCGTACCGCAGACGTAATAAAAACATCACGGGATATTGTGAACAACAATTAAACTCAAAACCACAAAATGCGTGTGTGTGTGTGTGTGTGTGTGTAGAAACCCACACCCAAGTGTCATATTATTAGGACAAGTGGCATAAATTTGCTTCAGTTTCCTTGACAAGGGAGAAAGTGCTGAATCTGCGCATTGAGGCAATTTTTTTACTCCACACAGAGCACCGTGTTTCCCCACGGACCAATATTACCGGCGTACCACCCGCTAAACTCTGGACCGCTCGTTTATAAACATGCGTACGCACAAAACGTATGCCATACGTACGTATTCAAATAACTACAACAAACAAAAATTAAAAATGTGTAGATTCCGGAACGCAAAGGGCGGAAAGCGTTTGAGAAAAAACACCACGTCCTGAAGAAACGCCGGAACGACCGAGACACCGACTCGGCCTCTGGTTGACTTTCAAGCTGATGGAAAAGGGAAGCGTTTCGTACCTGGGGTTCCCGCGCAGCGCTGCGTGATGGAGAGCGTTGAAGCCGTTGTTGTTGGTGATGGTGACGTCAGCGCCGGCCTCCAGGAGCACGGACAGCATGTCGTCCCTCTTCTTGCTGATGGCGTCGTGGAGAGGCGTGTCTCCTTCCGAGTCCTACAGGAAGTACAGAGATCCGCAGTTACGCGAAGCTCAGACTAACGAGACTGTTTGACGGTTGGAATGGGGTTCATGGGATTTCTACCTGAAGACTGGGGTGGCAGCCGAAGTCCAGCAGCGTCTTCACGACCTGAAGGTGGCCCTTGTTGACAGCGATGTGCAACGGGGTCTGTCTGCGCTTGTTCCTGGCGTTGAGGTCGGCACCGCCTCGGTGCAACACCTCGATAACCGAGCCCTCGTCTCCGAACGAGGCGTGATGCACCGCCCGATCTCCGTCTTTATCCTTCACAACACGGAAAATTCCACTTTCATAACTTCACCTTGATCCGTTCTCACCTTTGGTGTCTATTACATTACCCACAATGCACTCTCACGCTATACTGTACGAGAGCGATGCAGCGACGCTTTAATACGTCCAGCTCTTTCAGTTCATCATCTGGATGTGGAAAATGCTCTGCTCTTATGATGAGGAATGAGGGAGATGCCCTACTCTTATGCTCTAATAAGATACTTCAGGCCCAATGATCAAACTTTTGGCCCAAAACTCATCCAAATTCTCTGCTTTGACTGCGTTGTGCAACCCAGGAATTAAACTCTAACATGAAACTGTCACATTACTCAGTAATAGGAGTCTTAATCTACGGTAATCTAATAACATTTCCAACACTATACATACGCTATAAAAGACGGAAGGTTAGCGGTATTTGCGTTTTGAAGATGTTCCTGGGAAAAAGTTCCACTAGATTCTGTAGAGATTTGTGCTCCTTATTAATGACGGGTATTGATGTAGGTGAGGTGAGGAAACCTGGGGAGCAGGCATTTTTAACTAAAGATCTCAAAGAGGAAAAAATAAAATACACAATTTAAGCAGAATCCGAGTCTGATTAATAATCTGGGTTTAGGAGAGTGTGGCTTTATATATATATATATATAAATAAAAATATATAATTCTTACGATACATTTATTTCATTCAAATGCTTTAAAAAAAAAAAAAGTATTAAATGTAACAAGCCTGTGCATGTCCGTATGTGGGATTAAATAGTGTGAGGGCCAGTGTGCGGGACGAGACAGTTTGGGTCCGTGTGCTAGACAAGACTGTGTGTGAGCCGGTGTGCGGGACGAGACGGTCGGTGTGGGGGCCGGTGTGAGGGACGAGACAGTGTGTTGGGGTCAATGTGAGGGACAAGACAGTGCGTGTGGGCCGGTGTGTGGGCCGGCGTGCGGGACGAGACGGTGTGTGGGTCGTTGTGCGGGACGAGATGTTTTGAGGGAAGGAAATGATAAAGTTCAGGATTACCTCAGCCTCCAGGTCGACGTTGTGTTTGAGGAGCAGCTTGAGGACGTCCACGTGGCCGTTCTGACTGGCCGCCTGCATGGCCGTGTGTCCTGCGCACTGTCCGTTCACCTGACACACAAAAGAGGCAAACATACACAAGTACACACGTTAGGCCAGGAATATAGATGAGTGTGTGTGTGTGTGTGTGTGTGTGAGCACTCGGGTGTGTGATCTGCAGCGCTGCGGTAAGTTAAAGCAGCGTGTGATGGCATGAATATTGATGCCCCGAGCTCCTTGGAGCGTTCACAGGACACGTCTTTTCCTGACGGGAGAAACTGCTTGGACGCTCGACCCCCTCCTTTTCCTTCTCTACCTCCTTCGTTTCCTCCCTATCCCTCCTTCTCTCTCTCTCTCTCTCTCTCTCTGTTTTAAGCGATGAGTCCTGTGGGGGCCAGCAGGGCACTGCGCCACTCACTCTCCAACACCGACACGCCATTTTTCCCTCTCTAACGATTCTGCAGGCGATACAGAGGGTCAGCAAACTCAGGAGGAGCAGGAGACCGCCGGAGCTACAGAGCAGCCAAACCCCAGTTCAGAATGATCAAAGTGAAACAGCAAAACTGCAACAGAACCAGGATTTATAATAAAACAGAACGGAAAATACAAACAAAACCAAAACAATTTCAAACGACAGACCAAAGAAAGATGTTTAAAAAAAACAAAAAAAAAAGCAAAATAAATCCAAATCTCTTTGATCTTTTAAAAAAAGTAAATAAATAAAAATAATAAAAAAATTATATTAAATTTATATATAAACATTTACAATTTTTTATAAAAGAAAATGTTTGTTTATATATGTATCTTTTTTAATAAAAAAAAAAATTTTTTTAGTTCATGTTTAAAAAAGTGAAGCGAATTTTTTTTTTTTATTGAACAAGTTAAAAAATGTTAAACATGCATAAAGTGCAATAAAAATATTTTTGTAAAAAAGACGCTTTAAAAAAAAAAAAAAGAGAGAATGTATTCAAGATGGAACTGGAAGATTAAAAGAAAATTATAATAATAATAATAATAAAATTAAAAAATTAAAAAATTAACCAGCTGCAGATAATAATGAGCTTTTCAGGACTGTTTCAAAGCCGTGTGTCAGTAAAATCCTTCACGCGCTCGCAATCTCAGAGTGGAACTGTGATCTCAGGAACGCTGAGGTGTTCCTGATGATTATTTCTAAACACCGAAGCTGCTGAAAGAACAGACAAAACACACACGTGAGCATTTACATGAATAAATAATTCTTACGTCTACGTCCGGTCTCTTGAGGATGTCCTCCACTTTGGCCAGGTCTCCATTAGCCGCAGCCTTCACCAGCTCCTCGTTGATGTCTCCGGACTCCTGCGTCTCAAACAGCTTCTTGAGCAGCTGAGACAGACGCTCTGAGGACAGGAGAACACGCCTTAATCAGGACAGATCTCTCACACAGATTGTGTGTAACAGCACGACCTCGAAAGTCAAACGGAATAAAACATCTGAATCTACAAGTAATTAAAAATATATTTTTTTTTCTTTTATGACAATTTAAAAAAAATTTAAATACTAGAGGGAAAATTTCTTTTTGGAGAGAAAAACACTAACGACTGTGTGTGTGTGTGTGTGTGTGTGAGTGTGTGTGTGTTACCTCCGGATGCGTTGGTAATGGCAGAACCTGCAGGAGCCACTTTAGTGACGGCGGCTGGGTTGTAGGTCCAGGACGTACCGCACACCTCCACCTTCAGATCGCTGTCAGAGTAGATCTGCTGCACTCGGCCCATCTTCCCCAGAGTCTACAGAGGAACACACACACACACACACACACACACACACACACAGATTTATCTGAGCTGTGTCCTTTCTTTAAACTTCATCCTTATACGCATGAATACGAGTAAAAAAAAGGAAAATATTGTAAAATAAATAAATAAATAAAGAGGGAAAAAAAAAAACGAGGAGGAGGCGAAGAGACTTTTTTTTTTTTAAATCAAGAATAAACAGCTCCTCATTCCCCCAAACATAATCGGTCTCCACAAACATTTGGTCTTATGGTGGTGGAATGTATAACGATCTCTCTGTGCACGCGTGTGTGATTATGGGATGGAAAGCTCACCGGCAGCATGGCCTCGGCCCACTCCCCGTGGCCCCTCTGCAGCAGTTTGATGCGGTCGATGTCGTAGCAGATCTGCACCAGATCCCCCACCATGAACTGAGAGGTTCCTCCTTCGGCCCCGGCCGGGACCTCACCGCTGCGAGCCACGTTCGCTTTGGTCAGGACAGCCGGGTTAAACGTCCACCTGCAGCACGTTGATCAGACGGGAAGGGGGAGAAAAAAAAAATCTGATTCGAAGCGGTGTGTGTAAGATCATCAGGAGGCTTCAACGTCAGGTTCTCCTCAAAATTAGCACAAAGAGCCAGCATGGGAAAAAGCAGCCAGGAGCAGAGATGCACTGATCTGCTGACTTTGTACAGTGTCAGGTAATGTGATAAATAAATAAATAAATAACCAAACAAAGAAAATAAAGCGTTTGGAAAGCAGACCTGTTCCCGCTGGGATACTGGACGACGATGTCGTGGTCCTCGTCGATGCCGCACACTGTGCCGGTGGTGGTGAGGGTCTCGAACATGCCGTCCGTCCATCCCCCGTGGCCGTGCTGAAGAGACTGGACGATCTCCAGGTCCAGATCGATGTTGACCAGGTCGCCGATCTGCAGGCCGCCCGGGTTCCTGTTCCCGTTCTGCTCGCCTGGAAGAAGTGTAGCGCGAAATTCCGTCAGACACGTTTACGAATCGTTCCGATTGGTCGGAAAAAAAGCGCCGGTTCGTTTCGGATCGCAAACTTGCCGATTCGAATCGATTTACGTGGACGCGCACCGTACCCATAGCAACAGCTCTTTTTTTTTTTGCAAAGTAAAGTTTCGGCCAATGAATCGCTTTTGCCTGTTAAACGACACCGACAGCTGATTGCTGGAACTATCTGCAAAAATCCACGTTTCAAGTTTTATTTGTCATAGAGGAAGATGTAGAGGACAGCGTAGTGTGGAGACGGATGATCCGCTGTGGCGACCCCTGACGGGAGCAGCCAGAAGAAGAAGAGAGAAAGAAGATATGTACAGATGTCAGTGAGGTTACAGGAAAACAACAGCAAATATTAAACATCAAACAAAATTAGACAATAAAGAGGGAAAATAAGGGAAAAAAGAAAGTATGATTGTCCACAAGTGTCGTTTTTACGGATAGTTTTTCCGGCTTTTTGCACTACGAGAGCGCCCTCAAGAGGCGGACCAATGACACTGCTTGTTTTTTTTTCATTTATTCCTTAAATATTAATATTTATTAATATATTTTTTTTTTATTATACAGTATTCGTTTGGAAAATACGATCGGTTGATTAAACCGTCTATGCTTTCCGGCTTTTTGCACTACGAGAGCGCCCTCAAGAGGCGCTCTCGTATTCGTTTGGAAAATACGATTGGTTGATTAAACCGTCTATGCTGTTACTACGGAAACAGAACATTACGCGGCTGGTGTTAATGTAAACGCGTGCCTTGCTCTGCTGCTGTTGGTAAACATCTTCCAGCCAATCAGAAGCGAGAATTCTGGTGTGCATCCGTCAGGTTTTGATTCCTCTCTCAGCTCTAAACACGGCTTTGAGTTCACCCTGAAGGATTTCGTGACGAAGCGAGCTGCCTGGCTGATGCTAATTCTGTGCGAGCGATGAGACACTTGGCGGGTCGATACGAGTTTAAATGTCACGTCTATAATAACTGCGGAATTGCTCGTAAATAAAATATCGGTCGCGCGTCAAATAGCAGACGCCGATCTCAGGGGTGTTAAAGTCTCATCGACGAGGCGTTTAAAATAAACTTTATGGTTTAAAAGAACACTCGTCTTCATTTTTAAGGGTCTTTTAAGAGCACTTCTGGCTCATTATTACACTTATTAAACTGAGCAGGTTTGGGCAGACGTGGAAGCGTCATTGAGCGTATGTTAAGTGAGAACATTGTGTTTACTTCAGCGGTTAGACTGCGGTCAGGAACGGCACCGGGTCGATTACGGCTGCTGGCCAGGGAAGGTTTCAAAAGACAAAGCGGAAAAGAAAATAATAAACGAAAAGAAAAAAGTGCTGCCACCTAGTGGACATCTCATAGTACTCGGGATTACTGACTTGTTCAGGAGGATAAAAAACAGTGAGATGAAAAAAGAAAAAAAAAATAAATATAATTTGAACATTTCTATGAAGCAGGACAATAATCCTGCTACAGCTTTGTTCAGAAACTGCTACAGAAAAAAACTGCTGTGTGTTTTATTTGAATAATTTACTTGATGTCTACATGATTACAAGGATCTCATCTTTTTTTTTACAAAAAAAAAAAAAGTAAAAAAAAAATTTTATATTTAAAAGAATTAGATTTTTAACAGTTTATTTAAAAAAGTTATCATCAATTGCTGTCCGTTTGTAATAAAATTTATTTAAAAAATTTAATAAATAAAACTCTGTGGCCAAAAAACGTATCCTGACGTAAACATACAATATTTGACCATATTGTGCAGGTCCTGGACAAAACACACACACACACACACACACACACACACACACACACACACACACGAGGCGGTACTACTCACCCAAGACTGGACAGTGGTCTCTGTAGAAAGTTCCTCCTTTGGCATCTTGCACACATTTCAGGTCCGACTGCGAGGAAGGAAAAAATATATATTTATATATTCACAAAAACATTAATAGATGAATCATACATTAACACCTTTATTTTTAGACATTAACAGTCCTCATTTTATATATATATATTTATTTATCAGGGCTGTCAAAATGAAGGTGTTAATAACGCACTAAGTTCCCGAAAATGAAGATCCAACTCGCTGATTTGACACAAATCAGCGAGGGGGGGGGGGAATGGTTACGAAGATCCCTACGAAGGGGAAAAAGGGGACTGTTTTGAAGTTTTGGGTATTGGGTAAAAAAATATATAAATAAAGTTCTTGCTTGTTAACAGAGTGAGTCTGGAAACTTTTTGATACCAGGTCATGTATTATATTTACATACAGTGTCAAATTTTCCTGTCTGATGTGCACTTGTTCTAAATGTGCACACACACACACACACACACACATAGCGCCGACTAGTAAACCTACTGTACTTAAGTATGCAGTACTGTGTGAGGTGAAATGTAAAAACTATACCCAGGAAAAAAAAGTACAAACGGAACAGAGCAATGTAGTGCAAAAAGCACTACATTTTTTTATCTGGCGATAAAAAAAAACTCAAAAAAGGAACTGAAATAATTTTTTTTTTTTTTAAAGGCTGTTTTAGAAGATCGCAGATTGTAAAAAAAAAAAAAACACACAAGTCGCTGGATTAATTCTCAATTCTTTCAAGTGTTTAAAAAGTATTCCCTTTTCAGTATCAGGCACAACGGATTCCTGAACACGACGACGATCTGAATAACAAAGCCCCCGGCACGAGTCCTCACAGTCCCACAGGCTCAAATTCAAACCCAGCGCAGCAGCTCTCAGCCAATAAGGAGGCGGGAAACTGGGGGTTAAATAAAAGCGGCACGCTTTCGCCAGACTCCCGTCCCTGCCCTGTTTTTCCCCCTGACCTCCAGAGAGTGCACGCGGGAAACAAAAAGAAGCGGCAGATTCCCTTTATCATGTAGATGGAGCTTCCAGCTGCCTGAACAAAAGCACGCACATGCCGGCTGCTGGGGGTTCCTCAATAGGGCTCTACCCTGGAACAGCTGTCGCTTTGTGAGACGCGTGCGTGTGTGTGTGTGTGTGTGTGTGTGCGCACACGTGCAAAAGACTCACCATGCCCTCAAAGCCGACTCGGTAAAGGTTCTTGGCCCCGTTGTCCCACAGGACGTAGGCGGCGCTATGAGGACTTGCTGCGCTCCAGTCCTGGATCTCCGTCACCTACAGTAATCACGAGGGGGAAATAAAACAAGCTGCTAACAGGGCTGTGGATCTGTCCTTCACAGATAACTGAAGTTTCAAGTTTTTTTCCAAAGCCAAGCCCCTCAGTATTGAGAAAACCCAGTGTGCAGACTGGCGAGACGTTCAGTACCCACAAACCTTATCTCGTCTAAACAGATGTTGAGTTCGGCAGTGTGATGTGAATGTTGGTGACGTGTAAACTCGTGTGTGTGTATGCTTTTGTCTCAGGTGGTTTGTTTGTCTCACATTTAACCAGACTGCAATGTTGTGTACAGATTCATTCTCATTAATCAAATTATTGAAATCATGTGTAAATTGTTGTTTGGTGTAAAGTTGTGACGAGGAACATAAAGGTGTGTAGTGTAAAGTTCTCTGTGGGTGTCCTTCATAGATTAATCAGAAAATTGTGTAATCAGAAAAAGTTGTTCAGTATTGAGATGTGGTGTGTAAAGCTATGTAAAGTTCTGTTTTGTATAGTTATTCTGTGTAAAGTGTAAAGATACTGGGTGTAAAGTTGTTCAGTGTAAAGATACTGGGTGTAAAGTTGTTTTCGTAAAGGTGTTCGGTGTAAAGTTGTTCGGTGTAAAGATACTGGGTGTAAAGTTGTTTTCGTAAAGGTGTTCGGTGTAAAGTTGTTCGGTGTAAAGTTGTTCGGTGTAAAGATACTGGGTGTAAAGATGTTTTCGTAAAGGTGTTCGGTGTAAAGATACTGGGTGTAAAGGTGTTCGGTGTAAAGATACTGGGTGTAAAGGTGTTCGGTGTAAAGGTGTTCGGTGTAAAGGTGTGCAAAGATGTTCTGTGTAAGGTTGTAAAGGTGTCCTAAATATGTGAAGAAAGTCAGTAAAACAGTGTGTAAAGTTTAGGTGTATAAAGTTGTGATGTAAAGAAGATTCCAGCACTTCAGCTGGAATGATTTACTATTAGTAAATGCTAATATTGACTTTACAGTCCACAGGTAAAGATTTTATTTTTTATTTTTTCCCTACATGTTAATACCTTTCCTCTCCTGCCGTTTCCTCCGTCCTGATCCTCCCACTGCCAGTCCACTCCCCGCACCACACGGCCTCCGGTGAAGATCCCTCGCGCCGTGATCTTCTTTGATTTTCGACGAGATTCTAAAAGGACTCTAAACCCCCCCCCAAAAAAGGGCCAACTTTGATTAGACTACAACCGGCTGGATGTTAACCTGAAAGAAAAGCTGCACTGTACAAACTTTAATGCACCTATATGATTGGAAAATCGACTCTGAAATGAATCATTAGTCATTACATTTGTAATTTGAACAAAAAAAAAGGTAAATGTTTTGAATAAGTGCCACCTGATCGTCAGGGTTTATATAATAGTCTGGCCTAAGAATGTGTGATATTCCTGATCTTAACTGCATTCCTGGATCATCTCTAATACCATTTTGAATCAAACACGATAATCCCATCACACACGCAACATTAAACCCGCGCTCCTGTCCTAAAATCCCCATACATAACTGTCAGCTTTATTGTAAGACAGACGTCTGGAGTAGACGAGGCAGCTGGCAGTCTGAAAAACTCCTGCGATTCCTTTTACGCAGAGCAAAAAAACAAAACAAAAAAAAATCCCGCCGTAACTCAGAACGACGCTCCCGAGAGAACGGTCGCTCACGCGGAGCAGCTGTTAGACAAACTCCATTGTTTGGGGTCGTTACAGAGCGCAGGCACGAGCGAGGCGACTCGAACCGACTGCTGGGCATCTCGGGGTTAATCACCTCACCATATGGAGACGGGAGACTTTATTCAGCCCTGATGTCAGGGTTAAAGTGCACAGTGTTTACGGAGATGCTCAAACAAACCCGCTGGGTCGCCAAAAGTATTGGGACACTCAGCGTTTCCGGCCATGGTCGCTTCTAGAATGAAATTTCTCCCTGATTCAAACCTGTTCCAGGATAACCATCTCCTCACCTCACCCTACATCAGTACCGGACTTGAATCTCACAAAAATCTCCACAAAATCTAATGGAACACCTTCCCAGGAGAGTGGAAGCATTTCTAACAGGACTTGGATCCGCTCACCGTTCGCTGCCGGGTGTGGTGATGCGATAAAACCGGTGTCTCAGGTGGTGTTTGTCTCCGTGGTAACAGGTGGTGCAGAGGTCGTAGTTGGTGCACTCGGCGCATTTCCAGCGGATCCCGATGATGGGCTGCTGCCTGCAGGTGTCGCACATGGTGCCGTCGTGCTTGATACCTACGGGGCAGAGACGCTTTTTTATAGAAGGAGTCTCCGGTCCCAAAGCCAACACGGCTCACCGGTGTGTTTAACTCGGTATTATAGTGATACGACAGGAATAGAGGTTTCTCGGCTACATCATCAGTAAGAACAGGACGTAACCGACGTCTTTGATGTTCCACATCATTACCTTAACCACAAGTCTAGACACTTTTTTTTGTGAGGACACAACACACCAGTGGTTTATTTTTGTAAAACAAATTTCTAAATAGAAGGGGGGGAAAAATTAAGGTTCGTACAACTGAGCAGATGCACGACCTTCAGAAGACGTATCCCTGATTCTAAACTTCTCCATCCTGAACACTTACCTGAGCTCAGGTACACAGCTCTTACATCGGAGACTAAATGCTCCATAGATGTCAAACATTTTAGGTTCTAGTTTATTTTAACGACATGCTGAACGAGTCCCGTTTGAGCGTATAATGGTCAGAGGATCGCAGTGAATAAATCAACATGCAAATGAGCGTGCTGTGTCATCCAGAGAGTGGATGAGTGAGTGAGTGAGAGATACTCAGGGGGAAGGACGGAGGAAAATCACTCGACACAACAAGCTAATATGCATACTAATTTATTCACGTGATCGTCGACGAGGATGAAATGGAGCAGGCAGGTGAGAGACAGACAGGTAGAACGATAGACAGACAGACAGATACACAGGTAAAGTAATACAGATTGACAGGAAGGTAGATAGAGAAGTAGACAGACAGGTAGATTAATAGATTTACAGACAGATAAGCAGAACGATAGATAGATATACAGGTAGAGTGATACAGATAGACAGGAAAATAGATAACGAAGTAGACAGACAGGTGGATAAACAGAATGATAGATAGACAGTGAGGTAGATAAAGTAGTAGACAGACAGACAGGCAGAACGACAGATAGACAGGGAGGTAGATAGAGTAGTAAACAGATAGGTAGATAAATAGATAAAAAGACAAATAAGCAGAACGATAGACAGACAGATATACAGGTAGAGTGATACAGAGACAGACAGGTGGATAAATAGACAGACAGATGAGCAGAACGATAGATAGACAGGCAGATAGATAGACAGATAGATAGACAGATAAGCAGAACGATAGATAGATAAACAGACAGATAGACAGACAAGCAAAAAGATAGATATACAGGTAGAGTGATACGGATAGACAGACAGGTAGATAAATAGACAGAGAGATAAGCAGAACGATAGATAGACAGACAGACTAAAACAGATAGACAGACAGGTAGATATAGAAGTTGACAGACAAGTAGATAAATAAACAGACATAAGCAGAACGATAGATAGATTAAGACAGATAAGCAGACCGATAGACAGACAGGTAGATAAATAAATAGACAGATAAGCAGAATGATTGACAGACAGACAGACAGACAGACAGACAGGTAGATAGATAGATAGATAGATAGATAGACAGACAGGTGAAGGAGGTGAAGGAGGTCTAAATGCGGTGTGACTCGTGACCTGTCGGCGCGCTGTCCAGTATCCGGACGTCGTAGGCCCCGGAGCAGCGGTAGTTGGCCGCGGTGCCGTTATCCCACACCACCACGACCTCTTCGGGGCTCTCGAAGCTCCTCACGGTGCCCACATGGCCCTCTCCGCCGTCCTGCTTGCCCCACTTCCAGTCGGGGCCGCGGAACACTCGAGCGCCCACTCCTTCCATCATGACTCGGTTATTCCGGCCGCTGCTCATTTAACGAATAACTACAAATAATAACAAAAAGGAGAAAAATAAATAAATAAACGACAAGAAGAAAAACACTAATCTTTCGCCTGCAGTAAAAAACGTTAGCCGTGTAACCGTTATCCTGCGCTGACTAGCCTGCTAGCTAACAATACACACAAACAAACCCAGCTAGCATGACTAGCATCATCACTAGCCCAAAATTCACCACGAACACGACCGGGTCCTTTATTAGCGTTTATTCGCTCTAAAGTCTATAAAGGTTTTTTTTTTATTAATTAGTGTTAAAGGTGTGTTTATTTACACCTCTCCACCTCTCTGGAGCTCTAACTAGCTGCCCAGGCGCCTGTGAACCGGCTCAGGAGGAGTCCCTCTGCCCTGCAAAACAACAGGACACGAAGACGGAAAAATGGGAAATTTACCAGGAGGAAACACGGGACTGAAAATGCAAAACTGAGATCCGGAGCTCAACAGATGATTCCCGTTTGAGAAGGAAAAAATGGTGGAAATAATTTCTGTCTTCCAAAACAAGGAATATGTATTATATTTAATATAGCAGAAAGCTGCTGTTTTCCTGGAGTTGTTATACAAAACAATGAGCCCCAGAACCAGGACCAGGACCAGGACCAGGACCAGGACCCGGAGTTGGACGTAAAGCAGGAGCACATTCAGAACCAGGTCTCCTACATGTCTCCCCTTTTTGTCCGACACACCGCTCTTTCCCCCTCCCCGGTCCCCGGTCCCCAGGCTTCATTTCCGGCTCGGTGAGGTTTACTTACTTCCAGCCCGTGTCTCTGTCACTCTGTCTCTCTCCCTCTGTCCCTCTCTCTTTCTCTGTCTCTCTCTCCCCCGTGTCCCTCTCTCTCTCTCTCTTCTGAAGTTCTCCGGCTGAAGGGAAGCTCCGGTGCTCTGTGAGGAAGCGCTCTAATGGAGCGGAAAGTCGAATCTTTTCTCGCACAGCGTCGCCATTACAGTTGCCTGCCAGTCTGTCTGCAGGTCCCCGAGACCCCGCCCCCTTCCCCTGACGTCACTCACACATTTCTGATTATAAAACTGAAACTCAGTTCCAATTATATAACATTTATCTGCAATAGATAGATAGATAGATAGATAGACAGATAGATAGATAGATAGATAGATAGATAGATAGATAGATAGATCGATAGAAAACAAAGATTGAAAAACAGAAATTAGTGGAAAAATATCAGATTCATGTTGCTTTGCATTAATGTGAACATTTCTATTATTATTGTTGTCATTATTAATAATAATATTAATAATAATAACAAAATAAATGCTTTATTAGCGTGTTATTATATTATATATTGTAAAAATTATTTCAAAATGATTATAAAGTGTCCCAATCCCTTTTATTATAATAATAATAATTATTATTATTATTATTGTTGTTGTTGTTGTTGTTGATATTAGTAGTTTATCTCTGAGTGGGTGGAGAAGAGTGATAGCAGGAGTGATTTGTGATAGAAGAGTATCTTTGAGAGTGAAAGGGAAAGTTTATAGGACTGTGGTGAGACCTGAGATGTTGTATGGATTAGAGACAGTGGCATTGAGTAAAAGACAGGAGGTGGAGCTGGAGGTAGCAGAGCTGAAGATGTTAAAGTTTTCGTTGGAAGTGACGACGATGGACAGGATTAAAAACGAGTTTATTAGAGGGACAGTGCATGTAGGAGTTTTTGGAGACAAGGTGAGGGAGGTGAGATTGAGATGGTTTGGACATGTGCAGAGGAGGGACATGGGGTATATCAGTAGGAGAATGCTGAGGATGGAGACACCAGGAAGGAGGAAAAGAGGAAGATCAAGGAGGAGGTTTTGTGGATGTGGTGAGGGAAGACATGCAGGTAGTTGGTTTGAAAGAGGCAGATGTAGAGGACAGTAATATGGAGACAGATGATCCGATGTAGCGACACCAATTATGGGAGAAGCCGAAAGAAGAAGAGCTCTGATTTAGTAAATATTGATTTATATTTGAATAAAGGACTTGAGCACAAACTACTTACTTAGAAATTTAAACCGATTAACTCAAATCATACATTTTTGTTTGTTTGTTTGTTTGTTGTGTTCCAGCAGGTGAGGACAGGAGACCGATATAACAGCAGCCACACGGGGGCGCTAATACCAAGCGTTAGCGAAAGCTACAGTGTTGGGGGGGGGGAAAAGCCCGGATTTTAGCGGAGGACGTTTAATTTACCCGAGACAATTCTAGATCCGTTGATTTATGCGTCTTGTCACGTGGAATTTGTCTCTGCTTCATCGGAAATGTTTTCTTTCTCCTCCACTGTCCAGCCGCAGGTAACCGCACAGCCATGCTAGCTCGTCCTGATTAGCTTGTACAGAGTGCTAGCTTGACCCGTTTGCGGTTAAACAGTGTTTATCAATATGATAGCGGGTTTAATTTAGTAAATCTGCCTGTAATCGGAGCACTAGATTATTTTAAATCAATAGCTTAATCTGAGAGTATGTAGTTCAAACGTTAGCTTGGAAACCTTTAATATTACTAGTTCCTTGCTAAAATGCTGGTTCAATCCCAAATTGTCTCGTTGTTATATAAGTAGTGCACTAAGTAGGGTGCGGAGTGAATTATTCGACCCCGTTTGTAGTGCGCTTATCAAGGGAAGAAGGCACTATTTAGGACATGGCCACTTAGTTCTAGGCCTACATTAACGATAGAGAATTAAATATCCATATTTTTAAAATGATAATTTTATTGCTGGACATTTTAAACTTCCTAAAGATAAAACGAAAAGCTTAATGTAGTTTATTTTTTTTCAAAAAGGGAATGTTTATTTATTAATAATAACAGTCTGGGTTTTTCTTGTTGCGTTAGAACAAGTTAGTGGTTCAGTGCGCATGCGTAAAATGAACACCTTGATGAAAGATGATGATGATGATCTATTCTCAGGTCACGGTTCCTCTGAGTCACCTGATCAGCGCCTTCCACGCTATTAAGGGTTCAGTGGTCAAACCTCAGCACAGAGAGAGAAGATCAGAGCCAGAGCTACACTACACAGAGGTACGGCACACCTGGACACACCTGGACACACCTGAGCGAACAGTTCACCTGCTGTTCCTCCTGTCGTTTCATCCCTGGATCATGAATTTTCCAGGTTATAATGTAACACCGCTATGTTACAGCTCTGGGATTGTTGATTTGATCCTTATCTCACGTCATTGTCATCATAAGTTTCCTCCTGGTTCTCTGGTTTCCTCCCTGTTTAAACTCTAAATTGCTCCAGATGTAGAAAAGAATGAATGAATGAATCAAACCCTGATTTCTTGGATCACTGAAGGCTTGCTTTACTTCTTTGTGAGTTTCTTCCTGGTTTTCTGGTGGAAACCCTGACCAGGATCAAACACCTATTGGAGAACATCATCTATGAGGAGGATCTGTAACACTGACAAGGAGAACAATGATAACATGTTTTTTATTAGAAAATTCTGAACAACACATCGGATGTTTCCCATTTCTAAATATTTATAAATAAATCCAGTTATACACAGTGTATCGTGATATCAGAAGTGTATCTGTGACACCAAGCTTTTGAGATGCCTTCATAGATAACCAGTGATTTGGAGTGTAATATGTTTGTTAGAAAAGTTTCTTCATTGATCTATTGATCTTCATCTCGTGTTGTTCAGTCGTCATGGAGTCTCCGAGATGTGGGACTGGCTGATCTGGGAGTGGGACATCTGGACAAACTCATGGACAGGTTGTTGCCGTGCGTCCCCCAGGACAGGACACCAACAGCTCCTCGAGCTGAATCATCGCCATGGAGGACGTCCTACCTGTCCTCCGAGTCCTTCTTTCACAACAAATATGGTGAGAGGGAGAAATGAGTGAGGAAGATGCCTGTGATAGAGCTGTGTTCTTTATACAAACTGAGCACTCCTTCACACGCACTCCTTTTCACACTCATTCCATTACACGCGATTCTTCACACGCACTCCTTTTCACACGCACTCCTTTTCACACGCACTCCTTCACACTTACTCCTTTACACGCGATTTTTCACACTCATTCCTTTTCACACGCACTCCTTTTCGCACGCACTCCTTTTCGCACGCACTCCTTTTCGCACGCACTCCTTTTCTCACGCACTCCTTTTCACACTCATTCCTTTTCACACTCATTCCTTTTCACACTCACTCCTTTTCACACGCACTCCTTCACACTCACTCCTTCACACCTACTCTTTCACACTTTTACACCCTTTCACACTCACTCTCACTCACTTTTTAACACTCACTGACACTCTCTCTTACTCACCCTTTTACACTCATCTCTTCACACTCTTTCACATTCACACTATTTCACACTCACCATTTCACACTCATTCACACTCTCTCTCTCACTCATTTACTCACTCCCTCATTCTCTCACCTGATTACTAAAAGTGATGTAATGGCTTTTATTGTTGTTATTTTTTATTTTTTTTCTTCCATACAGGTTTTTCTCTCACCAGGATGGGAGCGGCATCTTCAGTTTTTTGCAGACGAAGTCCTTCTCCGCTCCAGACAGTGTGTGCCGAGCTAAACGTCTGTCCAGGTACCTAAAGCCACAGCCTTTCAGCATGCAAACCTGCGTCATAACGTTTCAGTCTCCGCACGGGCCGCACGTCTTCACAGTGCAGCTAATGCAGTGTAGTGAAATCAAATCAAACCCTTATACTGTATCACTTCTTGTTAATTTCATTTTTTTTCTTTTTTACTAAAGTATAAATGCACTTGACTACTAAGTGAATAGTTGCATCATTTAGCAGTAACCGGACTGCTGTCATATTTAAAAAAAAAGGCACAATTTACAGAAATCCGTGTCTCCCCTCAGTGTTGATGCAAAGACGAGGCTTTAAAACCCTGAAGTCTAAAACGAGGCGTCTCCAGAGTGGCTTGGAGCATTCGCAGGATACGGACACCTTCACGCCGTCGTTTATGAAGGTCTGATCCGAGCGCAAGCGCGAAATAAGAAAAACAAACGATTTACCGACACCCAGTTTATTCATTTATTTATTCATTCACGCTGTGTACGTTTTATTTTTGGTCTCTACAGAACTTACTAATGCGGGATAAAGGCCAAGTTCCCGAGACGTTAGACCATCTTCTGAAAACCAGAAACATTCCTGATGCACATCACGACGCTTTCAAGACGGGATTCGCCGAGGGCTTTCTAAAAGCTCAGGCTCTCACACAGAGAACACAAGGTCAGACTTACATCGGGTTTATTATTATTATTTATGATTATATTTCATATTTCTTAAATCTGTGTTTGAGCCGTGGCTCTGTAACACACCGATATTCATGTATTTGAAATCCGATTTCCTCTCTAGAGTCGTTACGGCGAACACGGCTGATCCTGTTGATCCTCTTGCTGGTTGGATTGTACGGACTCTCCAAAACGCCGTTTCTTTCAGGTAAATTTTTTTCCGATGTGTGTGTGTGTGTGTGTGTGTGTGTGGAGTGCAGCGTGCCTTTGGTGTGTGAACTGTAATCTATCCGTCCCGGACAGTGCGATTCCGAACCACATCAGGCCTGGATTCGGCGGTGGACCCGGTCCAGATGAAAAACGTGACCTTCGAGCACGTGAAAGGCGTAGAGGAGGCCAAGAACGAGCTGCAGGAGGTCGTGGAGTTCCTCAGGAACCCACAGAAGTTCACCGCCCTGGGAGGAAAACTCCCAAAAGGTAACCCTTTTAATCGAAGAACACTCAACACAGACGTGACGTATCGTTTCTTCATCATTCCTGTGGTATTTTTCCTCAGGGATTTTGTTAGTCGGGCCTCCAGGAACAGGGAAAACCCTGCTGGCACGCGCCGTAGCCGGGGAAGCCGACGTGCCTTTTTACTACGCCTCTGGATCGGAGTTCGACGAGATGTTTGTGGGCGTCGGCGCGAGCCGAATCAGGAATCTTTTCCGTAAGCGCCGCCCTGATGCACAACTTTCTCTGTAAAGAAAAAAAGAGTAGGGATGAGAAATGATTTACAATGAGGATGTTGTTGTTGTTGTTGTTGTTGTTTACATGCTCCAGTATTCCACTTCCTTTTTATTTTAAAGAGTTAGAATGATGCGTAGGAAGGTTTAATAGTGTTCTCTTCACACGATGGTCTTCTCTGCTTATGGAAAACCTAAGGAAATATAAACCAGACAGACAACCAGACAGACAGAGAGGCAACCAGACAGACAGACAGACAGAGAGACAACCAGACAGAGAGACAGACCTTTGTTCCTTTTCATTACCATTTCGATCGCAACACTTCAATGGTCACTCACCTACGTCTCGGCACACAAACGGCGTAACTCGTTTATCCTGAACGTAAATTTTTTTATTTCCCCGTCAGGCGAGGCCAAAGCGAACGCTCCGTGCGTGATCTTCATCGACGAGCTCGACAGCGTAGGAGGAAAGAGAATCGAGTCTCCCATGCACCCTTATTCCAGACAGACCATCAACCAGCTTCTGGCTGAGATGGACGGGTGAGTGTGTCTCGAGTGTGTCTCAAGTGTGTCTCAACCCACGTCATTTCAACGTGCCGAACGTGCATCACACGTTTCGCTCGTTTTCATTTTGCAGATTCAAACCGAACGAAGGCGTCATCGTTATCGGAGCTACGAACTTCCCTGAAGCTTTAGATAAGTGAGTATCTTTCCCCACGGTTTTTTTTAGCTTGTGTGTAATCACCAGACGAGAATAACTTAGGATTTCACAGTCACCAAACCTTAATTGCACCAGAGTGGGTAAATCAAAAAATAAAAAATATTTAATTATATCTTTGGCAAATTTTCCATTTCATTTAACCTAATGGTGTAGATTTGTAGTTGCTGGTCTGTTGAGATGCCTTCAGCTGGGGGTGGAGGTAGCAGTTTGGTGGTTAAGGTTCTGGATTACTGATCTAAAGGTCAGATGTTCAAGCTCCTGTATCACCAAGCTGCCACTGTTGGGGCCCTTGTGCAAGGCCCTCAACCCTCTGTGCTCCTAATGGGCTGTATCATGGCTGACCCCAGCTTCCTAACATCACTGGGATAAAAAGCCTTTTCCTGTCTTTCTTTCCTTTTCTAAATATTTCAAATAAATGCATGTGATTGGATGACCCACAGCAGAGGGTCTACAGCCTGAGCTACAGCCTTTTTCTTATTTTATCATCTCTATGGTCCACTGTAATACTACTCTAAATCCTCCATTACATACAAGAGGGTTAATAATTAATCCAGTGGGTTTCATGTTCCCATCCCACAGCGCGCTGATCCGCCCGGGACGCTTCGACATGCAGGTCACTGTTCCCAGACCGGACGTGAAAGGCCGGACGGAGATTCTGAAGTTGTACCTGAAAAAAATTAAAGTAGACCCCGGTATATGATCTACCACATACGAATAATGTTTATTACACTGTTTTACTTGTGGTGCAACGGATCACAACATACTCACGGTCCAGATAACTCACGGATCGGATCATTTTTTTCGGATCGGTGGGGAGATCCGAAAAAAAATCTGAAAAAGGGGGAGGAGACTAACCTAATTTGCTTTCCATTCATTACAAGACAGCAAGGAAACGCTATCATACATGCGATTTTGTATAATGCAGGAGGCTTGTCAAGGTTTTCTGCTCCTCCGCCAGCCATTGCTGTTGATGATTGATTAACAGGTGCTGTTCACGTGAACACGTGACTGCTCTGTGTACTTAGGAAATTACTTAAAAAGCATCGGCAGGGGAAAAATAAATCTTTTTTATTTTTTATTTTTTTTTAAGATTAAAAAAAGTTTAAAGAATGAGCAGTTAATCCTCCGTTAAACCGTGAGTCAACTGCGATCCGACGCACTCTTAACATCTACACGACTCGGTTGCACCCTTGTAGTAACGCGTCCTTTCAAACGTGACCCCGGACAGCTGTGGAGGCCGAGATCATTGCCAGAGGAACGGTGGGTTTCTCCGGAGCCGAGCTGGAGAACCTGGTGAACCAAGCTGCGTTGAAGGCAGCCGTTGACGAGAAAGAGATGGTGACCATGAAGGAGCTGGAGTTCGCCAAGGACAAAATCCTGATGGGTCAGTATCAACCAATCATGATGACTTTTCTGAATGATGGTATGAGTCACTGACTTTTCCAGCTGTATGTGCTTCTTCCCTAAACAAAGTTGGAGGCACACACTTGTATAGGATCCAAACCTGTTCCAACATAACACAAAGCCAGCTCCATGAAGATATATTTTATGTGGGTTGGAAGTGTTTTGAAGATCTCCTGCAATAAGCTCTGACCTCAACTCTTTAAGATTGAACACCTTTGGGATGAATGTGAACACCGACTGCACTCCAGGTATCATATCAGTACCTGACTTTGTGGCAGAATGAGCACAAATTTCCACTAAATCTAGTGGAACATAAAGTCAGGTTCTGATGTGGGTGATGTGAGGAGGCCTGTAGTGCAGTCAGTGTTCACATTCATCCTGAAGCTGTTCAGTAGGGTTGAGATCCGAGATTCTCTTAAAACCATGGAAATCAGATCTTCATGGAGCTCGGTTTATGCACAGGGGCATCGTCATGCT
The DNA here is from genome assembly GCA_024362625.1 of Silurus asotus. Classification (NCBI taxonomy): domain Eukaryota; kingdom Metazoa; phylum Chordata; class Actinopteri; order Siluriformes; family Siluridae; genus Silurus; species Silurus asotus. Next base: position 2,980,632 of record MU580030.1, read on the forward strand.
GGAACAGGTTTGGGCTTCCAAGTTCAAGTGAACGCAAAATTTTATTATTCAGCATCCGTAGACGTCCTGTACAGTTGTGGGCTTCCTGCTTTGTGGTAACAGTTTGGAGAAGAACCACATATGGCAGGAAAGATCCAGGTGGCCCAATATATTTCTCCATATAGTCTACTTTATCCATAGATACATGTATAATTAAATCCTATTTTGTTTTTATCAACCCAAACAGGACCGGAACGTCGGAGTGCTGAGATCGATGAGAAAAACAAAGTGATCACAGCCTACCACGAGTCAGGACACGCGATCATCGCCTACTACACCAAGAACGCAATGCCCATCAACAAAGCCACCATCATGCCGAGAGGCCCCACTCTGGGTCATGTGAGTCGGACACACTCATCGTTTTTTTCTAGCACACAAACGAAGCATTACAAATCTCAAAATTCTTCCTCTGATTGGTCAGAAGGCATTGAGTAATCATTTTGGAATGTCTGTTTAATGTTCATTTATCTTCTCGCAATTCTGACTTTATTTCTTTGTATTTTTTAAATATTTATTAACTTGAGTGATCGTAGGTTTAGTTTGATACCATGCGATAGTTTCATTAAAAACATGATCTCAAATAAAACGCGAAATAAAGTCGCAATTAACTATTTTTCTTTCGTGGGGGAAAATCGCTTCCATAATTACGTACCAATATTTGTGAGATTAAACGCGATTCATTCGACATCATTTAATGAATCAGATTTTTTTTCAATGTATCGATTCACAGCCCTAATAAGTAGATGAAAGTATGATTTGTAGTTTTTTAATAAAAATGTGAATAACACATCAGGATTTATTTTTATGGATCCTGTACATCATTGCTTTCGTTCAAAGAAAGTTACATTGGGTTTATTTTACTATCGAGCGAGTTATCGAGTCGTTGTTTCGGCCCAGGTGTCCATGCTGCCGGAGAACGACCGGTGGAGTGAGACCCGAGCTCAGCTTCTGGCCCAAATGGACGTCAGCATGGGGGGTCGCGTCGCAGAGGAGCTCATATTCGGAAATGACAACATCACCACCGGTGAGTCCAAACCCGAGCAGGCTTCAGTGAGTTTAAACAAGTGTTGTGAATGTTGGAATGGTTTGCTATTTTTTATTTATTTTTTTATTGCACTCTGACAGGTGCATCCAACGATTTCGACAGCGCCACAAAGATCGCCAAACTGATGGTGACGCAGTTCGGCATGAGCGAAAAGGTTGGTGTTTTTTTTTTTTGTTTGTTTTTTTTTTCCTCAGGATTTTTTAGCTCTTGCGTATGTTACGCCAGAACTACCCTCAATAAAAATCCAATTCTAACTCGTTTCAGACATCTGACGGTTGAGCTTAACTTTTCTTTTGTTTGGTTTCCCACACCGATCAATTCTACATAATTGTGTCCAGAAGAATATCAATACTGTGAACATTCAATAAGTTGTTGAGATCACTAGCAAAGCACAGAAAGGAAATCGGATATGAAAATATAATAATTTCGGTTAAAATGATTGATTAATTAGGTAGTGAATTAATCAACCAATCCATTGTTTAATAGTTGGTTAATTAACCAATTAAATATTTGTAATTGGTTAATACAATTTAAGCCCTTTTTTTTTTTTTTAAGCCAGGGTGAATGAAAGCTTCTGCAGACACTTTATTTTTATTTATTATGTTCATTTTTTTACTGTGTTTTTTTATTAGAGGTGGATTGAATCATCGGTTTTGCCAAATATTCGGGAAAGATAGTTGATTACTGGAACTATCCGCTATTAGCAAAAATCAATACTGATAGTTTTTCCGGGTTGCATTCATTGCTGCAGTAACCGAGAAGGTCACAAGAGCGGCCTCTAGAGGCGAATCACTGAATCAACATACTGTTTGTTTTTGCATGCGAGATTTATTATAATTTATTTAAATTTAAAATAAAGATCTATTTCATTTTTTAACTTATTTTCTTTAAAAACTATTCTTTTAATTCTGTAGTTTGTGTACATTTTCGGTTATATAACTGAACATTCTAATAAATAATAGAAATCTTACTGTAATGAGGCCTCATTATTTCAAGAACTTACCGTTTTTGCCACACTTTTATTTTTTCCTTCATGGTCCAGATGGGTGTCATGACGTACACAGACCTGTCGAAGCAAAGCCCAGAGACGCAAGCAGCCATTGAACAGGAAGTCAGGACACTTCTGAGAGTAAGCTTTGTCCATCTGTTCACCACTAAAAGAATAAAAAAAAAACACGTATGGCTGGAAAAAAAATCAGGTGTCCCAATACTTTTGCCAGCTCAGCACACACGTTTTAAAGGCTTGTGCTTTTACAGGAATCATACGAGCGCGCTAAAGTCGTCCTGAAGGCCCGTGCGAAAGAGCACAAGAACTTGGCTGAGGCACTGCTGAGGTACGAGACGCTGGACGCCAGAGAGATTCAGATGGTCTTAGAGGGGAAGACGTTGGACAGCAGATGAGTCGTGTGTGTGTGTGTGTGTGTGTGTGTGTGTGTGTGTGTGTGTGAGAGAGAAAGTGAATGCACATGAAAGTCAAAGCAATACAAGCTGAAACCCGAGCCTTTTAACGTTCATATGCTGAAATCCACACTACTCCCTAATAATGACACACTCCTGCTAAATTCTCCATAATGGAGAGATGCAGGGGAGTGTGCAGGAGATCAGAGAATTCTCTACGCACTTTGTAGACTTAATGACCGCGATGTACAGCATGTGTACGCACTGAATTGGGGGGAAGGGGGGTGTGCTGCTTTCTTCTCATTTTGGCTTCATTATGCTGGATTTCAGGATCTGGGAATTATGAGATGAACGATTAGGAGGTTTGACGAACTTATTCGGATTGAGTTCACCAACACGGGGTCTCACAACCTGGGAATATCAAATAGCTGTAGCTGGAGAAAGTCCTGGAACATTTTATTTGGTGTCTGGTTCTCCTTTCCACCTTTCCAGGTTTATGAAATGTCAATCATATATATAGATATAGATTCTGGATCAGGGGAAAAATATTTAAAAGCCGCACACATTGTTAAAGCCTCCTTACAGGTTCGCTCGAGGGTCAGTGGATCAGTGAATTCAGTACCTTTCGGTTTGGTCATCTGCTTTTATTCAATCTGTCATGTATATACCAATAACCGTACGTTATGAAAGAACATTTTATCCTTGTATATAGGTGTATAGAAGAATGTAAGCTTTGATGGGTTTTTGTTTGGGATGAAGCTCACACATCAATCACGATTAAATAAATAAAAGCTATACAATAAACTGTGATGGATTTATTTTTTTTACTTTTCATAATTATAAAATAATGTCAAACAACCCGAAATTACATTTACAGCATTTGGCAGATGTGATTTCCAGAGTAAATTATAATATTTTATTTATACAACTGAGCATTTGAGGGTTGAGTGCTCAAGGGCCCAGCAGTGGCAGCTTGGCGGTGCTGGGATTAGAGCTCACAATGTCCTAACCAATGTTCTCCAAGACAACATCTAATTTAGAAAATGTACAGAAATAATATATCAAAAATTAGGGGTGTCCTTCTTCTAGTCGAATGCTTGAATAAAATAACCCTGATTCAGCTCCCAATCTCGCACTCGAATCCTCACAGTCATGAAACGAGGATTTTGGTTATATGATGGTGCTCAATGTCTGATTTCACATAAAGCTTCCCTTTTTCTCCCAATAAGTTAATATACAGCCAATTATGATAATGCTGTAAATAAAAATGTGAAAAAGCTTTTAATGTTTAATGTGCTTGACAAAAATCACCCCCTTTTAGACTTTTTAAGACCCCGTGGAAACTGTTGTAGACACGAAATAATTAACGCCGTTAACACTTGACGCAAAGTCCAGCAAAAGTTAAAAACACGGGGATGAACGCAATGCCGTGAAACAAACCAAACAAAATGACCAGTAACATGATGGTGAAGAAGGTTCTGAAGATGTAGCTTACGGACGCGGAGAGCACCACCACCCCGAGGATTGTAGACAACGCCCCCTGTAGTATGGGATAGCCGAGATGGGACAGAGCCTCCACGACTTTAGCGTTCGCACCGGGTTTGGCACTGGATACAAACGCGTAAGAGATATGAGCTGAGAAATCCACCGAGAACCCGATGCTAATGATCAGGTTGATCATTGAAATGGAATCCAAGCTGATGCCGAGCAACGCCATGAAGCCTGTGACGCCGACGACGATGGATCCAATGGCGAACGTGACCCATAAAGCACAAACTGGACTTGGGATGAGTACAAGCGAGATGATGAGCATCACGGCAGTAGCGATGCTGACCGTCTGAATGGTGTTGCTTGCAATCACGGTGTATTGATCATAATATATAAACGCAGGATGGTACACCACTAAAGGGAATTGGCAATTCCGGGCAGTTTTTCTCAACGTTTCTAGCATGAGCTTCTCCGACGGAATGTTACGCGTTTGAAGAAATAAACGCGAGGCTTGAATGGTACCATCAGACGTGTTGACGTCCAATCGGAGCATCGGTTGACCTTGTAGAAAAGGGTGTAGACGGTCCATGAATTCTACTTCCGAGCTGATGTTGAGGTGCTTTTCTTTGGCATAACTCTCAAACGAATGAAGCCAAGACGTGGTCAAATTCCCGGCAAAAGGAAGGGCTTGGAATTCTGAAATGCAAGCTTCCAGTTGCGCTCGTTCCACTTCGTTCCAATACGGAAACGTAGCGTTGACCGCCAACATGACGATCGGACCGTACTCCGCAAAGTGCGTCTGTTCGTCTTCGTAGTACTCGACCACGTACGATTGATCCACTGCGAGGTTCTTTAGGTCAATCCCTTCTTTGATCGTAGTGCATCCGTAGATACTGATGGAAATGTAGCTAACGTAAAGGAGAACCACTGTGGTTTTGGCAGGACCTGTGGTCAAAAAAGGTCCGTAGAACTTCCTGAAGAACAATTCCATCAAGTGTTCCTCTTCGGTTCCAGTTTCGTGGTTGTAGCTTCCCCCTATGCAGCATGCAACATGAGCTTTTGAAGATCCGGGCAGACTTTCTTCCGGAACTTTAAGACACGTCAACCAGTGGCGATTGCTTTCCTCCCTTTTGCCGTTCAACGCCAAACACGCGCCGAAGAAGCTGATGTTATAGAGGTAGCAGAAAAAGATGGCTGTGCCAGCATACAGGCAGAAGGACCGCACCGAACCGAAGGGGTTGTTGGAACTAAGGTAAAGAGCGACGACATCGGTCAAGGTAGTGATGGTGATCGAAATAGCTGCCTTTCTGTAGGTGGCAGCCATACGCTCTGGTACACTGTCTTGCACGTTGGTCTGCTGCCAGCAGGAGATCATGATGAATATATCATCAATTCCGATCCCTGAAAGGCAATTTGGTATCAATTCATGCACCATACCCTCAGAAAAACCTAATTATGGAGAATAGGACGTGTCTTACCAAGTACCAGGAACGGAGACGTAGCCACGGTTATGACAAATGGAACGTTCATAAGCAAAAGTAAGCCGAAGCTGGAAAGCACGGCTAATCCGGTGGAGGTCACTCCTAGCAAGGCCACGCACGCTTTGTTCCTTACGTTTTCGAGCCTACAGAGCGAAAATCGGCAAATCAGATCGATGTAAAGTACATTCATCTAGTAATCCTAATACGAGTGTAGAGTTTGACACCAACCTGATACACGACAGCACCGAAAACAGAACGGCAATGAAGTACGCGATGGAAAAAAGCCACGTGACCGACTCCGCGCTCTTCTCAAATTCTTCTTGCCTCGATTTCGAAGTGAAATAGGACACCTGAAAGAAAGCAAACACAAGTCATTCAAGATTTATGGATATTAATGACTCCTAAATACCTCCTTTTTTTTAGTGTCTCAGGTTCATAACTTTGTTCCTGTTTATCCAAAGTTTGGTCATAATTTAACTGAGAAGACCAAGAAGCTGATTGTGGACAACCGGAGAACTAAGATGGGATGCGCACCCACACACACACACACACACACACACACACACACACACACACACACACATCTACATTGATGGAAGTACCACTGACCATAAGACCCTACAGAGAGTAATGTTTTTTTGAGTATCAAATTTAAAGTCAAATATCGTACTTTTTACTCAACTACATTTAGCAAAAAAATTATCTCTTAAATGATCTCCAGACTCGAACTAAACAAAAAATATTTGCGTTATTTTTCCACAATAAAAGTGGTCAATTGGTCTTCAGTAAGAGCTTTATCCTGGGTATCATGGTGGATCCAGAGCCTGGCCATGGAGATACTTGTTGCCTTCTAAATGGGACACCAGAAGAACTTGAGGCTTTGAGATGTGAGGTTTCCTACAAGCTTTGCCAACATGCCACCTTAGTGTATAAATCTTTCAGGTTGATTTGAACTGAATTTAAACACCTCCGATTGAGGAAGTGATGGTTTGCTTTAGATTTCAGTCAGATATAATTGTCTCTAAAACTTGGACGAGGTTGAATCTGGTGATAATGCAGGACACAGTTGGGAGTTTTTATGAGACAAAAGAAATCATAGACGTACCTGTGTCGCATTTGTTGACATGTTTCCCAGCAAATCCACGAAACCTCTCAGCCAGGTGCTCTCCAGTGTGCTGTTCGTTTGCCGTAGGTAGTAAACGAGTCTCACTGCCTTGGCCCTCTGAACAAATCCATACCCGTCCACGTCCACCTGCCCGACCAAATGTCCTAGATGAACGACACCGAGTAGATCGTCTTGATATACAGGAAACGTCAGGTTGAACCCCTGGATGTTGCTGGCATTGCCGTTTAAAACCCTGATAAGAAAGTTCTCCTGACAGGATTCGTTCACCCGAGCGCAGACGTCGTTATAGGAAAACTTTCGTCCGTCGTATTCCACGGACATTCTCTTGACACAGTCGTCCACGCCTAGGATTTCCGTCAAAGCGTCTTCACTGAGGACGTTCGTCACGGAGCTAAAGATTGCGGACGAGTATGTACCGTCGTCGCTTAACCTCGGAGCAGAAAACAAGCCGCCAGTATCATCGTCGTCGTGGCTACTTCGGAAAAAGGTTTCATAGAAACTCTTCTCGACTTTCGCACGGCCGTCACCTGGCGTGAACTGCTTCACGAGGTCATTAGATTTTCTGTCCTCGAGAAAGAAGAACCCGACGCCGAGAGCCGCCGAAAGACCGAGCGGGATGGCGACGAACCACCACGGATGGCGTCCGACGAATCCGCCGACTCTTCCCAGACAAGATCGGATGGGTTTCTCCACACAGTTTGTGGTGAATACCATGGTGACTTCTCAACTTAATCCTCCGTCTTCCCTCTTCTCAGTGGTTTATCCAATGATCTCTCGCACACATCGACTTCTCCTGCTTTAGGTCTTTTCTGATCTGGCTCGGCACCTGACTCAGCTCATGAAGAGCTTCATAACGAGCCTGGATCGGGTGTAGGAGGAACCTGAAACTTTCAGATGATCAAACCAACCTTGATATGATGCACTGAAGAAAACAAAGGCTCCTCTTAAGCTCTACACCATCTTATAACCGCACAAACAATTAGAAACTGTCTCCTGATCTATCAGATAATAGTAATGCTTTCTCCTAAGAGCTGTAATTTTCTGATGCACTGATCAGGAATCTCCTGAATCCCTTGGAGGCCATTAGGTGCCTGAGGTACAGGACAATGGGTCTTTGTTTCAGAACAAAGAAAACCATTCTCAGGGGGTTAATAGCACACTGCTGATGCATTCAAAAGGAAAAAAGGGATTGATGGAGATATGGAGTTGTTGTGTCTTTCTGTACTTGTATAATGGACGAGAGTAAACACTGTGTTCGCTTTTTATTTTCGGATGTCTAAAGTGAAGCCTGTAGAAAAGACATCGTTCCATCTTATTATCGAATATATATAAATATATGCAATACATTATATCAGGATTAGAAATGATATTATTAGAGGGACAGCGCATGTAGGACGTTTTGGAGACAAGGTGAGGGAGGTGAGATTGAGATGGTTTGGACATGTGCAGAGGAGGGACATGGGGTATATCAGTAGGAGAATGCTGAGGATGGAGCCACCAGGAAGGAGGAAAAAAGGAAGAGCAAGGAAGAGGTTTATGGATGTGGTGAGGGAAGACATGCAGGTAGTTGGGTTGAAAGAGGTAGATGTAGAGGACAGGGGGGTTGTGGAGACGGACGATCCGTTGTGGCGACCCCTACTGAGAGATGCCGAAAGAAGAAGAAGGAGATATGCAATATATTATATATAGAATATATCTGATTCCACATCGAGTCCCCATTATCTGTTCTAATAAGCTCCTCTCTTCTGGGAGGATGTTCACTAAATTTTGGCATGTGCTTGTAGAGTATCTCACAAAAGTAAGTGCACCCCTTACATTTCATTTTAGTATAATCTTCTAAAGGGACTGTACTATAGAAAAAATCTTGGACATATTTTAGAGTAGCCAATGTGCAGTTTGTACAGCAGTACAGATTTACTGTCCTCTGAAAATAACTCAACATACAGACATTACTGTCTAAATAACTGGCAACAAAAATAAATACACCCTCAGTAATAACAGCTGTATATCGCGTAACCGTGCAAAGCCACACATTTTTCTTTATCATGTTCATGTATCTTGTATTGAAGCAGTAAGAATTTGGTGCTTTGAGTCCAATTCTCTCAAACTGACCACCGGATGTTCAACATGGCATCTCATGGCGAAGAACTCTGAGGATCTGAGAATTAGAATTGATCTGGTATAATTTTATTGTGTTGGCTTTGGCTGCTCAAACAGTTCTGACCCATTGAGCATCAACAGCATGAACGTCTTTAGCAGTTTGATCTAAAGGAGCTCGTCTGTCGTATCTGACCACATGGACCAGCCTTCGCTCCCCACGTGCACCAAGGAGCCCATGACCCTGTCGCCGGTTCACCACTGTTTCTTCCTTGCACCACTTTTGATTTTGACTACTGCAGCCTGGGAACATCGCACAAGAGCTGTTTAAAGATGCTCTGACCCAGTCGTCTAGACGTCACAATTTGGCCCTCATCAGACTCATTTAAATCCTTATACGTGCCCATTTATTCCAAAATTTTCACTCCCTGTGTGATAGATAGATAGATAGATAGTCTGTCAGTCAGTCAGTCAGTCAGTCAGTCAGTAGACTGGTCCGAGCGTTAATGCAGAATCTAAAGAAACTTTTATGTATTTATTAAAATTTTTATTTAATTTCTGGGAGAGGATGTGGGCGGTGACGCCAAATGACGTCACAATGAGATCGCTGTGGGCCCCGCCCACCGCAAAACTTCTCCCAACCTTCAGCCAGACGCAAAACAGTGTCACGTCACCGCGTCCCCGCATCGTCCACGCGTGAAGCTCCTAAGGAACCCGCACAGCATGGACGACGACGTGTTAACCACCTTAAAGATCCTCATCATCGGGGAGAGCGGCGTCGGGAAGTCCAGGTAACACCGACCAAGACTTCGGAGCGCCTTTAGTGCCCAATGTTTAGGAGAAAACACCCGGCGCCATCTTGGCTATCCGGAAGAATTTAGCTTTGTTTTGTTTTTTTTATACGATGCTGAATTCAGAAGTCCTATCGCGTTTAAAACTTCTTTAAACAGTTTTATTGTCTTATTCACTCCAGTTTCCGTACGTCACGTGTTTCAATTTGACAGAAAACTTTATATGTAGCAGCTAAAACAAGCTAACGGACTTCTCAGTTGTCTTATAAGTTCCGCCTTCTCCAACACGATTGGTCGATTTGGTCCACCTGTTCGCAACGTGATTGGTCGACTTGATTTCTCAGCCAATCACAGCGCAGAAAACAGGTTTACCGGAAACAGCGGATTGAGAAACAATATTTTAGCGATTGTTAGCTGCAAAGGTTTATTTCTAGATTTCAGGCAAAGAATATTTCATATGAAATTTAATAGAACATTACCTAAAATAACTACGTCGATTAAACATCATTTCCGGCATCAAAATAAACACGCCAGGGAACAGCATTAGCCTGATAACAGGACTCGAGTCTGCATGATGACGATGTGGTTTTTTGGTTGGTTGGTTTGTTCGTTTTTATATATTGAAACCGAAATTATACAACAAAACAACGTGTTTATTGTCTTGTTGAGGTTGTCATGCTTGTTATTTGAGTGATACTGATAAAAAAAAAAAGTCATGGAGCCAGCACGTAAATATGTACGAGCCGAGTCTTCGAACCGAATCTTCAAAGAGCCGACTCTTCCCGGTGACTCAGGGCTTTGATATAATAGAGATCGATCTATCTATCTATCTATCTATCCATCCATCCATCCATCCATCCATCCATCCATCTAATATTTACAGGCATTTGAATTATAATTGATGGATATTCAGTGCCACCCAGGGTTGAGGACCGGTTTCCCTTTGAGTCTGGTCCTTGTCTGGCCACTGTGACCCCAGGCTGGGATGTCCTTTGTCTAAAAATGCTCTACATATCAAACTGAATTGCATGATTGTCTTTAATGCCTGGCAGGTATTATTGTAAAAAAAAACAAGCCCAAGACGAGATGAAGAAGGAGGATTGTTTTCTGGGTGATACCGGATAGCATCAGGTTGATTGGAATGGAGATTAGAAAGTGGAGGAAGTTCTCATGAGTTGGTCCTTAGTCAGGCCAGAAAGAACCATCAGCAGTCAATGTGATTTTCAATACGATTCATTTTGGAAGCTGAACAAGTCGACCACCTTTTTTTGGGACCCGACCCAAATGATTTACTGGTTCAATTCTATGGCGCACTGAGAAGAGTCCTTTATTATTATTATTATTTTTTATTATATAAGCTGTGTTGGTATTATTTACTTATGAAATTCTTTGACTGAGTAGTTGGAACATTTTACATATAAGAGCACATGTTCTTTCTAATGTGGATTCATGGAAATCTGTTTCTTTTTCTCTCTTTTTTTAATTTTTTATTTTAATGCTCTTTATTTTTTATTTCCCTCTCGCAGTTTGCTCCTGAGGTTTACAGACGACACGTTCGACCCCGAATTAGCTGCAACGATTGGTGAGTCCGAGGATTATTTGAGTTTCTATTCAGCTTCAGAACATCATATTTCATCACTTGAGGCTTTTATTGGTCTTAAAAACGACACACAGGAAATTTTCTGTAATCTTCCTGAATAAACAAAATGGGACCAAACTCTGGCCTCACCTTTAGCCAGGGGTCTTTGCTGATGCTAATTATTTAACTAACAATAATTAATCTTTAACAATTTTTTTTTTTTATCTAAATTTCCAGCCTTTGTTAGAAGCCCTTATCCAGAGCAACTTAATCTCATTTATATGGCGACAGGGTTAAGGGCCTTGCTCAAGGGCCCAGCCGTGGCATCTTGTAAAACTCTCCAAAGGTGTGCGTCCCTAGAGAGTTCTTTCTTTCATGTGATCCACTTCATCACAGAAATGTGTGTGTTTTTTTCCTAGGCGTGGACTTTAAAGTGAAAACGATCGCAGTAGACGGCAACAGAGCCAAGCTCGCTATATGGGTGAGTACTTACTTATAGTCATATATCATATGCGCTAAATTTGCTTCTGATATTTTCTTTAATTAATTGACCCTAAAATTGTCTTATCTTTGATTAATGTATTGAATTTTTATTTGATAGAATAATTGAATGCAAAAATATTCATCAGTGATGCTGACATACACTGACATTTGGAAACTATGCAGTAGTTCGTTCTGCCCACTAGATGCCGCTCACACAACACACACTCACACACACACACACACACACACACACTCTCTCTCTCTCTCTCTCACACACACACACACACACACACACACACACTTGAGCGTCCTGGAGCGTCGAAGGCCAACGTGTGTTCAGTTTAATCCACGTTGACCAGATCAGATGCTGCACGTGTTTCGTTTTTTTTTTTTTTTCTATTATCGATTATACATTTTATTTTTTCCTCACAGGACACAGCCGGACAGGAACGGTTCCGAACTCTGACGCCCAGCTACTACAGAGGAGCGCAGGGGGTAATACTGGGTAGGTGGTGCCATCAAACCACAGGAACAGTAAACAGGAATGGGCGGGGCTTGGGTTCGTTCAGTATGGGCCTAAAAGTGCCTTTTTTTTTTAAATTGTATGAAATTTTTTTATATAAGATGCTGTTTTTGAAATTCTTTCTTCGCATATCTAATCGATGTTGGGAAGCTGAGGTTAGAGCGTTTGATCAGCCATGATACTGTAACTGGGTCCAAAAGCTCTCGGGGCTTGAACCACCGATCTTCTGATCAGTAACCCAAAACCTTAACCACTGAGCTCCAAAGCAGCTTGAAATAAATAGATGATTATTAGTTTTAATGTAAGAATTTATCCCTAATGTGCGACGGTGGTGAGGGTAAAAACTCCCCAAGATGATCATGAGGATCCAGGTTTTTTTTTTTTTGCTCTTGAGTGTCGCCCAAAACACCTCAAAATCGAGACATTTTTGAACTCTAGATACTGAACAGCCTGTGCTTTTTGTGTTTAGGTTTAAATCCGTCTGGGTTTTTCTTGAGTCCGGTGTTTGATGATCTTATACACCAAGAATGAATTAGATTGTTTTTCAATAAAACAAAAAAGTAAACGGCACAGAAAACAAACTACAGGGTCTCGTGTCGGGCGTGAAGCCGTCCTCATTCGTTCCGTCTCTGAAAGCATCGCTAACATCAGCTGGAGAGGCTCGAGGGCTCATCACCAGCGCTGTTTACGCGATCAGATCTCGGTCTGGGTTTCTCGGCTCGGTCTTGTGTACGCTGCCGTGTCTCTATCGATTACTCAGGTAGTGTGTGGTTCTCTTTGGTTTATCGTTCCCTGGCACGCTAACGCTCCAGCTTTAAACAAAGCGTGTGTGTGTGTCGTTCTGAGAGGTCGCAACGCAAGTCTGTTTTGAATCAGCGGGATTGTAAATATTAAGAGCTGTTCAGCAGGGTACCAGCTCACAACTACAGAGATTGTTTTATTCATAGAGTGAATCGTACCTGATGGCACCGATAGTTGATCGGTATGGATTATTCCTATCGGTGGCATCAGGTACGACAGTTTTTCCGGGTTGCCTTATGCAGTACGATAGCAGCCTCTAGAGGTGAATCACTGGCACCACATCTTGTTTATATGAAGTTTTTTCATGATTCATTAGTGGGTTTTTTTAATAATTAATTGCAGTACTGTTTTACATGGATGTTATGTTTGGATACTGGATAAAAAAAAAAAAAAAAAAAATCATTCACTAATTGACCTCTAATTGATTTATACGATTCTTCACATTGTGCATCTCAGTGTACGACGTGACAAAGCGGGACTCGTTTACGAAGCTGGAGAACTGGCTGAACGAGCTGGAGACGTACTGCACGCGGAACGACCTCGTCAAAATGCTCGTCGGAAACAAAATCGATAAGGTTTGTTCTCGATTTCATTCATCACTTTTTATTTATTTATTTATTTACATTTTTAGTCTTTGGCAGACGCACATGTTCAGAATGACTTACAACTAAACAGTTGAAGGTTAAGGGCCCCGCTCAAGGGCCCATCTGTTGCAGTTTGGTGGTGATGTCATCATTGCACCTTGTAACCTTGATTTTACGAATATTCCAGAATTTTCCAATTAGGAGTTTGAGTCGATGCTTCAGAAATTTGGAGTTACATGTATTTTCAGTTAAACGCAGAATTTAGTTGGTATTGCGTTTGTTTATTAGAGTCATTAAAAATTTATTTTCCAATTTCCACCCTGGGGGTGGAGCTCATTTCCATATTCATAGCTTTCCGGAGTTCATGATTAGTATATGTATGAAATTTTTTTTCTGACAAATATTTGACATTTTTCCGCTCCCTGCAGGACAACCGTGAGGTGGACAGAAACGAGGGCCTGAAGTTTGCTCGTAAACACTCCATGCTGTTCATCGGTGAGCAATTCTCTATCGCTTTCGATTGATCCGCGTGTTTTTCCAACTTTGTGGAAACAGTTTGGGGGGAAAAACAGATGCTGTTGGAAAAGTCGGGTGTTTCCCATTTTTGCTTAATAACAGCTCAAAATTAATTCGTCCATTTTTGCCTTTTTTTTGTTTTGTTTAGTTTTTTTTCCCCCATGTTGCCAGAGGTTTGAAAAATAATCATGAACTAATGAACCATGAGCTGGAATTAACGAAGCTGAGTCATAAGATAAAAATGTGGACGTCAAAATGCTGACGTGTCTCTGCGTTGCGTAAACCACTGAGCTCAGAGTGTAATCTGACCCACGCCGACCCGCTACACCGTGGAATTACCGCTTACACTCTGCCCTGATGTCATCATCGTTGCATCAGAGTCTCATATCAGTGAACTCTCGGTTTACGCACATTCCTGACGTTACGAGTAGAAATTCCAAGCCGGAGTTCTATTTATTTATAAATTTTTTTCGGAACTTCAGGAATATGGAGGGTTATGGTTTTCTTTCTGTTAAATGTAGCATTTTATCAGATACCAATCAGCCATAACATGACCACCTGCCTAATATTGAGATAATCCCCCTTTTGCTGCTTAAACAGTCGTGACCCATCGAGCATAAACAGCATGAACTTCTTCAGCAGTTTGAGCTACAGGAGCTCGTCTGTTTAACGGAAACCAGACGGACCATTATTTTGCCCTGGTCGTCTAGACGTCAAAATTTTGCCCCCGGCAAACTCGCTAGAATCCTTACGTTCGCCCATCAACATTGAGGACAGAATGTTCACTTGGTGGTGCCATGATGAAGAGATCATCGGTGTTATTTACAATGTTATAACGTCATAACGTTTTACCTGTTCGGTGTATATGTTAATTATTTATATTTTGGCTCCCCCTAGTGGTCAGGCAGACATTACCGGTTATAAAGGATTCTCATGTATATGTTTATATTTTATTTTTCTCCCTCCTCAGAGGCGAGCGCTAAAACCCGAGACGGCGTCCAGTGTTCCTTCGAGGAGCTGGTGGAGAAGATCCTGCAGACCCCGGGCCTGTGGGAGAGCAGCATCCAGAATCATGGCGTTCAGCTCGGAGAGCAGCAGACGGCCGGCCACGGCAGCTGCGGCGGATACTGCTCCCTCGTCTAACTCGTACATTTCCACCGGACTGAGACATGAAAAGCGAACGAACTGCGATTTTTCCGCCCTCCGAGCGAGAGCCGGAGGTCGGCGCTGTTCCGCAAGACGAAGGACGTTCACACACACACACACACACTCTGTTTGTCCTTCTACTTCAATTTCTGTATGGTGTTTTATCTCACTTATCATAGAGCTGCATTCAATTATCGTTGACAACACAATTTCACTTGAAGCCGAGATTCGTCATATTCTCTCTCTCTCTCTCTCTTTCTCTCTCTCTCTCTCTCGCTCTCTCTCTGGTATAATAATCCCGAGGGCCATTAAAGTGGAGGACAGAGGGTGGAATTAGTTTCTCATTTCCAGAGAATTTTCCTGAATTTGCTATTAATTTCCACCCTATGCTTCATCCAGATAATATATTTCCGTTAATTTCGTCATAATTTCGAGTGTTTTCTCTCCTTTTTATTTTTTTATTTTTATTGTAAGTATAAGGAATGCCTCCCCTCCCCACCCCCGAATTCTTATTGTTCTTCCTTCTTCATCTCTGGTGAGTAAGCAGTCATCTTGGATCTTTTTTGTTTTTGGACCACTGATGTGTTTTTTAGCATGTTTGGGAACCGGGTTTCGTCCTGTCTTTACAATTTCCTCAATTTTCTGTTGGAAAGGTACGGCTCGATTTTAGTCGGCCACTCAAAATCTTCCACACCCTTCCATCCCTTGTAAAGCTGATCTTCACGGTGGTGGCTTTGTGCATTGTCATGCTGGAACACGTGCGAGTCTCCCAGTTCAAGTAAAGGAAGGATTTCATGCTACACCTTTCAAAGGGAATCCAGCACCTCTAACTTTGTGAAGAAGCACATCCTGTTGGGGGAGGGGGGGAGGGAGGCGGGTGTCTGAATACTTTTGCTCAGACAGTGTAGCTTTTTGTCCCTTTTTTCAAAGCACTTTCTCCAAATTACACCTCCGACTGTTCGAATCCCTCTAAAAGGGGGCTGTATGTCAAAGTCTTGTTAATAGCATGTTAAAGGTTGTAGCATTACGCTTTTTCTTGGTATTAGCCGAAAACCTTATAAAAATAAAGAGCATGCGGCGTCACCGTTTCCTGTTTACACGTGAGCTGAAACGTTTAGAATGGAGAAAGAAACCAGATTTTCTGTGGTGAATACCAGAAAGAACAGGTTCTTCTGGCCATCTGCTGCATTCCACCCTCCTACACCCAGGTGTAATGCATCAGGTGAAACAGGATCAGCCGAAGGTTCATACCCCACCTGGCGATTACTAATGAAAAACCCGTCCAATTAACAAACTAGATGTATGCAGTTCCTGCACTCGTGTTTCTCACAAGCGTTTCACGGAGCCGTAGAAGATCCTCGGTTCAGCTTGATGAAGCAGGAGAGCCGTGTCTGGATTGCATTCTGTAATACGTTTGGAGATCATCAGTAACGTTTTCTTTTGCAATAAAAGTTCAACTTATAATCGAACTGCCTCGTAGTTTCCTGTTGTAGACGATACGTGCTGTAAATTCTGCAGTACTGAATACATCGAGTTTATCAGCTACACTGGGTTTCTTTTTTCCCCCCTTGTGATTCGCTGCCTGGTCATAACTGCAGCTCTCCAATGACGTTTGGTTGAACGTCAGAAGATAATAGATTCTATCTATACCAGGGGTGTCCAGTGTTTCAACAGTGCAGGTGTGGGTGCAGGTTTTTATTCCAACCTTCCAAATCTTCCCGTTTAAATCTCAGGCGTGGCCCTTGATTGGTTGGAATGAAAACCTGAACCCACTCTTTATGGAAAAGATCAGACTCCCCTGGATTAAGACAAGGAGATCAATCTAAAAAATAAAATAAAAAAACTCATCTCATCCACACCAAGCTGCCACATCAACTGGGCCCCTGAGAAAGGCCCTTAACCCCATTGCTGCTCACTTGTACGAAAAAGTTAAATATAAAGTAAAAAGTCACAATTCTTTTCATTCGGCCAGAACAAACGATATCTCAACTTGGTTTGCCTTCAGATCAGAATGAACATCGAATGATCATCTCTGAATAAGGTGATTAGAAGAGCATTGAGATGTTTACTTCATACTTCCACTTATTTCCTCATAGCCACAAAACATCAACTCAAAAAATCCTCAAAATTCTGTAGTATCTCCAGTTCTCAAAGTATTTTCTCATCATCTTGAGGATTTGATACGGCTGCTAG
Source organism: Silurus asotus (assembly GCA_024362625.1). Lineage (NCBI taxonomy): Eukaryota > Metazoa > Chordata > Actinopteri > Siluriformes > Siluridae > Silurus > Silurus asotus. The sequence continues at coordinate 2,997,922 of MU580030.1, forward strand.
ATCTTGTAGCTCCAATATGGACCAACTTGATATCAGTATATAATAGATGCAGCCTTATAAATACAATATTGCCAGAAGATCATGTAGCTCAACCCCCAAATCCTCACAGGATAACTCCAGAATATCGTGTGGAGAAGAAGAATGGAGAAGGTCTGAATAACGTCTTTTGTAGTATATTTATAAAGTTTATATAATGAATTACACACATATATTACTGGTATGTTGTTTTAACAAATATCACAAAGGCACTTAAGGATCCAATTCAAGATGTGGCTCTAATTAATAAGGGACTTGAGCGAGAAACCGACCAAGAAAAACATCCTCAGCGGTCGTAACAGTGGGACAATCAGGTTCTCGGTAACGTTATAGCGGTTCATACTGATGTCCGTCTCGCCGTCGGAGTTCCACGTCGGAGGTATGCGCTTCGATCACGTTCGAGAATACAAACACCGAGGTCATCTTTCGACCATGTGACCGATTGATCGACGTGCCGAGGGACCACAATAACACAGAACGTGAATGGTGCTACTCATCCTCGTATTTGTTGCCATAAGAAGACCATGTTTGGGGCCTCGTCTTCCTGGTTATTGCCATAGTAACAAGACACCAGAGATGGAGGACTGATTTCCTGTCTATCCGCTGAACCTTCTCCGGTCATCTGGAGTTCATTTATTCATTTCTCCAAATCACAGTCTGATATAATGGATGATAAATACCAAATTTAAAACGTACATAAACGGACGTGATGAAGACGCGGTCTCGTGTTAATCAGTGATGCCTTTATCATATCGGACCTTTCGTCCTGTCGAAGTGCAGATCAAAGAACAAGTTCATACCAAATCAATTCATCGTTTCCACTGCACAAAGTGACTCTCGGTAGCTGCAGAATAACCGATTTACGGGTTTCGCACAAATATTCATCCCTCTGAACGTTTCCAGACTTTGTGGTTCAATAACTTGGAGAAAGAATCCACAAAATTGAGATTGCAGGTCATGAAGTCTCATAAATAACAATGTGGTTGCTTACAAAAAAAAAAAATTGACCCAAAATAATTCATTCCACCTTCAGTGAAACCCCTAAAGTTTGAAAAAATGATCTATATATAAATCCACCTGATTTTGAAAGCCCCCAGAGATTGTTTGAGGAGGAACGTTCAAAAGACCAAGATGGACGACATTTTATATCCAGGTTGTAACTGAGACTAGCAATATGTGTACGAAGCAATATTCCTATCACAAGACATCATTTGGGAAAAATGTGAATCATTCTAAAGAGAAAAAGTAGCTAATAAACAATATACATTGTTGAACCCGAGCCTGTAGAAAAATCTTGGGAAAAACTATGGCTGTTTTCCTACAAAAAAAAAAAAGCACAGACTGTACAGGTCTGGAACGACATCCGAAAACCAGGGGTGTCCAATCTTTTCCAAAAAAGGGCTGATGTGGGTGCAGGGTTTTATTCCAACTTAGAAATGCGTATGGACCTGATTGGTCGGAATGAAAACCAATCCAAGACCCACACCACCCTTTGTAGAAAAGATTGGATTGGTCTTAGTCTGTGACCCACTGAACCAGTATCAGGAATGATTTATTTGCAGATGTACAGTATCTCACAAAAGTAAGTGCACCCCTTTACATTTCAGCAACCATTTAATCATGTTCTCAAGGGACAATACTATAGAAATGAGACGTGGATATATTTTAGAGTGGTCAATGTGCAGATTGTACAGCAGTACAGATTTACTGTCCTCTGAAAAGAACTCAACATACACCATTTATTGTCTAAACATCTGGCCAAAAAGTGAGTACACTCATTACATAAAAAAAAATAAAAATAAATTGCCGTCATTCCTACACCAATCACCCGATTTGGACGTAATCGCCCTCAAATTAAAGCGTAGGTCTGCACTTTATTATTAAATTCCGCTTGTTTAACTCCAATAGGTTGATTTTTGTCCAAAAGATTTGTAGACTTGACAGAATGCTTACAACATTTCTCTCAAACTCTAATGGTCACAGTCGAACTCCATTTCCCAGCAAACACCACAGCTTTCAAACACCATTGACTACAGATCCCAAAGTCTACAGCTTTCAGTTACAAGCTACTAATTGAGCATTAAACACATTTAAAATGGATGGCATTTGGCAGATATCCTTATCCAGAGTTACTTATACATTTATCTCATTCATACAACTGAGCAGCTGGAGAAGTGATCACCCATGCTTCTATCCAAACATCTTGCATCATGGCCCACAGTGTGAGAAACATTGTGCAACCGATGAGGTTGATTGACAACAGGTCAGTAACTTGATAGGGTATAAATATTGTATCTCAGAGAGGCAGAGAAGTAAAGATGGGCAAAAAACATTAACATTCATGGCATCATGAAACGAACAATACAACAAAGAAGACCCAGAACTGCTGAGCTGCTGGAATCCTGTATTAGACAAATATGGGACAACATTTCTCTCTCAAAACTTCAGCAACTGGTCTCCTCAGTTCCCAGATGTATACGTACAGAAGACGTGATGCTACACATTGGTAAACATGGTCCTATCCCAAATATTTAGAGGTGTTGAAGCCATAAAATTCCAAATGATATTTTTTTATTAAAATGGTATATACAGTATATTCTCAGTTTAAACATTTGATATGTTTTTTTTTTGTTTGGTTTATCGTGAATCGAATATGGATTTATAAAATTTTCAAATCATGGCATTGTGTTTATATTTACATTTTGCACAGTGTCCCAACATTTTTGGAATTGAGGTTGTAATTGTAAAATTTATAACGACTGCTGAAATCTCACGGTCTGTAGACGCCATTATGTCACACAGTTTCCAGATGGTTCCTCTCCCAAACCACAAACCACAATTGACCTTGTAAGAATGATAAAGGACAAAAAAAAACATTGCCATGTTGATAGAAAGGGCGTAGCTGAAACGCTCTCAGGTGCTGGAAAAAGCGAAAGGGAACGTACACCATTAAAGTTCAGATAAGAAAAGATGTAAAAAAAAAATCAAACAGCTGTAACACAATACGATCTGCAGCATAGCTCTTGTCAGCGCGCTGTTTGATGGTGAGGTTCTCGGACTCATATTTAATATTATCAAGGCGCATAACTGAAATGCACACGCTTATCCAGTATAGACAAAACCCTCGAACATCAGAGCGGCGTTTAGATATGAACGGCAGTAAATGTTTCGGCATGGAGAGTGCTATTTCTCCGTTAGATAAGAAACCGTTTTGCCGTGTAAGGAATAAAAACACGTGCTTGTGTAGCGAATGAATCCAGGCGGACTTACTGTTTGCTAGAAATCCTGTCTTTTGCTGTGATGCTCTGAAAATTTGCACGAACTTCCTGTGACCTGTGAAAATTCTTGGTGCTGCGTCATTTTTTATTGACCACAAAAACGACTTTGATTTAGTTTCCCATATCAGATCCAATCGAAATAGTTCTTGCTAGCAAACTCAACTACACAGGGCATATTCAAACTTTGACGCACTGAGTCTTCTATAGTTTTTGAGACATTTGGTTCTATGCAACAAATTTGGCAAAAACACACACTGAATGACTGGAAGAAAGTCCAAATTGAGCATTTCTGTATCTAACAGAAGAACTTGTGTAAGACGGAGAACAGGAGAGAAGATGTTAGCAGACTACCTCACCCCCATAGTCAAAAATGGAGATGGAAGCTTAATGCTTTGGGGTTGTTTTAGAGCGCAAATGTTGGACTTATTCTGGAAGGTGAAAGAAACCAACATGGCAACCCTTCCATACTTCAACTCACGCAATGCAATTCCGTCTGGACTGCGGCTCATTTAAACCGACTTCAGCAGACAAGACGATGAGCCGAATCGTACGTCTGAGCTCTGTAAGTGTTGTACAGAGCAAACAGTCGTCTGGAGTGATATCTATCATGGAAAGATCTGCCCAGTCACTGCACCTAAATCCTACTGAACTGCTCTGGGATGAACTGGATCACAAGAAAGAAATAGCGAGAGTGTGTAAAGCTGTTCTTCATGCCAAGGGAGGATTTTTTTATGAAAATAATGTCTGGACTTTTTTTTTTTTTTTTTTTTTTTTTTTTTTTTTTTTTTTTGGTTTGTTGCATAGAAACAACAGGAAGATCCAGGTGTCTCTTTAAAACCATAAAAACACTCGGAGCTCTGCACGTGTAAAACGGGTGTGTGTTGACTAAAAAGGCGAGTCGCAAGGGACGCTTTTACATCACGAAAGACAAACAGAGAATCAGGTCATCTGGTTTATTAAAATGTGAAATGCTGGAAAGAAAAAAAGGTAGAAAAAAAGAATTCCGAGAGAATATTTTGAAAGCCGGCGAATCTGCTCAGGACTCAGTGAGTGACGATGATGTGAGTCACAGTCAGCGATCCACGGAAAGCTGATTACTCGCAGATGGGTCAGCGAGAGTTCGAGAAAAAAGGATCTACATACTGTAAGTGCGGTCTGTAATGGGCTGAGGAGATATACACTATATTTATATATATATATTCAGGCTGTCAAAATTAATGTGTAAACGCAAATTCTTTTTAACGGCACTGATTTTATAAAAAGATTTGCATAAATTATAATAAACCAAACCAGCGAAAAAACTTTTTAACTAATAAACATTTGTTTTACTGATCCCTTAAGTCTCAAATCAGCACCATAATCCGCCATGACGCACATGTCCGGCAATTAAAACCGTCCGTGTGGAAACATAGCAAAAGTTCGGTTTAATAATAATAATAATAATAATAATATACATACATTTGCATAAGGTATCTGTGTTTCCATGCCCATGTTGATTAGAGTTTCAAAAACAAAAAACTAGAAAAGTATTAATTGAAGGTACAATTCATACAGATAAAAATGTGCGATTATGTTGAAATTAATCGGGAGTTAACTCATGACAACCATGTGATTAATCGCGATTAAATATTTTAATCGATTGACAGCCCTAATATATATATATATGAATGTTATTTCCCCTAGAGCTCATCGCATATCAGATACACAACATTAGTATGGTCATTATAATAATTATAATAATAATAATAATGACAAACAACTGAGAAATAATCGTGGGATGATAATCCTGCCTCGGTAAACTTTACACTTAACTTAGGAAAACTGGTAAACATGTCCACTATATGAACAAAAGTTTGTGGACACCTGAGCATAAGATTCCTTTGTGCTTTTTTCCCCCACATTTATTCCCCATTTACTGTTAAACAATTCTCAACTCAATGTTCAATCCAAGATGTTCCACTAGATTTTGTGGAGATTTGTGAGATATCATTCACAAGGGGTGTGGGTAAAGTCAGGTAGTGATGTAGATGAGAAGGTGAGGAGGCCTGGGGTGCAGTCAGAGTTCACATTCATCTCAAAAGTTTTTTAAATCTAACGCAGGAGATCTTCTACATCAACCCATGTAAAACTTAATGGAGCTGGCTTTGTGCACAGGGGCGTCGTCGTGCTCGGACAGGTTTGGATTTCATCCTGTAGAATTTTTGTGCCTCCAAATTTGTGGTACCACTTTGAGAAAGAAGCACGTACGACTGGAAAACTCTGGTGTCCCAATACTTTTGTCCATACAGATGATGTGAATATATTACATTTCAACTAGACTGGTCTGAGTAATGCGAAAAAGGGTTCCAAACGAAAAACAGATATTGCAATATACGATATAAAATCAGAAATTCGGTGGCTTTAACAGTCTGAACCAAACTTCGATCCATGACACACAGCTTCCTGTTGTTGTCGGTGTACCGTCTGGATGTCATTAGTTGTAATCAGGCACGTCGGTGAAACATCCAGGATCGCCAAATCGCGTCTGTTTATCAAACACTGCAATCGATCGTTGCCGGGAAGAAAAAAAAAAAAAAACCACGAACATCCACGTAGAAGTCTTGAGAAACGTCTCTTGGTGAATATCTCAGACCTCGAAACCTCAGGCTCGGCTGAGTCCTACTGAGGAGGAGCAGCGATGGGAACTTTGACAGTTTTTATCTCGGCTATGTGCGAGGATTTCTGGATGATGCAGCTGGTGGTACCTGTTGGCGTCGCCTCCTCGCTCTGAGCCAGGTTCGTCAGGGCCATGGCAGCATGAAGCTCGTTCCAGTACGTGGCGCTTTTCCCTCGTAGGCCTCCTTTGGGGTTGCACCTGAGAGGAGAGTGTTAGTAAGAATGAGGGGTGGATCTGGTCTGAAAACACTTTTGATATACAGGGTGTTTACACGTGGTCAGTTTAACCTTACAAACATCTGTAACCACATCTGCAATCTACAATCCAGGTCCATACAGATTGAGACAGCAATTGTTGTTTTTTTTCAAAATGACTTTACTGAGCTCCATGGGGGATTTGTGTGTGGGAGGTTTTACTGATATGGTGAAGGCACAAGATGAATTGGAGCAGAAAACGAGAAATGAGAAATCAAGCGAGAAACAGCACCAGGATTTCAACTCCAACAGCTTTATTATTAGTAGAGACCCGAAACTGACATACTGACATCGGTCTCACTTTTCTTTTCTCCTTCTCAGATCACTTTAGTGACTCGGTTCTTTGAATCTCATCAAAATGAACAACTCTTTTTTTGAGTCGTTTACTTCATTTTGTTCCTTTGATCAGAAATAAAAGAAACTGTGACGTTTTCAATCAGCAGATTCCCCAGCACGTGTGTACATACACCAACTTTGACTATAGTTCCGATAATGAAAATATGACGATGCAATTGGTCCGTGTTTTTAGTTCTTTTGTCACGTGACTTCCATAATTATTGTAACAATTATGTCAAGATTCGGAACAAAAACCCTGATCTATCGCATTCGGTAGCGTCTACGGGAGTCACGTGACAGAAGAGTGAACAAATCAGACCAGTGGACTCATGATGAGATCACTCACTCCTGTTTCCTGTACATAACCGGCGGCGATTTTGCGATGCTTTCAGTAGAAAACTAACAAATCACTCTATAAAACGACTCATTCTTCTGAGTCACATTGAAGACTCGTTCTAAATGAATCACTAATGGATTATTACTTATATAAAGAGCAACTTACCGATCGTGATACTGGGAGCCACAGTCCATGGATTCTGGAAAAAAAACAAAAAAAGAATACAGATTTTATAATTACACTCTATGTCCAAAAGTTTGTGGACACCTGAACATCAGAATGCGTTTTAAACCTCACATTCCACATTCAATAGGGTTTGAGCTCTTTAGCAGACCACGCAAGATCTTCCACACACTACCAACTCATATAAAGCATATCTTCTTTAAAAGAACTGGCTTTGTACACAGGGGTGTTGTCCTGTGCTGGAACAGGTCTGGGTCTCCTAGTTTCCTAGGATACAATTGTGAGCATCGAATGAGGTGGTAACACCTTTTTTTGGGGGGAAGGAACCTCATATGGCTTGGAAAAAAACAGGTGTCCCAATACTTTTGCTCTACATTTCCATTCATGTTAGAACAGACGTTCTTTCCCCAGACTGTTCCCACAAAGTTGGAGGCACCCAAACCTGCTCCAGCATGTCAATGCACAAAGCCTGTTCCATGAAGATCTCCTTCTATATTCTACCCACATTTTCCTTGCACTCGTGAGCGACTTTTTAACACCACTGGCCTCATGTTCAGTATAAAAATAGTTCAAATAAACTTCAATAAACTCCAAAAACCATAGAGAACCAGCTTTCGTTGAAGTTGAATAAAGATATAGCGCCTCCGTGAGACTGGGAGGTGAATTACATTCCAGTCAGCTCTGAGTATGTGCTTGAACGGTTCTAAACTTTGTGACTTTTTGTTTGAAACCGGTCCATTCTGGAAAGTTCGGCTCGAATTCAAATTTTCATTGAGACGATCTAGAAATTGGAATCTAGAAACATTATTTTGTGGAATTTTAGGAAATCAAACCTCACGTATGAACTGTTTTGGGCTTTTCACTAACGTGTCTTGGTGTTCGAGGTGCATCTGGTGCATCTTTAAACCTGCGTTGAATCTCAGTACGAGTCAAACGCTGTTAAATCAGATACTCAAAGTCTTTTACTCAAGTCATCTGTGAAATCTGTGACTTTTTAGATGAATGGGAACGCTGGCTGCCCCCCAGACCCCCTCACCTCACCTACATCAGCACCTGAATTTCCTACCACCCTCGTGGCTGAATACAGGAAAGAAAGTGATCTACGAGGGAAACTAAAAACCCCGATCGGTGCGACAAATTAGAATTGATTGAATTGTTTCTCTGGAAGGATCCAGACCTGATTAAAGCGCTGGAACACTTGCACTATTTTCTTTTTGTTGAAAACAAAATGTTTTGAATCCTGTCGTACTTTGTGCTGCGTTCTGAATATTTAGTTTTGGCAACGAGCACAAGATTAAACAGCTTACAAGCGAGAAGCTGCCGAGAGCCAACTTAAAGCAAACACAGATTGAAGACATTTGCGTGTTCCGGGGATCTGCAGGTGCCATTGTGTCTTGGAGCTCATGCTGGCGTTGTTACCTTGCTTGCGTGTAAATCGAAATATCCGAAGGCATGTGCGTGTTGGCGAGAGAACGCGCATCTGCAGAGAGTTAAAGGCGAATGGCCGGCGGTCGCTTGACCGGGCTCGGGCTCTCGCGCCAAAACAAATGCAATTATGTGTGGAGATGGAAAAAGCATATCTGCGCTGTGTCAGGAACACAGACTCGCTCTCTGTTCCCCCTCCACAGCTCATTTCCATCATTCCAGCTAGTTTACCCTCAGCTTTTTCTTTTCTCCTGCTAGTGTGTGTGTGTGTGTGTGTGTGTGTGTGTGTGTGTGTGTGAGTGAATATAAGTAAGTGTAGTGTGTGTGTGTATGTGTGTGTGTTTGGGTTTGTGATTGAGTGTGACCTAATGTGTGTCTGTGTGTGTTTATGTGTGTGTGTTTGAGAGAAAGTGTGTGTGTGTGTGTGAGTGAATATAAGTGAGTGTAGTGTATGTGTGTGTGTGTGTGTTTGGGTTTGTGATTGAGTGTGACCTAATGTGTGTCTGTGTGTGTTTATGTGTGTGTGTTTGAGAGAAAGTGTGTGTGTGAGTGTGTGTGAGTGAATATAAGTGGTTGTAGTGTATGTGTGTGAGTGTGTGTGGGTTTGTGATTGAGTGTGACCTAATGTGTGTCTGTGTGTGTTTGAGAAAGTGTGTGTGTGTGTGTGTGTATGTGAGTGAATATAAGTGATGTGTAGTGTATGTGTGTGAGTGTGTGTGGGTTTGTGATTGAGTGTGACTGAATGTGTGTTTGTGTGTGCAAGTGTGTGTGTGTGTGTGTGATTGTATATGAGTGTAGTGTGTGTGTGTGTGTGTGTGTGTGTGTGAATATGTGGGCTTGTGATTGAGTGTGACTGAATGTGTGTCTGTGTGAGTGTTTGTGTGTGCAAGTGTATCTGAGTGTGTGTGCGTGTTTTTAAAAGAGTGTGTGTGTGTGTGTGTGTGTATGTGTATGTTTGTGTATGTGCGAGTGTATCTAAATATTTGTGTGTGTATGTGTAAGTGTGTATTTGAGAGTGTGTATGTGAGTGTAATGTGTGTGTATGTGTGTGTGTGTGTGTGTGTGTGTGTGTGG
>MU580030.1:3007513-3045013 GCA_024362625.1 Silurus asotus
GGTTGTTGTGATTAAGTGTGATTGAATGTGTCTGTGTGAGTGTGTGTGTGTGTGTGCCATCTATCTATCTATGGTTTTTTTTATAATAAATTTACATGATTTTTATTGTTGTGTTGAACATAATTTTGTTCAGTTCTGCAGATGAATGGATCCAGCAGAGCTCCACGTGGACCAGGACCCTCTACTCAGGAGAAGCTTGTGGAGGAATACTTCCCGATATTTGACACAGGAGTTACAGGTGGTGATTTTCCACTGAGCCGAGATGGATTTGGAGTTTTCCTCATGCTAATCTCTCCTTCGCCTTTCTGAGATCCGTTCCCCTGCCTCTTTCCCTACAGGACGACTGGAGCCTGGTTTCCACGCCAACGCCGCTGGTTCCTGGAGCCTTTGTTTTTGCTTCCAGAGAGCTCTGTCTTAAGAACCTGCTGGTGGATGGAGGCCTGCTGGCGTAGGGCTGCTCACCTGATATATGCTTTATAAAGTTCCAGCGTTTAAAACCGGTCTATTCCGGAAAGTTCGGCTTGAATTTCAATTTTTATTGCGATGAGCTACAAATTGTAGGTAATGAGATTGATGATCTTCGTTATCCAGATTTCAGTTTCATCACCTCAACCTCATGGTGATCTCCTTACAGATGATTTCTATTCACGCTAATGTCAATGTTTCTCAATTGTGATCAGAACTACACTCTATGGTTAAAGGTTTGTGGACACCTAACCATCAGATTGGCATATTTGCTATTATAATAACCTTCACTCTTCTGATGTTTCACTTCATTCTCTAGAGATTCATTTGGCCACATGGGTGTTAGTAAAGTCAGGTTTTAATGCAGGTGAAGTGTGGAGGCCATCTCAGCTATGTTCACATCTATCCCAAAGGTCTTCAATAGGGTTAAGATAAGAGATCTATAGCAGGCCACTCAAGATCTTCCACAAACTTCCAACCCATGTAAAGCAGTGAGAGAAGGAAAAATTGCATGCTACAGTATCCAAAGATGTCGTACCAGTCATAACGGTTTGAGAAAAAACACATATGGCTGGAAAAGTCAGTAATTTTTCCTTCTTCTCGCCTCTGTTCTGTTGCTTGAGCGTATATCTTGGGATCGCTGCGTCATCTTAGAAAACATCATTTCTAAGTGAATGTTTTCAAAACTCGGTCAGTCAAAGAGGAAACAGGTCCAAGGGGCCAAACCTCAGCATGAACACAATGTTTATATTGGTTTCAACGGTCTTGAAAATGAAGTGCTATCGACCCCATGGCGACCGTCAGGGACCAGATGTGGACATGTCCAGTGACTCTCAATGGGAGTAATGAGCCAAAGATCAGTCTCCTGGTTGGTGGAATGCTGGATGCTGATAAACGAAGGAACGCAGACGAGCGACGTGCAGACGGACCCTTTTACACGGCATTAAAGTTAACGATCCAAAAAACTGTGCATCGGATACAAGTTGCCATTTGTATTGCGAGGCACAGTTTTTAACTTATTTGTATACTTTTATTATTTAGAAAATGTATTTGTGACTGATATTTTCTATGAACATTAATTTCTCCCCATTGACCTGTTTCTCGAGCGCGTTCTCTTTGCTGCTACGTGAATGGGATGCATCGCAACACTACGGAGACCGAGGCGTGTCCTGAGAGTCACATGGCAGAGGTAGAGCTGTAACTTCCTGGAGACAGAAGGCACTTAAGTAAATTGATGATTCGCTGATTGTGTGAACCAAAGATATAAAAGTGGACTATCCGAACCCTACTGAATTGCACGGCGTCATATTTGTTGACGCCGAATTGAATGGAAATCGGATCACACAGGGGTAAATCGTATCATATCGCATCGCATCGGTAGCTGCTTCATATGTAGCGTTATTCTATCGTATTGTTGTCTTTGTATCGAGATGCGAATCATATCGGCCTCAGCCTGCTCCAGATTGCGACGTTACATGCTAAAGCTTGTTAGAGTTTCATGGTTGTTCCTGGTCCAATCACACAAACCAACTCATTCTCAAACCCATGAAATGTGGGGTTTTTCAGGTAGAAAGTGAAGCTAGATGTTATATGCAGTATATACAATAGGATCCTGTATACAATAGGATCCAGTATTTTTTTACTCAGTAACATTTCTGACCGGTTTTTATTGCCCTGTGTCTTCTTTGTATCTGTAGTACCTGCTTAGGTTTGCCTTGTAAGCGTGGAACTGCTTCATTATTCGTCCGAGAGCAGCCAGATCATGAAGGAAAAAATCTCTCGCAAGGGAGACGTGAAAAGGGAAAATTGGACCGCGACCTCTCGCACACGAAAATCCTTCTCTCTCTTTTTTCCCCCTTCAATCGCCTTTCGCTTGTAACATCTCCAGCTCGTATTTCTTAAAACAGCGTCTGCGCCAAAAACCACTTTAAAGCATTAATAAATCATTTGACCCTAATTCCTGCGCGCTACCGAACGTCTCCCTTCAGGCTCACGGGCTCGAGTGAAGCTCGAAGGCTGCAGAAATTCTACTTTCCGATCGAACCGTAATCGATCGCAGGCTCTGGTAATAATGTTTAATAGGGCGCGTTGTAATCAGTGAGAGAACCCAGACGGAGAAGTCAGGTTGTGTTCGGAGGGAAAAAGAAAAACCTAACGCACGTCTTGTGACCGAGCTGACCTGAAGGAATTCCAACCGAAACACGGAGATGCCTTACAAATTACACAACATAGCGAAGGAGCAAAGCTGAGACTGTGCCACGTATTTTACACTCTGCTGCTTTAAGTCAACATCTGAGTCGAGGTTTATTGCCTCCTACTGTTGCCTCTGTGGGATGGCGGAACCCTCATAACCCGTTTTGTGTTATTCTCATCCGGATTGGAGCCAGATGCAGCCTCGAATTCATGTTTTTTTTTTCTCCCTGAAAGGTTCAGGTTATTAGATGAGCAGCAGCGTTTTTGTTTTTTTTTTACCTGAAGGTGTCTGATTACTCAGAACTTTATTAACCAGAACAGATTCGATGAGGCACAATAGATACACTGTGTGGACAAAAGTATTGGAACACCTGACTTTTTTCCACCCATAGTTTGTTCTTTGTCAAACTGTTACCACAAAGTTGGAGCCACACGACGTATAGGACGTCTCTGGATGCTGTAGCTGAATGAGCCTAAATCTCCACAGGCAGAGGAGAGGAACAGAAGAGTGGAGGTGTGAGGGAGTGACCCTACTGAACACCTTTAGGATGAACTGGAACGCTGTCTTCACTCCTCAACTCACCCTACATCAGTTCCTGACTTTACAGTTTTCCTTGTGGCTGAATGAATCTCCACAAATCTCCACAGAATCTAGTGGAACATCTTCCCAGAAGAGTGGAGGTTATTCCAAGAGCAAACCTTATCTAAGCTTGTAATTTGGACAGAAGGTTGTGGACGTTTGATAATATCCAAAGTCAGGTGTTCCAATACAAGGGTGTTAGTAAAGTCAGGTACTGATGTATGTGAGAAGGTGAGGAGGTCTGGGATGCAGTCAGCGTTCTTCAGAGATCTTTCACGTATTTCCAACCCTGATCTTAATGAAGTCTTTGGTATCCAAAGACATCCTGTACAACTGTGTGCCTCCAATTACACGGTAAAGGTTTGGGAAAGAACCACATACGGCTGGAAAGTCAGGTGTCCCAATACTTTTGTTCAAACAGTGTGTGTGGTTTGAATGAGGCTTTAGAAAAAAAAAGTGTGAAAGTTATCCAGAGTATTGAAAGCTAGATGCATTCAGTCATGTGTGTTGTTTTTCCTTCGTTCTCTGTTTTGTCTCAAAAACCCCCCCAAAATGTGTTTATTTTGACTGTTTTGCTTCCAAACTTCAGACTTTGTTAACGTCATTCAGATTCCTGTCAGGTTTTATTCAATCGTTCCTGGCACTACATTTTTGCCCATAAAGAAAAAAACTATACGCCGTGCGTTAAGCGTTAAGGGACGTATTACAATAAAGGCCGCGAGGCGTAATACCGCAGACGCAGACGCCTTCCGCGTCCCCGCGGTGCGACCGCTCACTCCGCTGTGGTGAATCCTCATGAAGAAAACAGCGCGAAAGTGCAATCTTTTATTATTTTTATATCTCTGATGTTCCTCTATAATTCCACTTTTGGTTTTTCTGCGAGAATGTTTCCATTCGCGTCGCCGCGTGATGAAACGGGTTTTGCAGCGATGTCCGCCGTCTCTCCAAAACCGCCAGGGAAAGACATGCTAAACTGTTTAACGGGATCCCCCCCCCCCCTTTCGTGCTTGTTCTATATGTTTAATGTGATCTTTCTGGTGTATAATAGGATTTTTCTGTTCTGTTTTTTTTTTTCTTTCGAGTTTCTTTTTTTCCGGGCTGCACCGGGCGGCCTGTCAGTTTGACTGAAAACAGTCTTGGCGCTCGGCGGACGCTTCAGTATGTGGAAAAGTACTGAAATCGGGTGTCGTGTAAGACTGATCGATTCGGATAGCTGAGGAAAGAAACAAGGCAGAGCACAGAGAGAAATGTCATAGCAGGAAAGCATCAAGTGGTCGTGTTTTTTTTTTTTTTTTTTACCGGTTTGCATTGAGAGAGAGAGAGCTCTGTGTTCAAACCAGACGTGTACTGTTTCCTTCCTCTGTTACGTGTACGTGAATTCTGTTATACTCAACACAATCTTTTTTTTTCAAGCTCTGGAATGCAACAATTTCACTCCATCCACTTTCAAATAATGACCATTTACGCTTAGTCACTGTAAATTCCACGACCGCAGACCGGTTATTTTCAGAAAGCCGACCGAAACTGACCTTAGGAAAGAATTCCCATCATGCCTCCGCCACGTACCTCACTAACAAGCGAAAAGGTAAAATTCTGCGTGTAAGAGCTGCGTGATAAGATGGGGAAGATAACGCCCCCTGCTGTTACGGCCCCTTCAGAAAAATGTGAATCGTCGAAGGGCTTTTGGAGGTCGGATCCCTTGTTTGGCCCGAACGCGAGCCGCACAAATAACTTTCTTAAATTACAAGTTCTAAAACGGAGAACATTCCTTAATTGTCCACAACTGTTCCATAATGGCGCTGAGACAAAACCAACAGAACATTCATGATTTCTGAACGAAAAAAAAAAAAGCCTGTGGTGGAAATTATGCAAACGTTGAATAAAAGCCTCATGATTCTGGCCTGACAGAGACATTCTCCTTCCCGGGATGTTAGCAGGTGTTCCTATACGCTACGACACCACTGAGGAATAGAACTTTCCATCCGGGAAAAAGTCCACCGATGGGATGGCACGGATGCGTCCCCGATTACCGCGCCATCTTGGAGATAATTGTGGCAGGACTGTTTTTTTTTTCCCGTTTTTTTTTTTTATGAACCGTCTTAACCTGCAGCTGTGAACGTGAGTAAAATATTCCAACGATCGATAATTTAGGAATGCTGGAGGAGATTCCTGTAGAGAAATGCCTCGGCTTAAAACGGTAAATCGTCCAGTCCAGTACAGTAAACCCCTTTATGAAGGACCTGGACACCCCATAAACCGCTAAAGGCATCCCCATAACATTGCTGAAACAGCAGTATGAGTTAAACAGCAAACTTTTCACCCTTTTCAGCTCTTTCATCATGAACCTTCCAGCGAAGTAGCATGACACTTAGTAGCTACAGTACCAGGACTAAGAGTAGGAACTTTCTTCGTAGGCAATCGACAAATTAGTCAGAAATCAGACGCAAAAGAGACACAAGTGTAAATAAACTGCCAGGAAACTGGACCCAGATTATCATGTGCATAATTATATTTAATAAATTTTTTTTTTGCCTTTAAATGATTTTATACATCACATTAAACTAAACATTTATATTGTTTTCAAAATGATTTTTATTTTATTTGATATTTTCTTGTCTTTAATATATATTTTTCTGACTGATTGAAAGTTGCAAAAATTGACTTCACTATTAATATTATTATATAAAAAAAAAAAAACGCCATAAAATTCAAAAACTCTGTAAATTGTAGTTTAGCTGTAATGGTGGGTCCCGAATGCTGTTGCATAAATTGACTTCACTCTTATTATATATATATATAAAAACGCCATAAAATTCAAAAACTCTGTAAATTGTAGTTTAGCTGTAATGGTGGGTCCCGAATGCTGAAAAATCTAAGCCAATTTTTTTAGTTTTATAATGTATTTTGCTGACTGATGTGAAGTTGCATGAATTGACTTTGCTATGATTATTAACAAAAATGCTGCAAAAACAAAAACTCCATAAATGCAGGTTTATCTGTAATGGCACGTCGTGAAGAACTGAAGCGTCCAAACAATTTTTTGGTTTTAATATATTTTGCTGATTGATGCATTATTATTATTATTATTAACAAAAAAATGCTGTAAAATGAGAAAACTCCACTAGTCGAGATATATCTGTAATGGTCTGTAATGGTACGTCTCAAAGTATTGCATTGAAGCGATTTTCCGGGTTGATGTTTTTTTCCTGTGACAAAAACGCAGCATATCAGGTTACAGAGAAAGCGAAAGTTTGCTCTGCTGAAGACTTGCTGTGGTGGAAAAAACGGTTTCAAACCGCTATTGACACTGGAGACTCCTTCCATGTGTCTCCTCACAGAAAACTTTGTATCATATCAACCTTGTTTTTTCTCACAGCTACCTGACGTTTGAAGCAAGATGAAGGAAATTGGTGCAAAAGTCAAATCTAGGAGGCTTTTCTCACTTAATACATACGCATAAAAAATTGCACGATGTAAACAATGTGACTGGACTCTGACCTGTGCGGTAGGTGAAATTGGCCTCGGTTTCGGACGACGAGGGCGACAGCAGCTCGTCGTCGTACTCGTTGGAGCTGAAGGATCCCGAGTGGTTCCTCTTGCGCGAGTCTGCGTTGGAGGCCATGACATGCCGCAGGGAATCGTTGAGGTAGCGGTTCAGCAAACTGCTCTTGTACTTTGGTGGCGAGACGTATTCGAGGCCCCGGCTCTCCTGGATCACGCTCTTGTGTGTGGGCTGGCTGGACTCGGATTCACTGGGCTGCAGCTGGAGAGGGTTCTCACCATCTGGAGCAACAAGAGATGATGTTCTTCCATTAGTTGTCCGTGATCGGATTACAGCTAATAGAATATACAGGATCAGCAAACAAAAGGAGATCTTTGGACCACCGGTTGTGCGCACATATGGTACAGAAGGAGAATCTTTGGAAGTTTTTATACACAGTATATGTGCATGGGGTACATTTTCGACATTCTTGGAAGGTTCCTTGGAAGGGAAAGGGTTTTCTAAACCCTGTTTTAAATGAAAAAAAAAACACTATTCTAGCGTTCTGCACAGAATCCTTTCAGCTTCTGACATTTCCATCATGGTTTCAAAATTACATTTCGCATAAAATCATTTATATAATATGTATGTCACCTGGACCAGTCTGACCATCAAACCCACAGAACTTCACTGTATTCACAAAAGTATTGAGACACCTGACTTTTTCCAGCCATACAGTATATATTTTATTCCCCAAACTGTTATCACCAAGCTGGAGCCACATAATTGTATAGGATGTCACTAGATTGGGTAGCATCACATTTTCCCTTCACTAGGAGACCCAAACCTGTTCCAGCATAACATATATCTCCAACTTTATGAAGATCTGGTTTACATTGGTTTAAGTTAAATATCTTGTATACCCTGCTGTAGATCTTTGACCTCAACCCTAACGCTGACTGCACCCCAGGCCTTCTCACATCACCTACATCAGTACCTGACTTTACTACCACCCTCATGGCTGAAAGACTCTCACACGTCTCACCAAGACCAAGCACTAGTGGAACATCTTCCCAGAAGAGTGGAGTTTATTATTACAGCAAATGGGAGCAGTTGTGTATATATATAGATATATAGTGTATATATTTATCTGGACTACACACCAGGTTCTGGTTAAACATAGCAAGAATTGAATCATACATATTAATAATAATAAGAGAGAATTTGCTTATATAATATACACAATATGTATGACTATATGTACATTCAGAGCAGAGGGTCAGACATGGTACAGTCCCCCGGAGCAGACAGTGTTAAGGGTCGACCAGTATATCTGACTTGGAACAAATCTTTGATCATATCTTTTTACTCTGTAATAAAATTATTGCCATTTTATGATTAAGCCTAAATAATCCAATGTAAAGTGCGTCGTAGGGGGAATTAACTCCTGGGATGTTCCTACCTTCAGAAGCCGAATCCTCACTGCTGATGCTCAGTCTCTCCGCATTGCCCTGGACGTATTTGTTGTACAGTTTGATGCGTAAAGCCCAGCTCAGATCGGGTTGTCGCACCGTGTTCTTCAGCCTGCGGCGTGCGTTCGCAAACCAGTTGGACACCTGCGACGGAACCAGTGGTGTAAAGTTTTTGTACTTCGTTAATGCACTCAAATAATTTTTTTCGCCAAATTTCTGGATTATGAGCAACTTTGACCTTCTACTCAACTACACATATGATTCAGCGGAGGAACTTTTTACTTCACTGTATTTTAACGGACAATAAACGGTACCAATTACATTTTGCATCTCTGTTGAAGGAGTCATTACCACTCTTGTGACTTTTTATCAATGCTGATCTCATTTTTAGTCCAAAATGAGCTCAAATTAATTCCAAAATTTGATGTCAAATACAAACATCACCAATGTGTTAAAGGGATTATAGAGAAGATCGTCTGTGTTAACAATTATTTACAAAAATTGTAAAAGAATACGCTCACCAAATATAGGACGCTGGCTAGAAGAAATGGTGACAAAAACGTCAACGGGAAGATAAAATATAATAAGAGATAAATATACGATTTTTGGTTCAAATTGTTCTTAATATGTGGTGGAGTTGAAAAGGTGTTGATAAAAGACTAAGACAAGAGGTGATACTGGAGGATAATAAAAGTAAAACGCTGATTTTTTGTTGTTGTTGTTTATTAGTTAGTTCTTTTTCATCTCTGCTACATAGAATTTATATGTAAAATTGAAATGCAACAAATTTCTAAAAATTTAAAAAATTACATTAAACCTCCGTCAGCTCTGAATATTTGGTTTGACTTTATCTTCAATGATTTACTGTCAATTGTCCATTTAAATACGAATGTTTCTTCGACTTTGTGACGTTTTTATTGTCATTCTATTTGAATTGAATTTGAACTGAAGATCTCTTTTCGATAGATCGGGTCTTTTTTTGTCGTTCTTCGAGGCTGTTGTGTTGCAGGTGGATTTGATTTGTATTTGAGGAAATCAAACGTCACAAATCAACAGTTTTTGTTTTTTCTTTTACAAACGTGTCTCGGTGTCGAGGACTAATACGTGTTTGAGCCTTTGTTCAATACGAGTCAAACACTCAAATACTGTTCAAATCAGATCCTCGAAGACTTTTGCTTCATCGTATTAATGATTTTGTAAGTAAGGGATCAATACTTTTACTCAAGTATGATTTTCAGCAACTCTTTACACCATGTACATTTATATATATATGAGAATGTTTCTGTGTATCCACTTCCTCTGAGCTCACCTGAACCAGGGTCATGTGGGAGCCGAGGGCGAGCAGGATCTTCTCGGTTTTGGTGGGATACGGGTTGTCTCTGTGTTTATACAGCCACTGCTTGAGAGGCCTGGCCATGTCCTGTAGAGCCTGACGCTTGTGCCGCACCTTCCCTCCACTCATCATGGAGAAAAAAAAAAAAGCAAGAGGAGAAAAAAAGAAGGAGAGAGAAAAGGAGAAATCTCAGTTTCCACTCGAGTCTGCTTCAGTCTCCAAGTTTTTAGAGGATAATTATTTAATCGCCAGGTTGATTTCATTGAAACGCAAAAAAGAACGCTGCGCTTGGGAAAGGACTGAAACAGCGCAGCACTTTGGAAAGTCCAACAAAAGAAAATTTGTTCGCAGTTTGGTTTTTTTAACGAGGCCGTGATGCTAAATAGGGGGTCACAATTTGCTATTTCGAGTTCTCACGTTATTCCAATTGTGACCATATTTTTGGATTTTGCATTTGCGCCTCGAAAGGAAACGCCTGATCTGATGGATAACCCGACCTTCTGCTACACTTCCATCTCAGTTCTCCACTTCAGATCCCAGTGTATTATTAGTTCTTTATGGAAAAACTTTTTTGGTCGGTGAAACTTATAGAAAAACTCCACAAGGGTGAACTTTCAATCTCAATATAAATTCTTAAAGTAATTAATTCTTTAGGTTACTTTGGCATAAAGGTGCATTACATTACATACAACTTTTTATATAAATAAATATATAAAAAAAGCTCTGAAAAGAAACATCACAGATGCGATATTTCACTGTTCTTCACTGATTGCAGTACTTTTGAAGGCATCCTGAAGTTAAATGTCTACAAATGAACACACTGAACAGTTTTCCACGGCCTGATTTTAAGAATCCAGGCCAATAAAATCCTGTGACCTGATAGCTGCATTAAGAAGGAACTTTCCCTGGATATTTCCAGGAAAAATCATCCGTCTTACCATCATGTGAAAAAAAAAATCAAAACTAACAAATAAAGGAAAATGAGCACCATTTAAAGCTCCTGTGTGAATGTGAAATGTTGAACCACACTGATCTTCTGAAATGTAGTCAAAGAACAAATAGGAAGGTCTTTCAGATGCACTCAAAGGTTGTAAACTTCTCACAAAGTGTCTACAGAATCATAACCGAATTCTCTGCACAAGATAAATCCGATGTGATCAGATAGGATGCTGTTAGATTCTGAAAGATCCTGAAAGATTCTGAACCCTGGAACCATAACACCAGCTCTGAAAATGATGAATTGCTTCATCTGAATCTCCTCAGCGAATGCAGCAGATGTCAGTGTGGAGTAAAAAGCTGTTCACTCCTGCCACAACATCTACACTTCTACCCACACTGATGGCTCTCTGTAACTCCAAAAAATCCAACAAACCCTGAGATCTACCAAAGTGACGCATTTACTGAAAGCGATTTCAGCTATGTTTGAGGTTCAGAAGTATCATACACACAAATATAGACAGAAATATAGACACATTCAATCTCAGTTGTTCCTGTTCGGTTCTTGTCTACGTGATCCATATGAGCCTGGATCAGGATTTCCTCAAACTCATGCATGAAACCAGCACGCCTCATACCTCTGTCTCCGGTGCTGCAAAGGTCCGTCCATCCTCTGGGTCAGAGAATCTGCATGTTGTCCACTGAGCACCTCGAGATAGCTCAGACTCTTCCTCTCGACGGCTTTTCCGCTCTCCTCGAAGCTCAGACGCTCGTCCAGCTTGCTGAACACCAGCGCGCTCATCGTTACACAGGGGTCAGCTCTCATCAAGCATGGGGGTCAATCTGGGGCCGAGTCCACACATAAAGTCCCACACGAGTCTTCCTAGTGGAGAAACTGCGCAAGTAAACAAAGGAATCAATTTAACAAAACAAACAAAGAAATAATTAAAAAGCAAAAAAAAAAAATTTTATAAAAAAGATAAATATAAAATTTAATATTCAATTAAGAAAATACAGACAAATATGAAAAAAATGAATGAATGTAATACATTTTATTACAAAAATATAATAAATATACATAAAATGTAATTATTATTATTATTATTATTATTATTATTATTATTATTATTATTATTATTATTATTATTATTATTATCATATATAATAAGATTTGTGACTCACTCCAGCTCGTGTTCCTTCAGCTCGGAAATCCTAATAGAAATTCCGGTGGTGCGCGCAACTCACTTGTACGCCTCTCTCTCTCTCTCTCTCTCTCTCTCTCTCTCTCTCTCTCTCTCCTCTATCACTCCCTCTTTCTCTCTCTGTCTGTCCTGCACGCGTCCCGGTGGCTACTGAGCGACTCCCGGAGGCGCGCCGCACCGACACGCCGCCCGCCGGCCGCAGCACCGCCCCAGAGCCCGCATATGGGGAACCCGAATCCCCCCCCTGAAGGTGCAGCCCACAGCAACACCGAGCTCGTGCCAAAACGCACTTTCTTTCTTCTTCATATTTTTTATTTTTACATACACCAGAAGTACAATCAGAAACAGGGATACACAAATCAATAAATTGGACAAAAGTTTAGTGGTTCAACTTCTGCTCAGAAGGTTGTGAGTTCAAATCCCAGCACCACCAAGCCGGGCCCTTGAGCAAGGCTCCTAACCCTCAAATGGTTAGTTCTTTAAATAAGAAAATTGCCAAATGCCATAAATGTAAGGACACGCTTTAAAACACACACACACATGTATAAGGTCAGTTTAATAGGAACACCTGTACAGATGTTCAGGTATGCAATGATGCCACTGATTCTTAATGCCAGATGGGCTGGTGTGAGTATTTCAGGAACATCTGATTGGTTTTTATTCATGGCACCATCTGGAAAATATCTGGAGCAGATTATCTGGACAATCCTGTGAGCATCAGGTTCAGTCTGCAGGCTTATTTATGATAATGGATAAAGTAGGAAGTCTTTACATCCACGGTGATCAGAAAAGCAACGCAGAAGAACACTATACACACTGTGAGGACAAAAGTTTGTGGACACCTGATCATCCCATTCCACATTTAATCCCAATTCGCTCTTATAATAAACTCAACTCTTCTTGGAAGATGTTCCACTCAATTTTATTGAGATATGTGAGATTCATTCAGGCACAAGGGTGGTAGTAAAGTCAGGTACTGATGTAGGTGAGGTGCAGAAGACCTGGGGTGCAGTCAGCATTCAGAAATGTGTTCGATAAGGTTTGAGCTCTACAGCACTCAAGTTCAGGTTGACGGGAAAACAGCCACGATGAGCAGAAAAGCTTCTCAGCACTTTCTGAAGATCACATTAGAGCAGGATTCTGAGGCCACACTAAGGACGGAGGCACCAAAACTGTCCAGCTGCTGATTATTATTATTATTATTATTATTATTATTATTATCACGTATTATTATTATTATTATTATTATTATTCTTATTAGAAGAAGCTTAATCGCTGAGCTCACCCCCCTGTGACACTGCAAAAACCCAGACAGCGCATTCCACTGCAGCGGTACAGTTCAGTAACACAGCTGCACACATCATAAATCGCTTTCCCTCAGAGATCTGACCAGAGCCGTTTCACCAGTAAGCATCTACTGCGATGTGCTGTGAGCTCTGAGGAGAGCACTCGAGCATGCAGGATGCAGGACACACTTGGGTTTTTTCCCTCTGATTTATGTCTCTCAAACTGTGGCCTGTTCTGCTCTGCTGTCTGTGAGATGAAGGATGACTGGTGCGAGCATCTCGGCTGATTTCAACATCACTCTGGTCACTGTGGAGGAAAAAAACAAACAAACAGGGGTCAGGGTTTGTTTTGAAGGACACAAGAAAGTACGATTCATTTTCCTGGATTTGTTGAACCGCTTGTTTCCGCGTTTACACTTGACATGATCGGGAATCGAACAACTTAATGGTTGCCATGTTGGTATCTTTCACTTTATAATAAGTCTCCAACCGTCTCTGAGCCAAAACAGCCCAAAAAACATTAAGCTTTCAACCTCTACGTGTAACTGTGGGGGTGAGGCAGTTTGCTATCATCTTCTCTCCTGTTAGAGACAGAAATGTCACATTTGGACTCCACAGAACTTCCACTCGTTTGCTAATTCTTGTGTGTTTTTGTATTTTACATGGTTTGTTGCATAGAAACAAAAGGAACATTTTTCTCAAAATCATGAGAGAAATGTTTCCACACTTTTCAGGCACCGTAAGACAAAAACATTTTTATTTTATACTGTTCACATGTTGCATCTGTTGCATAAAAATGAAAAAAAAACGTTAAAAATGAGTTCATTCACACAGACTGGCGCGAAAAACAAAAAACACCTGAGCATCAGTTCTGCATTTGGAAATGCTTTGCTGATGAGAAAGGTCTGTGAGTGGCTTGAGCAGTCAGGAAGACTCCAACTCAACTTTTTACCACCGTGGTGATCAGAAAAGCATCTCAAAAATGTTTTAAAAAAGGGTAAAGGGGCTTTTTACTTGTCAGATGAGGAATTCTTTCTTCGCATAGCACAGCGATATTAGAAAGCTGGGCTCAGTGATGATACAGCGTCCCTGGAGCAAAGAGTGCTGAGGGCCTTATTTGAGGGCCCAAGAGCGGTGCCTTAACATGGGACCTCCCGATTAGTGATTAGCATCATAGTGGAACTCACATGAATAAAAACGAGCATCAGAAACAGCTGTGCGTTTATTTATTAATGACATTTTTATAAAAAAACACCGCGGCCGATTTGGAGGCGATGCGTAAAAACCGCAATCCGAAATGCTGTACAACAGACAATAAGAGGACGGTTTATAAATCTAGCATGATCCAGCAGATCGATATGAAACAGCCTCTTAGTCTAGTATCACTCCATCATCCCCCATCTTTTCTTTGTTTGTGTTGAATCTTTAATTCATTTATTTATTTTCCTTCCATTACTGACCTTTCGCCTCTGGGAGATGAAAATCAACCATCCAGCTGTGGTTTGTATAAAAATAAGCTTTTAAAGGGAAGAGAAAATACCAGGACATCCCTCTATCTGTATATTTCGTTTATTTTTTGTAATTTGCTGCGTTTGATTGGCCGCTAGTGGCTCGCGAGGCCGCAGCTGTTTCGTGTGATTGGTCGCCGTGTCTTTTAAACAGCACGATCACACTCAGAGCCGGGGAACGGAAAAGTGCTCAGGATCACTCTTTCTTTCTCTCTCTCTTCGCTCATTCTCTCTCTCTCTCTCTCTCTCTCTCTCTCTTTCTCATAACCAGCTCCACATGTGTTATCTAAATAAGCACCGCGCCAAGACGGCTCACTTTTCTCCTCCTGCTGCTAGACAAACGTGTGGATTAGCTTGTCATTGGCTTAGACATAACTTCTGGGTCGAATTGCTACTGACACATAAAATATTCGCCCCCTTCATGTCAAGGTAATAAAGTTATACGTAGCCTCACTGCGTGACTCTCCGCCCTCTTTCATCATAGCAAGAGACGCCGCGGAGCTTGTTCGGGAACTGGAATTAACTTATAGTACAGTGATTTGTAGACAAAAGTATTGGGACACCCCACTTTTCCACCCATATGTGCTTCTTTCCTAAACTTTTAGGGCAAAAAGTTGGAGGCCCACAAATGTACAAGATGAAATTTTCCCTTCATTTGAACTAGGAGACCGTAACCTGTTCCAGCATGACGATTCACCTGTGCACAAAGCCGGCTCCATGAAGATCTGCTTTACATGGGTTTGAAGTGCAGAACATTGCCAAAAAACTTTGCATTCCACTTATATTTCCCTCCACTCTTCTGAGAAGATGTTCCACTAGATCCTCCAGAAAATCAGTTACTGATGTAGGTGAGGTGAGGAGGCCCTGGGGTGCAGTCAATGTTCTCATTCATCCCAAAGGTGTTCAGTAGGGTTGAGCTCTATAGCAGGCCACTCAAGCTCTTCCTCACACTTTCAAACCATGTAAAGCAAATCTTCATGGAGCGCAATTTTTGGAGAACAGTTTTGAGAAGAACCACACACATCTGGAACATTTCCTTCGATAGAGCTCTGATCTTGACCCTTTGGGTTTTCGACAGTTGTTTTCTACAGGCCCAAAAGATCTCCTGCTACAGAGATTAAACCCCACTAAAAAATGAATGTGCTGAATGCGCTGATCCCACCCCAGGCCTCCAAACCTCCTCACTACCAACATCTTTGTCTGAATGAGCATGATTTCCACGAAATTTTAGTGGAATATCTTCCCAGAAAGAGGAGGTGATAATAAGGGCAAATATGGAATAAATAAGGAATGGGATAGAAAAAAAAGCAAACAGAAAAAAACCCCATAGGTCAGGTGTCCGAAAACTTTTGGCTTTAAACCCGATCTAACAAGACAAAGCGCCTTGGAGACTCCTTCCATAACTGGTCAATAAAAGCGAATGAGAAAATCGTTCGAGCAGGCGAACGAAAAACAAGTATGAAGAATCACAAAATGATGAAGACGCACACAATGTACTTTTAAGCGCTCGAGCACGTCGGACCGTCGAAGGATCGTTCGCTGTGCCGGCTGTGATTTCATTTCCATGTGTGCGAGCGACGAGCCTCGCGTTTTCTCTTCTCATAATGTCACATCGCTAATCAACTATCTCCAAAGTGAAATCCCATAAAATCCCTTTTGCGTCATGTTTTCTCCACGCTAATAAATCAACCGGGCCCGAATATCGTCCGCGGGGTCCAGTAAACGGAGCCCGAACGCCAGCATACATCAGCGCCATCTTCATGCCTGGGCTGTTTTGCTCGTTATACGAGGAGTTTACGCTCCTAAAAAAGAAACATCAACACGCTCGTGTTTGATAAATGATCTTTTCTCACCTTGTGTGAGATTGTACACCTGGACGGCTTGGGTCTAATATGGAGTCATGTGATCCTCCATGGACATTCCTCATGCTATGAGGTTTCCTAATGCTATGTTATAGAAAGCAGATCACCAAATACACTTAATACAGTGTGTAGGAAAAGGTTTTTCTCTCTCTATGATAGCAAATAAATGTGAACAAATACTTATTTGGACATCGTTTGTGTTGTCAGTGCTCATGACATCTAATGTTTTAGCTTGATAATATTCACACACTAGGAATTCATGCTGGTATGAGGATTTTTTCTGTGAATGTTCTCAGTCCAGTCTGCTTTTAAGAAGTGATTGCATTTAGTGATCATTCTAGCATGAAATCTGTATGATGTTACCATGAAATCGGTCTGCTGCTAGCATGAAATTTGTATGATTTAAGCATGAAAGCTGTATGATGCTAGCATTAAAGCTCTTTAATTCTAGCATGAGTGCTGAATGATGTTAGCATTAATGCTGTATGATGTTAGCATGAAATCTGTATGATGTTAGCATGAAATCTGTATGATGTTAGCATGAAATCTGTATTATGCTAGCATTAATGCTGTATGATTCTAGCATTAATGCTGTATGATGTTAGCATGAAATCTGTATGATGCTAGCATGAAATCTGTATGATGTTAGCATGAAATCTGTATGATGTTAGCATGAAATCTGTATGATGCTAGCATGAAAGCGGTATGATTCTAGTATACAATCTGTATGATGTTAGCATTAATGCTGTATGATTCTAGCATTAAAGCTGTCTAATGTTAGCATGAAATCTGTATTATGCTAGCATGAAAGCTGTATGATTTTAGCATGAAATATGTATGATTCTAGCATTAAAGCTGTATGATTCTAGATTGAAATCTGTATGATTCTAGATTGAAATCTGTATGCTGTTAGCATGAAATTTGTATGATTTTAGCATGAAATCTGTATAATGTTCCCATGAAATATGTTTAATCCTGATTGAGATTTTTTTTTAAAAAGAAAAAGAAAATCATTTAATGCATTTGATGTTCAATACTACAACTACACAAGTATAATAATACCAGTACTAGTACTGTTACCACTACCATCATTACTACATTTACTATGAATAATAACCTTGCTTCATGTAGAAAGATTTATTTTGACCAAACAAATATATTAATCTCTGGATGATCTATTTTATTTTCAGTAAAAAAATAAAATAAAAAAAAAAAGTCCCCCTTTAGTATGAAGAACAGGTTTACACACTCTCGCTATCCGGACAGTTCGTTTCTAAAAACACATTCAGCTGAAATACTGTGCCTCATGTAAAACTTGTTCTTCACTAGTTAGAGATTTCTTTCTTGTGATCCAGTTCATCCAGGAGCAGTTAAATAGGATTTTGGTGTGGTGACTGGGCAGGTCATTCCACGATAGATATCACTTCAGACGACTCTCTAAATAACGCTTACGGAGCTCAGACGTATTTGTTGCTTCGGCTCATCGTCTTGTTGTAAAGTCGGTTCCAGTGATCCGCAGGCGGAATTGCATGGTGTTGATGTATGAAATGGTTGCCATGTTGGTTCCTTTCACTTTCAGGAACCTTATCCGCTCCAAAACAACCCGAAACCATTAAGGTTCTATCTCCATGTTTGAGGGGGTGAGGCAAACTGCTTGCCTTGGACCTGCATAGAAACAAAAGGAACATGTGTGTGTGTCTCAAAAAAGATAAAAACTAGGTGTTTCGTAACCTTTCAGGTGTTGAGTATGTATATGTTATTACCGGAAGCTGTGAAAACTGAAACCAAATGGAAACCAAGATCTCAACACTGGATTTATTGTAAGCACTAATAAACAAGTAATAATTATAAAAATAATTATTGATAATATTAATAATAAATGACAAAACAATAAGTCTGGGTCATTCTGCTCAGCTCTGCCCAGACTGCCCCTTTTTAATATCTGAATCTTTGCACGAAAACAAGGTTTTATTCAGAATCCCTGCACTTTTTTTTCTTTTTAAAAGTAGTGTTATTTTAAGGGGTGCGTTCAAAAGCTAATTTCAACAACCGTTCAGATACGCTGTTCTCGATCTCTGGCAGCTCGACTCGGCCCTGGCCTCCGAACGTCATTTAACTTTGGTTGGGGACCGGGATTTTTCTGCGCAGCGCAATAACTAAATGAGACATTGTACATAAGGGA
The DNA here is from genome assembly GCA_024362625.1 of Silurus asotus. NCBI lineage: Eukaryota > Metazoa > Chordata > Actinopteri > Siluriformes > Siluridae > Silurus > Silurus asotus. Next base: position 3,026,014 of record MU580030.1, read on the forward strand.
AAATGGAGTATTAATGGTGCAACACAGTTGTAAGAATGGACGTCTTGTTTCCAGGCTCAAGCCTTACGATGATATTATTGGAGAAACAAGAGCTGGATTAATGCGATATCCATTTAGTAGCATCCGCTTATCCATCTTGCTCATGACGTTTATAAGTCATTTTGTGAATAATAATGAAAAAAAAAGAAGAACCCTGGTTTGTAAGAGCCAATGCCCAGTGTGAGTTTGCTTTGATGAATTGGTGTATGAACACAGGGTTGTGCCACATGTGCTCCCTGGGTGTTTAAAATACTGTAGTAACTATATCATATAATTATGACTTAGCCATCAATCATTCTTTTCATACTAATGCATCATTAACCCGACAAATAGTTCCCATATGTTGCTCCAAGCCTGAGCGAGCGCTTTTGCCGTGGCTTCACATGCGTCCTTCACCTCGCAGGCTTCCACATGGTCCATGGATTCGGGTCATGTTTGTTAGTCGAGAACCCCATTCATTATTTCAATATTTGGAGACTCCGCAGGCTTTTCTCCGTCGACCAGTTCCTGAGCCGGTTCCTCAGCTTTGGTTCCTGAGTGGAGCTGTAAACACCACTTCAGGCTCTTTTGAGTTACCATAAGATATAATCGGACCTGACAGCCACTGGCTCACTTGTCCTGTTCCAGCGCTTCTTAGAAAATGTGTGTGTGTGTGAGTGTGTGTGTGAGTGTGTGTTTACATTCAGCCGTAACTCTGTACCGGAATCCCCTATAGCACATTAACTGCTCCTTATTTAGCATCATGCTGATTTCCTCCCACACACTGTTTTATGCCTTTCATGCCCAATTAACTACATGATCCAGTGAAGAGAAGACGAGTTCCCCGTCCCCCATGCAAAAAATTTACTCTTGGTGTTCGCTGTTGAATTTTACAGTCGTTCATTCATTTTATTTATTCGATTTATACGGTTTATGTGTCGCTGCTTGGGAAGGAAAAAACGGTTGATATGGTAAAGTTTTCTCTAACGTTTATATTGTTAACCTATAAGAAAGGAGTCTGTAGTGTCAACGTCTTCCATGTAACATTTCGAAGGTAAAAAAAACATACAAGGTTTACAATTGGGCATTTAGTAATAATTTGCTGGCTTATTGCCATGATCCTCTGATCAGCATAACATTATGACCACCTGCCTAATATTGTGTTGGCTTCCCTTTTGCTGCCAAAATAGTCCTGATCTATCGAACATTAACAGCAGTTTGAGCTACAGGACCTCGTCTGTTGGATCGTACAACACGGACCAGCCTTTCGCTCCCCACATGCATCAATGAGCTTTGTCGCCGATTCACCACTGTTCCTTCCTTGGAGCACTTTTGATAGACACTGACCACTGCAGACCAGGAACATCCCACAAGAGCAACCCAGACGTCTAGACGTCACAATTTGGCCTTTGATAAATTCGCTGAAATCCTTACGCTTGCCCATTTTTCTGCTTTCAACATGTTTGAGGAAAATTTTATTTTGCTGCCCATTAACAGGTGACATGATGAAGAGATAATCAGTGTTATTTACTTCACCTCGTAATGGTCATAGTATTATGCCTGGTGTATATGAGGAATAAACAAAACGAAAAAAAAAAAGAATCAATTCTTTTCCTTAAACAGCACACCTCAGGTGTTTTTATTCCTCGCTCATTAGACCCATCATGCCCCATCTTTATACTAATGAGGTACACAAGGACAACGCACCTGCAACCACAGCTTTCATTATTGTCGCTCAGGCTGCTTGGTCACGAGCCCTAATGGGAACCTAATGAGGCATGGAGCCGCTAACGAGTGTCCGGAAGGTGGCGTGAACGACGGTGGTGGTGGTAATTCTCCGGTCCTGAAGTCAGTCGGCGTGTCAAGCTCCTGTTGGTTCGAGTGTGAAGAAACTACACAAAACAAAACCTATGGATTATTCATTCACTTTCCCCTGCGTTTGGTCATTAATTTCTCGGAAAGGATTTGGGCAACGTTACGTGACTTTACGTCGGCTTGGGCTACAGCGATTTGTTTTTTGGACGAATAGGCGCCGAGTTCATCATCCACCTTTTTACTGTCATCTCAATTTATCACGTCATGAAAGGCTTCAGCACCCTCCCTATATGCTTACCGCGTCCCAAGCTAAACAAGTGAGAGGATAAAACCTCCCTCCAAAATGAAAAACCAGACGTACAAATTAGGATATTTCGCTACAGAATATGAATCTCCCCCCATCACGCTGGAATAACACGACATTTGGCTGTGAACGTAGGAATTTTGTAAGTTATTTTTTCGTTTAGCAGCTAGCGAGGCAATTTGTCTCGCAGGCACGCCAAGCTTTTTCATACAATGCTTCGAGAGTTTCGAGAACTTTTTCCACAATGAAATGAAGTCTGGCCGCTGAAGTCCTGAGAGCTGCAGGCGTGTTTTGTTTTACTAGTGTCACAGCAATAGTGAAGCATAAACCGTAGGCCTAGCCGTACCCTATTAGCTCCATGTGCTTTGACAAGATGTTCATTTTAAACCTGACTAGAGACCTGGCTATTTATAGCTAACAAAAATTTTACTTGCATTTCTTTTAGCATTTTGACTTTCTTGAATCAAATCATCAATATTTAAAAGCACTCAAGGTCTTTATGAATGTTCATAAACAGTAGACGGTCCTAGGGAAAACTACTGCTGCTGCTGAGGTGGACCAGCTTAACGATCCATGAGGTTACTCTATGGGTAGAACCATAAAGATGGATTTGGGCTGTCTTCTTCTGCTTCTTCTCCTTACAGCTGCTCCCATTAGGGGTCGCTACAGCGGATCATCAGTCTCCACCCCCCCCTGTCCTCTACATTTGCCTCTTTCAACCCAACTACCTGCATGTCCTCCCTCACAACATCCATAAACCTCCTCCTTGGTCTTCCTCTTTTCCACCTTCCTGGTGTCTCCATCCTTAGCATTCTCCTACTGATATACCCCATGTCCCTCCTCTGCACATGTCCAAACATTCTCAATCTCGCGTCCCTTACCTTGTGTGTTATTTTAATCGATTGACAACCCTTTGGGCTGCTTTTGGGACAATTTTCCAGTGTTAAAAACGCCACACAAATAAAACTGGTTTGAAATGTGATGAGTTGAAATGGGATGTTATGGAGGAAAGAAACCCTCAGTATGTTGGTCAGAATACTTGCATATGGGGGCTTCAGGGAGGGTCGACTTTACTTACGAAATGGCACTGGTTCTAAAAATCTGCTAGGGTGTTGCATGTGGCTACTGTAGCGATGGTTCTATCTGTTTTTGAAGCTCTTTAGATTTGATTAAAAACATGTAGGCATGTAAAATCCTTGAACATTCCAAAAATAACGCACATAAGTGAGCCATAAGAGTGTAAAAAGAATCTCTTCACGATCTCGACCTCAACATCGGCCTTTCTCACAGATCAGGAAAATAAACAGCCCTGAATCCCTACACTGAGAATCCAAAAAGTCGCTGCTTCACACCTCGTTTGAGGATAAGTCCAATCCAAACCCAGAGAACCACTGGAGAGGAATCTGACCTGTTCCTGGACTTCACTAGGAGCAAAAAAAAAAAAGGGTTTGTTTCTGCTTCAGGGTTTAAAGTGGATAACATTCTCACTTCGCTGTATCTCTTTGACGTGTAAAAACCGACCGAGGACACGACCCAAGAACACCCGGGAGAGGAAGTGTCCTGTTTTCGGAATCACGTCTCACTTAAAAATGGCCGTATTACAAGAGCCACATAAAACAGTGTTTTCCTTGGAAATCAGGTTCCGCCCCGTCCGAGCCAAAGCATACTCAGTAAATCCATAGAAGACGAAATGCTGGTTGTGACCACAATAAATAGTCCTCATTAGGGTTATATTTAAAGAGCATTAATTGCAGCCTTATTTCCACAAAAAAGGACGGAACCGAGCGTCTGGGGAATTGACTCACCAATCTGTTTCCGATTTGTTTTTAATATAATTTTAATATAGGATTCATTTTGGTCAATGATACAGCCAACCTTCCTGTCAACAACACAGAGTTCTCTTTCTCTTTCTCATTTTTTTTTTTGGAGACCAATTCGCTTCTTTAACGCACAAACTTGATGTCAATGTACAGTATGCGAAGCCAAAAACCTTTTTTTAATCACAGAATGGAAAAGTGCGACGCTTTTGATGTGCTTTAGGTTTTAAAAGTTTTATGTGAAGTTAATCTAAAACACTTGCATAATCAGCTTTGTTTCTTTAAAAATCTCGCCCAGTCGAACAATGAAGGACAAATATTATCTTTTCTTTCAAAAAGAAAAAGTCCCATTTGAAAGAATTCCCCTGCAAGTGCGCTGCCCCGGGGCATTAACGCCGGCGTGGATTTCGAGCCGTAAAACAACGCTGGTCTGTCTGCAATCTGTCTGAATCCCACCGCAGCCATTATGCAGTTTGCACAGCCATTTCCAAAGCATACGTATATAATATATACGTCCTGTACACGCAGCGCCCGAGTCAGCGGCGAGGAAAAACACATTTTTGTAATCCTTGATTTGGGACGAAGGGCCGACTGAGCGATTTGTTCAGAGGTGAATGGGAGGTCTCCGTGGCTCTTTATGTTCTCTCTGGTTCTAGTCCATTAAACCTTGCAGGCCCGTAGCTCGGCTCACACGCCACACCAACGTCCTGCGCTGATACCAACCCACGCCGGATTCTTCCACAAAACCACGTCCCAAAGAAAACAAGAGCGTTCCGGCATACCGTCATTATCACGCCAGTGTGCAGACGGTGGGCAAGGTGCAAGGCTGAGAACACGAAGTCTACGCTCATGTTTGTGTGTTTTGGAAAGGTGATTAATGAATTATAGCTACAATCCGAGCTACATTTCTGCACTCCAGGGGAAGTCTGTTAAGAGGAAAACCCTAGGTGATGTTGGCAGACCTTCTTTGGAAAACCCCACGGTGAGCTTTGGAGGGGGATGAATGGGAGCACAGGGGGTAGCTGGTCAAGAGTTTTCAACTTTACATGATCATGAGAAAAGCATCCGATAGTCTATTATTTTCTATGAAGGGGATAATTCTTGATTCTGATTGGTCGAAAGAGATCACATCAAGGAAATCCGTTTGTGAAGATCCGAATGGACTTTTTTTAGGAAGGTCGTAAGTTCAAAGCCCAGCATTATTAAGCTGCCACTGTTGGGCGATGTGATTCACTTTTTGATGCATAACCAATGATACAGTAAACATACAAATGAATTCGATACGATTGCCCTGTTACGATTCAGTGCGATCGATTCAAATCAACACAATGTGATTCGATGCAATATGACGCAATAGAATAAATACGATGCTCTGCAATTCAACATGGTACTGATGGTTTATCCCCAATGAGTGAGCCAGTGGTAACTGTGGCAAGAAAAACTCCCTGAGACTTCATGAGGAAGAAACCTTGAGAGGAACCAGACTCCAAAGGGAACACATCTTCATCCTTAACACCGAATGTCCACTCATTACAGTTCCATCATTGTTGAGGTTCAGTGATAGAACTGTTCATGAAGACTGTGGTCCTGAGCCATTGAATTCGAATGTTGATAATTCCAGTCCAAATGCACCCTCAAAGTTCTTGAGTTGCTCAGAAACTTTATGGATCTTTAGGCTGTTGATGTGGAATCATCTTTAACACAGAGTGATCTCCAATTGAAGAGAACTCCATAAATAAATAAAACAAATGTATAAACAATTTGAGAACTTTCTTTTCAGAGATTTACTAGAATGGATGAAAAGTTCAAGATCAATAATATAAATAAACACTTCATTGCGACTTTAATGGAGAACTATTTAGCAAGACGATGAGAGATACGCCTTCGCCTGAGAGTTTAATCCATTACCGGTTTATATGTTGTTTTATTCCTCACTCACAGGAAATCGGTGTTGTTCGTGTATCTGATGATGAAAGTCAATTTACTGAATGTGGTTTAATTGGATTTGAATGAGCTTCGAACATCTGCACATGTTTCAAAGGAGCATGTGGGCGCCTGAATTATTTTCATTCACAGCCTCAAACAAATGCGTTTAATCAAAAATCTCCAGCTGTCAGAATAATTACACGCTTGGTCAGCATGCCAGCCTGTGTTTTTTTAGAGAAAAATGTAAAAAAAACTAAAGATTTCTGTAGAAAAGCAGTGAACACAATCACATTAGAAAAAGAGATCGGACGTACCTAGTGTGTAGTGTTTATATTATATTTAGACAACGATTGGTGGACACCTGAGCACAAGATTGTGCTTCTCTGAACATTCCCTTCCACATTTGGTCTTCATTTGCTGTCATAAGAACTTCCACTCTTCTGGGAAGATGTTGCTTGTGTACTTTGTGGTTATTCAGCTACAAAGTCAGGTAGTGATGTAGGTGAGGAGACCTGGGGTGCAGTCAGCGTTCACATTCATCCCAAAGGTGTTCAGTAGGGTTGAGATCAGAGCTCTATAGCAGGCTATTCGAGATGCTTTCAACCCATGTCAAGCAGATCTTCATCAAGCTGGCTTTGTGCCAGAGGTATGTTTAGGTCTCCTAGTTCATGTCAAGGGAAGATTTCATGCCAGAGAGATTTTATACAATTTTTTGCCTCCAACTTTGTGTAAACTGTTTGGTTAGGAAAAATATAAAGCAGGAAAAAAGCAGTAGCTGATTCATTTAACTATTTTACTATTATATATATAAAAGCTCTGGAAAGGCCAGTGGGTTTGTTCTAATCCACACCTAATCAATTCCAGAAGAGCATAATTACCAAGCGGTTTACGTGTTGAAGCAAACACTACAATACCGCAAAGTGGGATGAGTTTACACAAACCCTGAATACAGCACTTAGGACAAAAGGAACCTTGTTTCTGCTGCTTGAAATGTTTGAAATCGAACGTCGGCTTCCAGCGCAAAAACGTTCCGCCTTTGCCGAATCCGTCGGCGTTATAAAAACACCCTGATTGCGTGAGTTTCGCTACAGAACACGATGAAAACTGGAAGTATGCATCTGTTTAATCTGTCACCTTCCGTAAACTCCAGGTCCTTCATCTTTCCTCGCTGAAGTACCGAGTTTTTTATCGGGAAAAAAAACCTTTGCTGCACAAACATGGTGTACACCCTTTTAGAACGGGGCGTGACTGCTTACAATTCACATTCAATCATCAATAAGTGTTGTGACTAATGCCATAAAAACATCAGACGTTTCTCAACGATTTCCTCCACCATCTTTCCTTACAGAAAATTATCTCAATGTTGGGAAAAGCTATCGATCAGTTTACAAAAGAGTTTACAAAATTTTGGACGTATCGCGTAAGACCATCGTTAGGACGTTGGGAAAATGACGTGGCACAGGAACACGACCAAGAACGGGACGATCCTCCAAAATTGGCGAACGGACAAGAGGAATAGTTATCATGGACGGCTGCTGAGGGACTGACAGATCGTTAAAGGAGCAGGAATATCTGGTAAGGATTAATCACTTCTCGTATGAAACCCGATCTCTTGTACTCTGCACGTGTCTCAGGGGGGAGGGAGGAACGCCAGACGGCATCCAAACACGCCGAAATCATCAAAACAATGTAGTGTTACAGTCGGATGAGACAAAAGTCGAACTTTTTAGTAAAAAACAACAAGACACACGAGGAACGCCATATATATGAGGAGTGTTCCAGTCAAAATGGGACTTTTAATGTTGCAGGTATAAAAATGGATGCTAGTGTAGCGATACTACATGCTAACATAATAAATAAGTAGCTAGCGTGTCCTATTACTGAGAGACGGCACATTGGCGTTTGGTGATGAAGTTTGTTGGGAACGAAAGGTTTCGAATTTCAACTTTGAATTTTATGTAAAATTAACAAGAAATCATTTTCTTATATGTACATAAATGAGGTTAATCAACATTCTTTACTTAAAAAATTCAGAACATCATTTGAATCGATTTTAGATCTAGAACTATTGAACCACACTGGTAACAACGATATTTTGGGTTCACTTTAAATAAAAATGCATCATTTTTGCATCAAATCTTTATTTCCCAAATCTTTCCAGGTGTTAGCTAAATGCTGGGATAAGTGTACACATCTTTTACACAAGTTTCCACTGTTCTTATTTTTTATAAACTCAACAGTCCCGGTTTGACTTGAACACCTCTTTTATATACCCAGGAAGAAGCATGATGGTGGATGCATCATTTCATAATTCTGCTTCACTTCAGTAAGGAGAAAAAAATTATGATAATGAACCAAAGCACAAATCCAAGTAGATAAAGAAGATACAGAAAACAAATGTTGTGTAAAAAAAAAATAAAGAAAAAAAAAAGAAAAAAAACTTCACAATTTGAGTTTTTTTTACCAGGAAAACAATGTTTTGGAAAGGTTTCGAAAAAACGTGGTAACCTAACAGGTAATACAGTATTTAGGAGTTGCACACATTTTTGAATGCATTTCTAATTGTTTTATTGGTGGCTTTATCAGATTGAAAGTGTAAAAAAGTTTGGACACCTGAACATAAGATTTGTGTGCTTTTTTTAACATCCCATTTTACTTTCGGTCCCAATTTACTGTTATAATGACCACTCTTCATTACTCTCCACTCTTCTGGGAAGATGTTCCACTGAATGTTTTGCTCATTTAGCCACAAGGTAAAGTCACATACTGATGTAGGTGAGGTGAGGAGGTCTGGGGTGCAGTCAGCGGTTACATTCATCCCAATAGGTGTTTAATAGTGTTGGAGCTCTATAGCAGACCACTCAAGATCTTCCACTTCCTTTTAACCCATGTAAAGCAGATTTTCATAGAGCCGACATTTCTTAGTTTAAATGAAGGGAAATTTGACCACATCTGAAGACGTCCTACACAATTGAGTGCCTCTAAATGTTGTGGTAACAGTTTGGGGAAGAATCACATAAGGCTGGAAAAGTTAGGTGTCCCAATACTTTTGCTCACACCATGTAGCTTAACCACAATGCTCTTGAATTGTGATAAAAAAAAAAAGCAGCGTTTTATTTTGTGAGATAAAGTTGAATTAAACCACTTTATGGTTTTTTGTTTTTTTTAGATCATTAATGTGAGGTTATTTTCAATCGAGCAAATGTATCTGTAAATATTTTCGTCTTTTAGTATAATGATACACTTGTTCTGTAGCTTGCTTTGAGGGAACTTTCTGAAAGAACTAGGTCCAGGAGTGAAGCATGGTATTGGCAGCTCTCTCCCTCACACGCACACACACACAAAACCTGGACCCGATTCCATCCGCTGCGTCCGCCCGAAGCCAGATTTCCTTCGAAAAAAGGTTTGCGTTCGCAATTTCAGTAGCGTGATCGATGACCAGGGTGCGCAAAACACCTCAACCGATCGCCGTCTCCGCCGCGTGGGTACGAGCCGCGACCGCGCTAAACACGTTTAGCGATCGGGCGCCATTCGTCACACCGCATCAGCCTCCTTAAAGTGTTATATTTGGCTCCTTTCGCATGAATTCACATCAAATGACCTTATCCATTAGTAATTAGTCAGTGTAAATAGAGTGCTGGGATCGCTCCTTTTCACCTGGCGCGGCCGCTAATAGCGCTCCTGCTCCGTTCTCATTAAAACGGACGATAGTTTCTTTGTGTTGGCTCGGGAGCGCGGACGCCATGAAGGATCTGATGCAATTTGTTCAACTACAAGACAACAAACCCATGATTAGAACAGAACAAATCGTTTGCACCAGTCACTGTTCAGTACAACGACTGTAAAATGACTGTAACAGCCATTGAGGTAATAGAAAAACACACTGGTGGACCACAGTTCAGCCCGTTTTTCTTTTCTTTTTTTCGACGATTCAACACTCCTCACACACTCCACACACACGTCTGGCTGGTCAGATCGCCTTTTAATAGCGATGACATCAGCCTGTGAAGGAACCTGACCTCTCGTAAAGCCGCAGTCCTTGGGCTCCGTGCCCTCGGTCCATTCTCCTCACAAAACCAGACGTGTGCAGGATCTGAAGTATCTCGCTCTCCGCTCTCCGCTCGGCCTCACCATCTCCTGTTCCTACACTCGAGTCAAAGCGCAATTACTCACTGGAATAAATCTTTGAAAAACAAAACGTGCTTTTCTTTTTTCTACGCATACAAAGAAAAAGACATTTGTCTCAATTTCAAACCACATTTTTGCAAAAAACAGTTCCTCTTTCCCCAAGGAACTAAAGAATAGGATTTAGCATTAGCTAATCCTTACTAGCAACAGGTTTATTTCTAATCTCTCATCTTTGCTAGCATTATAATATCTCTATTTCTATGCTAATAGTTAGCATAGAGTGATAAATACCATCTAGTATGGACTGTAGCAGCAGATATTTTGCACACGATGGATATTAAATGGAATTTCGGCTATCAGGTTTGCTACAACTGCTAGAAAAGCCTGCGACTGTCAAATCACGGGCTAAAAGCTCTAGTCAATTGTCAAAAAATGAGATGAAGAAAAATGTTATGTACTTAAAAACCAGACTTAAATGGAGGAACTGTGCTTCAAGATGACTCGGTCACATGACCTTTGATATACTAAGAACTTCCTCCACTGGTTTATAGAATTCCCACTTGGTCCTAATTCACCTGCTCTGTTTCAGATCCACCATCAAAACAAATGAAACTCTTTCTGTACAAATGCAGCAAAAATGGCAGTAGGTCCTATTAAGTAATGAATGAATTTCTCCATATATATATATATATATATATATATATATATATATATATATATATATATACACAACACACACACCCACAGACGCACAAAAAAATGATAGTAAGATTTCGGACATGGACAGCATCAAAAGCGAACTGAAAACGTGTTCATGCTACAATGGAAACGTTTGGTGCGCGTACAGTGCGCTGAAGTTACCTGGACGTGTTTCAGAGGGCTTCATCCAGAGTTCACTCCTGTAGTCACGAGTTAAGAGCGATGATCGTGGCCTTGCTCTACCCCACTGTAATCCAAAAATCAAGAACACGCCTTGTTATGGAGAGTCTGAGTCTGCTTGCAATTAATGTCCAAACATGAGCAATGGCAGTATATTGAAACAAAAAAAAAACAGGACACGAGTGAAGCAGTAATGCATTTACTTTCGAGGGCTGTATCGAGACATGAAATCATCATGTTTGCTTTACCGAACAACAGAAAAGAAAATGCACAGCAATTTTCAGACACTGTCCCGTATCTTAACAAACTCGATTGGAAAGTTCATATTTCAATTGTTTCTGTATACATAAAAAAAGAAAATTAGGTTGTTATACGGTTTGGATCGTCAGTTTACATGATCTGGATTGTACTTTATTTGATTTTGATTCAAAATCCGTTTGATTTCCTTCAACTCTTCCAGGTCCTCTCTAAGGCCAAACTCTTACGAATGACGATATCGGAATTAGCAGATTTATCCGTCCAATGTAAGTCAGTCGTGTTCAATATAGCAGATGAACGCTGTTAAAACTCTTATAGAACAGCTTTTGTTTCTGTATGGATGGATTAGTTTTCCATGAAAGTAGATTTGACAGAAATACAGCTGCAATCCACAGGCTCATGCTAATATTTATTTATTTGTATTTGACATTTGTTTTTATTAGATAAATCCAACGATAATTAAAAAACTTTTATAATTCTTTATTATATGCAAGAAAAAAACTAAACACATGAATGATTAAATAAAATACATTTTAAAAAGAAAGAAATTGTTTTTTTTTTTATAGAATGATTGATGTGAAGCACTGATCAGACGTGCTTCACACATGGAGGTGGAACTGCAATAGTTTTAGGTCGTTTTAGATCAGAGAAGGTTGGAGACCTATTCCAGGTGAAAGGAACCAACATGGCAACCATTCTGTACTTCAACACCATGCAATTCCGTCTGGACTGCGGCTCATTGGAAACGTACAACAAGTTACTGAGCAGAGGCAACAATGGAGAGTTTTTCAATGAAAATAAAGAGGAACATCTGGACAATTATACATTTACTTGGTCAAAGGAAATCTTAATAGCGTTAAATCAAACCTAGTTTGGGGCATAAAACCAAAAGGAACATGCAAAACCATAAAACACTTTTGACAGACATTGTAAATCAATATAAATTAAATTCAGTGAAACATGGTGGTGGCAGCAACCTGTTATGGTTCCTGTGTGAAGTTCAGTCATTTATAGCATTTATATGGTCCCCAGTCCCCGTGGGTCAATTGGTACCGGTTATCGGTCACATGTCTTACCAACATCCGCTACCTTCTTAAAGGGGCTCCGGCCGCTAACTCATAATACATTACCGCTAAATTGAAACCCCCAAGCGAGCAAAATGACCAAAAAACAACCCAGCGGATTCACGTTTATTATTATATTTAGAAAATACCACTTTTTATGCCGGGCGTATCATTTTATTTTGTTGTATTTATCCGCCACAACTTAAAGGCCGGTCCGTGAAAATATTGTCCGACATTAAACCGGTCCGTGGTGCAAAGGTTGGGGGCCGCTGATTTATAGCACAGTGTTTGCACGACACGTCACAGTTTTTCAGCCCATATTTTGGGAATCCAGTTGCTTTCCTTTTCAAGCTTCCTCAGTTCAGCTCTTATTTCAGTGAACACCCTGGCCAGGTCGTCGTTAATGGCGATCTTCTCGAATAAGTAGCCGTACTCGTTCTCCATTTCCTTCGTGGCGTTTATCATCTCCTCGAAATCGGCCTCCTGTAAAATGTGGGAGAGATGAGTTTTGCAGCTGTACACAATTAGCTCAGGAATGAACGGGGGGTGTAATATGAATCGAGACGAATCGAGTAAGATCGGGTCCAACGATGAGTGTCGGCCATGTTTCAATTGGAAAAACCCGATTTACGATTTCGCAAAACGGCACGCGCTATCATAAGACCCCATTTTACTTGTAAACATGTCCGGATGTTTTTTTCCTTTTAATGGTTTTGCTTTGTTTTTGTTTTGTAGTTGAAAGCAGTTGTTCTCGAATGAAGTCTAAATCATGACCAAAATCGAATGTCTGCTTCTTTTGGGTCAAATCACTAATGTAATTCAGATTTATCTGGAAAGCTCTGGGTAACTGATTGAAAGTTTGAGGGTTCAAACCCTGGTTTTGCTAAGCTACCAATCTTGGGCCCCTTAGCAAGGCCGTTATACCTAATAAGACTCTCAGGTGGAATTTGGTGCTCTAACATGATTCATAAAGCTCTCACTGAAGTTCCTCAGCATCCCCTTTATCCAGACCCCCATCGCTAAGCACCTTCTACGATTTGCACCGGATCCCAGCAATGGTGTCAAAACGGTGATCTTTGAGCTGCATCTTCATCTTCGGGAAGAAGGCAAAGTCTGCAGGAGCCAATCTGCCAAATGGTGTGGGTGAGGAAGTTTCCGCTCCTGGGCCCTTGAGCAAGGCCCTCAACTGCTCAGTTGTATGAGGGCCAAATGCCATAAATGCCAATTTCACAACCTAAAAACGCATTCCTGTACAGTTCAGCACATCCAAAACGTTACTTATTGACTCAGCCTTACCATAAACGTCCTGCTTGGCACCGGTTCCTCGCAGCCGGCCAAGATTTTCGCTTTTCTCCGACTCAACCTCAGCTGTTCTATCGCCGGAGGCCTGACGAACGCAACATACGGTTTGAATTCCGCCGTGTATAGCAGCTTCGCAGCCTTCAGACAGGACGAGAAAACGGTTTGGTTAGCATATTAGGAGACGTTTGCTACATTGGCCATTAAATCATTAAAACTGGCATGCGGCATGCTGACTAGAGCTCTGCACTGGTTTCCATTGGGTCGCCTCATGCCCGGGTCCTGAGCCTGCTTCCCTCGTCAGGCGGCATCGCGCCGTTTCCTTTCCTATACCGCGGTTTCATTTCTCCTTATTGCCCCAGAGACAACAGAAAGTGGTGAGGAGGAGAACAAATGCATGGAACATTTGACCGAAGCAGGGCAGGATGATGTTGTGTGAGGCTCGTGCAGAAATATTAGATATGATGCCTGTGGTTTGAGTTCATTACTACAGCGTGAATGTCGATATAAATGTCGGTGAAGAATAATGACGCTGGAGCACCAACATGAGGGGGGCTGATAGAGGCTCTGCCACCAGAATGACATCATTCCTGCCCTTAACCTCAGCTCCAAAATCAACAAACATGACATGTAATATAGACCTCTCTCTCTCCCTCTTTCTTTCTCTCCCTCCCTCTGTTTCTCTCTCTACATCCCTCCCACCCTCCCACTCTCTCTCTCTTTTATTCTCTCTTTCCCTTGCTTTCTCTCTCGACTCTCACTTTATCACAATTTCTATCTGTCTGTCTGTCTGTCTGTCTGTCTGTCTGTCTGTCTGTCTGTCTGTCTGTCTGTCTTCCACACTCCCTCTCTCACAAAGTCTCTTTCTCTATCTTTCCAACTCTCTTTTGCTCTCTCCCACTCTTTTTCTCTTTCTCTCTTTTCTCTATATTTTTCTTCCTCTTTTTCCCTTGCTTTTTTCTGTCTGTCTGTCTGTCTGTCTGTCTGTCTGTCTGTCTGTCTGTCTGTCTCTTTATAAGCAGTTAAGGAGTAATACAGGACTTTTTTTTACCACATGAATTGTTGATCCATTTAAAACACACACACACACACACACACACACACACACACACACACACTTACACACTTACACACTTACACACTTACACCCATCCCTTCTATCACCCACATGGGGCTCCACATCCAGTAAGCACACCTTGCCCTCCACTAGGACCCTGCGGACCGAACCCAGACCAGTGCCGTAGTAATTCCCAGCGTGTCGTCCGTATTCTATAAACCTGTCCATGGGCAGCATGAAGCAGAAATTATACACACCATTAAACCTGTTGGACTGGTGGCCACTAATAATCCTTTTAACCATAAACCCTGTGCTACCATTTCCACACACTTACTGATGGATGAAATGAAAAACACACATACACACCTTCATTCTTGAAAAAATACCAGTGTGGGAACTAGGGTGTGGTCAAGCACCAGTTTGTGAATGGAGGGCAGAGGATATGAGTGGTAAAGATCACATCTGTACACGGTTTTATTAACGAGTGAGCGGCATTTTCCCCTAAAGCTGCTTTGACAATTTCTATAGTTAAAAGCACTCTATAAATAAATAAATTGTAATTGAATTCCAGAACCGTGAAATCAGAATATTCGGAAGCCCTGAACTCATGGGAAATGTCATACTTATCTACATGAACATGCCAAACTCTTCATACTCAAAACTCAAGAGAATTAAGAGAAAAATCCTGATTCCAAGGAAATCCAAATCCAAGTTTGTATGTTATTCAAGCTGCACAAAGATAACAATGAAAGAGGATTTTCAGAATTATGCTAAACGATTGAACTTTCCATCAGCCACTGAATCATGTCACATGACCAGTGCACTTGGTCCCATAAATTCTATGATTTTTTTTTCCTCAACATCTTCATGCAAGATCTTCCATCTCGTAGCTTCAGCATGCAAGAACAATTTCAGATGGAAAAAGCTATATATTTTTTAATGTCACAGAATACACATAATAAACATTTCACTGCAGGTCTTATTGTGTACATTTCTGAATGTGGCAAATAAAAAACGACCGCTAACTCCGCCTCTTTTTTCTTCTAAAGAGTGCAGTCTAGACGTTTTTTGGTTGCACAAATTTTTGCTGATTTGAACAAAATTTCTGCACATAAAAGAGAATAACACGTACATTCAACCATTCACAGCATTTAGCAGAGACCCTTTTCTGGAGTGACTTAGTTGAGGGTTAAGGGCCTTGCCTAGGGGCCCAGCATTGGCAGCTTGGTGGTGCTGGGTTTTGATCTTGTGACCTTCTGATGACTGAAAAACACTGATCAACCACCTCCACAGATGAAGAGTGGAGTTAAGTAAATGGGGACTAAATGTGGACTGGAATGTTCAGAAGTTGTTTTGTCTGTTCCACGGACCAATCAGGATAAGGAGGCGTGTCCACTTGCCTGTCATGTCATCTGTCCAGAAACTGCAATTTCCTGCCATAGCTTTCAAATGTCCCATGGAAGCGTGCGGGTTGGTTCAGGTTTAACGTTTCCAAAACCCTTATTAAGCACTACACCTTTAACTACTTTCACGTGCCAGTGCTTATCGAGTCGTACTCGTGACACCGTGTTGACACAAGAATATCCAGAGATTTAGGAAATTTACACGTAATCCAGAGCTCGGCTCCGCTCTGTCATCACGTCGGACTGACGGATCCACGTTAAAGGGTGGAAACTGGAACCCGAATCCCCCCGCATGTCATACAAACTGCAGCGTGATCGACTGTGGTCAGTTTTGCCCTTGCACTCATCCGTTCTCGCACGTGAATGTGGCACGCGAGAGCTGTAAAGCGCTCCGAGGGATACAAGGGGGAAACTGGGAAACGGCCCAAACCGTCATCAAGCTGCCACATCTTACTCCTCGCATCTCGTGTTCCGCTTTCACGTTCGAGATAATCACGCTCCGGCTTCCACCGTACTCGAGGAGCAGGGCCGTTTGAAGTGTATTTTCAGGAGATCAGGCCTCCAGACATTTTGGCACTGTGCAGCTTTATCTAATCTGCAGTGTTACACTTTAAATTGGAGCCACCTGGATGGGGCATCTTTGAAAGAAATAGAAAAAAAAAGAGGGGGTGCCAAAACTTCCAGTACAAGACTCAAGAAAAAGTATTTCTTCACAAGATTGCACCGAAAAACAAGCGGTTCATCGCTCTGGCACCGGAATCCACAGATTATCGATTCTTTTTTTACTTTCTGAAATCCCACCTTGGACACCAAACACTTTTCATGCGGCATTAAATCGTTTTTACAGCAGAGGCAATTTTCCTTCAGGGAAAAAAAAAAAGATGACTCGCAATTGTTCAGTGTTGTATAAGTGGTTTAAAGCGGGCAGACAAAACAACGTCTGGCCCTGACTCCAGTATTCAGAACATCCCAGTCCATGTTTATTCTCCATTCGCTGTTATAATAAGCTCCAGAATATAATAAGCTGATCAGCTCTTCTTGGACCAAGTTTTGAAAAGTGTTTGTTTGTGGAGATTTGTGAGATTCACCCACAAGTTCAGATACAAGTCAGGTACTGATGGTATTTGAGGTGAGGAGGCCTGGGGTGCACTCAGCGTTCATTCATCCATCTCGGTATCGTTGGAGCTCTATGGCAGGAGATCTTCCGCACACTTCCAACCTATGCAAAGCAGATTCTTGTTTTCGAATATATCGCGGATTTGCTTGATGAAAGATGTTCAAGTCAAAAAAACAAAAGTCATTGTGCCTTAAAGCTGATGACCGCGTTCTGAAAGCTGCCCCCGTGCCTGTGATCACGCTGTAGGTGTTTACGAGGGTGTGAATAACCGCATGGACCTCAGCGAAGGTCTAACTTTAGGTCGACCACAACGCATTGCCGCTTCACACCCAGTGTTTCAGAGCACACACACACAAACACACACACACACACACACACACACACACACACACACACACACACACACCACACAGATCAGACCAGGATGTTGTGGTTACTGAAGCTTATTGAGTAAATATTCCAGAAATGAATCCCGGCCCGGTTCTGGATTCGCATCTGATTATTGAAGATGAATGTAATTTATTGCAGAAATGCAAAACACAGGCTTCGCTTCAGTCCCTCGTTCTGGTCCAATTTAGTTTTGCTCGCTTTACCAGAGGCTTGCGCGGCGACTCGCTCCAAGTCCGACGAACAAGGCACAAGAAGCCGCCGGGAACCGCAGAGGACCCTTAAAATAGTCCATCCGTTCAATATAACGTGACACCGCTCGCGCTTCAGACATTTTCCGTTTGCTTTCGAGTGAAATTCGGGCAAGTGGATATTTCCTGTCAGTTTCTGGTCGCGAGCGTCACGACTCGAAACCCTAAAAAAACGATCGAGTGTGTGTGATGTGAATTCCAGGAAAACCTTTTGAAGCTGTTTGGTCAGGATATTAGGAAAGAGGGTTAAACGATGGAAAAAAAAATTAAACGCAAATGGGATTGTGTAAGTTTTTGTACATCTACAGGACTTGGACTGACTTTCCTGTCCTACTGATATTAAATAACAAATTATAAGTCCAAAAGTATTGGGACATCCATTTTTGTTTGGCTTTTTCTCCAGCCATATGTGATTTTTTCCCCAAACTGTTACCACACATTTGGATGGACACAATGAATTGTACAGACATTTTAGCTTCACTTGAACTAGAAGGTCAGAGCCTGTTCCAGCATGATGGTGTCCCTGAAAGCCAGCGCCATGAAGATATGCTTTACATTGTTTGGACGTGTGTGGAAGTTCTCATGCTATAGAACTCTATTGAACACCTGAATGTGAACGCTGACTGCACCCACAGGCCTCCTCGCCTTATTAACATCAATGTTGCTAAATAAGATCTCACACATCTCCATAAAAACTAGTGGTTCATCTTCCCAGGATAATAAGAAACAAATGGTGACTGAATGTGGAATGGGATGTTCAAAAAAACCCATATTAATTTTATGGTCAGGTGTCCACAAGCTTTTCTCCATATAATGTGGATCTAAAATATTCCCAAAGCCAGATGTGCTATACCATTTAAAGTTTCCTGAAAAATATAAATATAATTCAAACCCTTCCTGAAGATACACCAGGTCTATGCTAATAACTGTAGCAACTGTAGGGTTATGAATTCAAATCCCAGGACCACCACAGAACAAAGCCATCAAAGCAACAGATTGCAACTGCAGATCAACATGATCTCATGGCAAATCTGTAGAAACCGGAACATGGATCCGCCTCATTAGGTTTCATACGAATAACGTTCCTCTCTGGATGAATCTCACGCATATTGTTGAACATTTAAAGGATCAAATGTAAAAAAAAAAAAAGGGGTGTAAAGACTCACTCGTGGTCGAAGATGTCTTTCTCAAAAGAGTGTTTGGAGAAAAAATGGTAGTCCACGCCCTCTTTCTCGTGTTTTCTGCGCTCGCGGGTCGTATCTGTGGAAAGTAAAGAG
>MU580030.1:3050013-3119637 GCA_024362625.1 Silurus asotus
ACATGGGTTAGAGTGGAAGATCTCCTGTGTTAGCGCCCAGACCTCAACCTTATTGAACACCTTTGGGATGAATGTGAAAGCTAACTGCACCCCAGAACCTTCTCACCTCACCTACCTGGTTAAGCAGAAATCTCCTTAAAAAATCTGGAACATCTTCCCAAAAGAGTGAAGGTTACACAGCAAATCTGGAAAAGAAGCACATACCAATCTTACGCTCAGGTGTCCATAAACCTTTGCCTGTAGAGTGTTTATGCTCTTGTATCCATCTATCGTCAGGTGTGAATAACACATGCAGAGTGTGAAAATGGTGAACTCACGTGGCACTGGGATGCCGAAGTGCTCAGGATCTGAGAGCACAAGTTTCCTTTTCAGCTCAGTCACACCAACACCATGGGGTCCTGTGATTATACACGGATACACACACACATACACATATAGACACACAAACTCATTAGTGTATTCACTAGCCCCTGGAAAAAGCTTGTTAGGAAGCTGCGGTCAAAGCACAAGGTCTGCCATGATACAGCGCCCCTGGAGGGCAAAGGGTTAAAAGCACTCTTTAACAGACCAAGAATGGCAGCTTGGCAATACCGGTGCTTGAACCACCAACCTTCCATTTACTAACCCAGAGCTTTAACCAATGAGCTTCCCCTCGTATTTCGACCTGCACTTTCATCATGTCCTCATGGTTCGAGATAAAGTTCCCCTGAAGCAGCTCTGTGTGTGTAACTGCTTTTCAATGGGGTTTTTAATGAAATCTAAAGTGTGCATTCATGACCGTTTTTTTCCCCCTGATACACTGGCTCTGGAAACGCACCAGCATCTGAAGTTTCCATTACTGGGGTGTGAGTGCAGAGCGAATGGGATAACACTGTATTGATTTCAGAGGATGGCTCTGCACATTGCGTGTGCACACACACACACACACACACACATGCGTCCAGAACACAGAGTCTAAGCTGCTCAGGGAGGAAAAGCCAGACTAGCGTGGCGGGAATGAAAGATCTGTCTGATACACGTACAGGACAGACTCGAGTCTAGCAGTTTTTGGGAGACGCTCAGTGCCTCTCAGGAAAGCGTGCATCACTAGCAGTAGCAGTGTGTTGATGTTAAGTGAAATTCCATGAATATCTGCCGTTGTAGCCGTACGTGGAATAGTTGAATTGCTTTTTTTAAAAGCTTTTAATGGGTTTAACAGAACGGTGAGAAGAAGCCAGAAACAAATGAGGCTAAGTGATGAAAATAATAGTTCCTTCTCGGGAATGGGTGTCCTGCCTCTTCCTGCCCTCTCCTGCCTCCTCCTTCCCTCTCCTTCATTCTCTTCTCTTCTCCAGATTCCTCTTTCCTCCTTCTCCTGCCTCCCCCTCTCTTCTCCTGCCCTCTCCTGCCTACTCCTTCCCTCTTCTGCATTCTCCTCTGTTCTCCAGCTTCCTCTTGCCTCCTTCTCGCTCCTCCTGCCTCCCCCACTATCCTCCTGCCTCATCCTTCCCTCTTCTGCACTCTCCTCTCATCTCCAGCTTCTTCTTTCCTCCTCCTGCCTCCCCCTGCATACTCTTGCCCTCTTCTGCCTTCTGCTGCCTCATCCTGCACTCTCCTCCTTCTCCAGCCCTCTTGTGCCTCCTCCTGCTTCCTACTGCCTTTGTGTGCCCTCTCCTGCCTCCTCCTGCATCAAGCTGTCTTTTTTCTGCTTTTCTTCTCCTGACATCTTCTGCCTTCTTCTGCCCTCTTATGCCTCCTCCTGCCTTCCCTCTGCCCTGTCCTGCCTTCTCCGGTTTCCTACTGCCTCCCCGCCTCCTCCTTTCCTCTTCTGCCTCCTCGTGTCAGTTTCTGCTTCCTTGCTTCCTTGTTCCTTCCTTCCTCTGCATTCTCTTCCATCCTCCAGCCTTCTCCTGCCCTCTCCTGGCTTCCCCTGCCTTCTTATGCACCCCACTGCATCTGCCTTCCCTCCTCTGTCTTTCCTTTGTCTTTCTCCTGCCTCTTTCTCCCTTCTTATGCTCTCTCCTGTCTCCTGCCTTCTCCTTCCTTCTCCTGCTTCTTCCTTCCCTCTCCTGTATCCTTCTGCCCCCTCAGTGTTACTGTACACCAGAGGAGGTCCAGACCTCAGAACTCCAGGAAATGTTTTTCCTAAATACAGAAAAATCTTCTCTTTCTGTCTGTGGTCGCTTGAGCAAACACGTTCAGGAAGACGGTATATTTACTTTCCGTGCCATCTTCGAACTTGTATCGCATACCTTCCTAAATGGATCTCATTGAACCGAGCCGAATTGGAAGTTAATGTAGCGTGTCAGAGGCCAACGTAAGCCTGAGAGAATGACAAGGGGGAAAAGTGAAACTAGCAATTTGCAGAAGAAGCTGCTTATTTGGAATAGATGAGGGATGCTGAAGGCGGCTTTGGTGGGCGGGAGGTAGTGTTTGTTTCCGAAAAATTTATTGAAAAGGGTCTGGAAAAACAGCTCGGAGAATGAAAGAGAAAACAAGGTGTCAATGTTTAAAGCATTTCAGTCAAAAATTTAGCCATTTCAGACGGTGCTTCGTTCTCATTCTCAATAGTGTTTTGGGTTTTTGGTGTGATAGTTGGGGAAAAATTCCATCAGCCAATCAGCATCCAAGATGAACGTAGGATTAACACAATGTTTACATTTTACAGTATTTCTGCTCCGAATAGAAAAAAAAGAGTTAAAAGATAAAGAAAATAGTCTTTTATTCCCCTTTTTAAAACCTTTTAGCTGTAAATGTCCTTGTTAATACAATTATATCATTATTATTTATGTATTATTTTTAACGTTTTTACTTTATTGACATTTAAAATGCTCAGGCAGATTGCAAAGGTTTTCTCAACAGAGGTAATATGTCATTTTAGAGCATTGAATGGTAAAGATTCTGAGATTAGCTAGCTACAGTCAAAAGCTACATGTACTTTATATAAACGTTTGTATAATGTCGTGGATTTTAATAATCCTATTTGATTTATGGAAATAATTTGTATAACTATAGCGAAAGCTCAAATATAATCGTATATTTGTTTTAGTGTCATGCTGGTAACTGTAACCTCACGTCATATTAATATATTAATACAAAAGAATTCAACATTATGTTATCTAATCAATGTATCCAGGCTGAACATCCACCATATAGAACACAAGCAGAGAAAAGATGATGATCATGTGATCAGGAAAAGACTGATAGAAAGACAGAAAAATCTACTTAAGTACAACAGTATTTGTACTTCATTACTTCCCACCTCTGATGCAACAAACTCGGTTTCAAACCAGTTCATCCCAGAGCAGATAAATAGGATTTAGGTGCAGTGACTGGGCAGGTCATTCCATGATAGATATCACTCCAGACGACTTATTGGCTTATTGTCTTGTTGTATGAAGAAGTCGGTTCCAGTAAACCGCAGACCAGACGGAATTGCATGGTGTTGAAGTCTGGGATGCCTGCTATTGTCTCCTGTTCTCACAAGTTCTTCTGTTAGAGACACAACTGTCCAACTGTCCAATTCTTGTGTTTGTGCCTTTTACTTTGCTTGTTGCATAGAAACAAAAAGGAACATGCATGTGTGTGTCTCAGAAAACATTAAGACTCTTTTCACAAGCATTGTACGAAACAAAATATGACTGCTCAGAAACATTTATTAGAAATATCATAATGCATTTAAAACTCAGGGTTTCAGGATTTAAAGAAGGACCTGATTTTATGGAATAAAGTTGTACGTCAAAAAATAATAATGTGGAAGGAAGTCTAGACTCGTCGATCTCGAAAAGGTTCTGCAAGCTCAAAAGCAAATGGGGGTGGTGGTAGTGGGGTCTCAACAAAACTATAAATCAACTGACCGATCCAAGACAATCCGGAAAAGTCTTTTGTCTCTTCGGATGTTCAACATTTGCGGTCAGTTTTCTTTCAGATTGCGCCGGCAGACACCCCGCGCTTGACCTTGCTGAGATGATGAAGCTGCTTTGAAATCAGACCGTGCGGTCTGCGAATAGTTTGGCCTGAATCAAGGCTCCCTTGAAGAGCTTCGAGAACTGGAAGAGATATTATCACGCCCACTGTGCGCTGTCTGTTGCTGTCTTTTTTTTTTTTTTTTTTTTTTGCAACAACGAAGCTTACATCTGCTCCGGTGCTGCCGCCAGATCGCTGTTCACACCTCTGATGTATCGAAGGACGAATTGAATAAATTTGCCACGGAGACACATTTTTATTTCAGCGCAGTGAGAGCGCTTGGACGTCCTCGTCCCCGAAGCGCCTGTGATGTGGTTGCGTGAGAGTGCGGTGTACTTATGGGGTTGTAGTTACGGATGTTTATTTGTTATCACATCGAACTGCCGTCCGGATGCAACCCGGGCAGCCAAGGAGAACAGCAGGGCTTCCGTTACATCCGTCACATCGGTTACGTCCGACAAAAGGTGACCGAGTTTGCATAACAGGCCTCGTACCTGATGAAGTGTGACGACCGGGATTTCAAAAGACGGGACAGATTTAAATAAACGAGCGGACCCTCTCCCCTGGCGACTCCGTGCCGGACGTTTGAAGTCCCATTAAGAAAAACATTCTGCAGACTTGAGGTTCCCGAGCAGAGCCATGAAAACAGATTGGTGCAACTTTCCAGATATCCATGCGCTGCTCTCAAAAGAGTAGTCAGCTTCAAGGAGAGGAAATCACCAAGGCGGCAGATAAGAAGGAGGGTTTTATTGTAAATCCTCCAAGATTCCTTGGAGAGCTTCCAGGCAAACGTTGAATCTTTGGGTTCAGTGTTGAGGGGAAGAATGATTGAGCAATGGAGGTTAAATAAAGATACAAACAAGTGTAGTGGGCAGGAAAGCTACTGAAAAACACAGAACAATTGATGGTTAAGGGGCTTTTTTGCATATCCCAGAGGTTTTAGGAAATGAGGGTCAGAGCCATGTAACAGCACCCCTGGAGCTCTGAGGTTTAAGGGCCTTGCTTAAGGGCCCCACGAGTGGCAGCTTGACAATAGTGGAGATTGAACACCTCAAACTTTTGATCAATAACCCACACCCTTAACCACTGAGCTACTACTTTTAGGACCCCAGAAATCGCCAGTAGTCCCCAGGATTCTCCAGAGTTCCTCAGGATTAAAGTGCAAAAAGTCACATCTTGGGTGTATAAATGACTTCAAAATGAATGAAAGTCAGTCAGGGATGAATGTTCTAACAAAAAGAAAGAACTACTCTGATATCAAACCACAGCTAGTCTTGTATAGTAGGCAAGAAGAGAAGAGAAGCCTTTGTTAGTCACATGTCCTTTACAGCACAGTGAAAATCTTTCTTCGCATATCCCAGTGATGTAAGGAAGCCGGGTCAGAGTGCACGGTCAGACATGCTACAGCGCCCCCTGGAGCACTAGTTGTACCCCTGACCTTCTGATCAGTAACCCAGAGACTTAACCACTGAGCAACCACTTTCTTTTTTTTAA
This sequence comes from Silurus asotus, assembly GCA_024362625.1. Classification (NCBI taxonomy): domain Eukaryota; kingdom Metazoa; phylum Chordata; class Actinopteri; order Siluriformes; family Siluridae; genus Silurus; species Silurus asotus. The sequence goes on from MU580030.1 coordinate 3,055,453, forward strand.
TTATGTTTAAATAATTTAATAATATCAGTATATATAATATGTATAATCAAACGTTTTACTCTCACTTATTACATTTTGTACACAAATATCTGTACTTTCTACCTTCCACATTTAAAAAAAAGACTCTAGGCTTTAGGTTGAATATTTTTTTTCTCATTACGCGCCATTTTCAGCCCATCAACCTGTTTCCTGTCATCGCACAGCTTTTTCTACCGTCTGGTGTATCGTTTCCTGGCTCTCACACACCACAGGCGTAGACTTGTTTATGAAGATAACAACGAGCAAGTCTGGGGTTAACGTGGATGAGACAGAGGGAGTCAGTGATGTAAACATGACTGAGAACAGACACATTGAGTGAGAGTGACACTTAAACGGGTAGTAATTATGACTACTTTATACTTAAGTACATGTCAGAGCTCAAAATTCTTTACTTGAGTGAAAAAGTGTAAAGAACTTTTTCAACTTTTTCAACCTTTAAAACATGAGTATCCGTACTTCTACTTAAGTGAAGGATGTGTGTACTTTTGCCCTCTTTTGTGTTAAGAGTGTTCTGCCCTTTTTTGTTACATACCTCTTGTTTTCGCCTCCAATTTTCCACCTTGTGGATCGACCCATTTATTAAAACTACAATTTATCACCATATGTGTTAAACTATGGGACTGAAACTGTTACTATGGTAACAGTTGTTGGTTTTTTCGCTCCGTCTTCTGAAATGCGAAGTCACACAAAGTACTGTTGATATAATTACTATAAAACTGGAGACCCCTTTTGTAAACATTAGCACAAATTCAAAAATCACTATGGTGCAAAAGGAATACGTCGTCTTCTTACACGCACCGACCAGCAGCACGGGGCGGTACGGTTCTCCTGGCTGTCTGGCGTAACGTACCACCTCCTGGTAGCTGGAAATTGGTTCCCGCTTCATCCATTTTGTGTGTGTTTCTTGACTCCGGCGGTCCTTCTTGCTTAGCCGGAAACTTTTCCTCAGTCCAGCTAAATGGAAAGAAAATTCATACACCAGAAATTAGGTGCAACCAAACCCTGCCTTCAGTTACCCAAATTGGTACATTTCATATTCCAAAGTGTCATATTTTTGTGTAAAGTCTTCAAAACCTGACGGTCATGTTTTTCCACAGAACCCAAACTCCTGAGCTGCCATTTCTTCAACACAGTCTGGGCTGTGGTCCAGAGAGGAGCCGAACTAACCGGTTCCATACTGAAAGATTAGCGTGACACATAAGACACTGATTGCCATTTAATGGTGACAAATCCTCCTTCGTAACCACCAACTCCATGCAAGGACACCCGATACGCTGCGTCTGGCTGCTAACACCGTGATTAACGAGAACAAAATGTTCGCGTATGCTTCGGAGGAGTCGAGAGCTTTGGGACGGAAAAGGAACACGCTCTAAATCGCTCAGAAAACAGTTTCCACAACACCATCAAAACCGCAAGCTGGACAAGCCGCTCCAGCCTGCCCAGGCTACACAGGGCCAGGCTACAAACACCCCGCATCCGAGGCTCCGAAATGCTCGTAAAGATGATGTACTGTGCGACTCGGCAATACGAACATAACGTATAGTCTTTGGACGATCTGAAACCAGCACATGAATCAAGCAGACGATCGCATTACTAATAGTGTCTTCTGTTTTGTTGGTGTTTCCTTTATTGCCGGATGACGAACACGGGCAACTATGTCCTTCGGTAAATATAGAACAGAATATTTCCAGCAGGCTTCCACATGGCACATCGATATTACAAGATTTTTTACTAACAGTTTCCTACATTACCCACAAGGCCATTGGACTTTCTGCTTCCTCACTGAGATTCAGTTCAGCAGCAAGCAGAAGATTTAAAAAGGAAGAAATGATAGAAAAAACTCCAGACTTGAACTTGTCACAACACCTGTGGCTTTATTTGTGTGATTTTTTCTTATGTAGTTGAAAAGAAGGTTTTGGGCTCATGAATAAAAATCAATCAGTGTTTGACTCATTAATTTAAATCAATTAATAGATCGGTGTGCTGAGAGCAACATTCGAGTCTTTTCAAGTAAACTTGATTAAGCAAAAAATCTTGTGACACAAATGATAATAGAAACATTATAGCCATAACAAATCATAGTACTTTGGATACTTAAGTAGATTTGAAAGCAAATACTTTTCTACTTTTACTCAAGCGAATGTTTTTACCAAGTGGATCTACTTTTAACTACATGGTTTGTGTACTTTGTTCACCACCGGAAGCAGAGAGCAGTAAAATGGTGTACGGGCCTCACATCTAGCCATGGATTATTGCAAATTATTCAAATGAATATGCAAATTATTTAGGGTGTAGAAAATAAAATATGACTTTTTCACTTATCTCCACACTTACATGCAACAGCTGACTTGTGCCATTGCTGTTTTCAAGATGTTTCCTCCTGAGAGCTCTTTGGGACAAGGCTGAATTGCCTGCAATAAAGCTGATCTTGACTGGAAGACCTCCCCATCGGTGTTTAATTGGTGAATAGCTAAAACCCAACCGGTTTGAACCTTGAGCTACACAGCAAATGCGTCTGCTCAGATACGGGGTCTGGTTAAAGGTTTACGGATGAAGAAACAGCATATGTGGCTCGTTCCTGTCGATTTCTTCTTTACAACTTTTGAAAGATTTGACCATTTCTGTCCACACAGGCTGCCCAGGTGCTTGTTCAGGCTCTTGTCATTTCGAGACTGGACTACTGCAGCTCTCTGCTGGCAGGTCTTCCTCTGAATGCTATTCGTCCACTGCTAATGATCCAAAACGCAGCTGCATGACTTGTGTTCAATCTGCCCAAGTTCTCCCACACCACCCCACTGCTGCACTCACTTCACAGGCTTCCAGTTGCTGCACGTATCAGATTTTAAACACTGATGCTTGCCTACAAGGCCAAAAATGGACCAGCGCCACCACCTCAGTGGTGTACACTTCAAGGCTCTTCTTCTGAGTCCCTGGCTATCTTTAAGCTATGGTTGAAGACCTACAGTACCTCTTCCTGAAACACTTTAATTAGCACTTTCCAAGTTTGCTTTGTAGAAATCAAGAGTTTTATTTATAAATAAGTTTGTGATCTTGCGTACCAGTGTAGATTTATTCATTGCTGGAGACTCAAAGGAATTTTTTACATCGTTTTGGACACGGGCGTCTGCTAAATGACGCAAATGTAAATGTAAATATGTACAATGTTATTGTGAGTATTGATTTTTATTTTTATTTTTTATCCTTAAAGTCCAATGTCTGAAATCTTCATGAAGTTGGATCTTGTTAGAAAGATGATTAAACAGAACAGAACTCCCTGTGGGTTACACACACAACCCGCACCTGAACGTCCAACCAAACACAGTCCAGTCCAGAGTTTTCCTTTTTTAAACTAATTTGGACAAGAAGCTGTCAGCTGCCATGTTTGACTTCTCTTTGTCGAGCGTGTCTCACACTCCGACAGACGCAGTAGCTGCAGCACAAACACAAGCCCGATTGGCCACAGCAGTATCAATCCAACCTGAATCTCTTAAACTGTTCCAGTCATCTCTGTCCTGCATGCAGAAAACCAGCCAGGCCCCAAAGCTTCATGGCTTCAGCACAAATAAAATCCCAATTCCAAAAAAGTCGGGACTCTGTGTAAAATGTAAATAAGAACAGAATGCACTGAATTGCAAATCTCATAAACTCATATTGTGTTTACAATAGAACATAGAAAAATGCTTGGAGTGAGGAAGTGGACCAGTTTAAGGAAAAAATAAGGTCATATTTGAATTTAGTGGTGTCTCAAAAAAGTTAGGACGGGGCAACAAAAGTCCGGAAAAAGTACATGTTGTTAGAAATGAAACATTTTGCAGCTAATGAGGTTCATCGACAGCAGGTCAGTAAGATGATTGGGTATAAATAGTGTATCTTAGAGAAGCAGAGTCTCTCAGAAGTAAAGATGGGCAGAGCTTCACCAATGTGGTAAATACTGCGTTTAAAAATAAAAAATAGTCAATGAATAGGTTCTTAACATACTTTAAAATTTCAAACCAATTAAATGGCATAATTTACAGTACATAATATCATCAAAAGTCTCAAAGAATCTAAAGAAGTGGCTGAGAAGTGCAAAACAAAGTAGCAAATAATCCAAAATTAAAAAACAAATAAACAAATCAGAAAACTGATTAAGAACATGCCCAACGAGTTTCGTTCCGAAATTCATTGGACGATGGTGGCCATGTCTTTTTGAGATACATGAATATCGTTGTGTTACATTGAACACTGCATGCCAATTCTCAGGTCAACTATACTAACGGTTGCATAGTTTGGCCATTTTTATGTTTTTTTCCTCTTATAGCGCCACCAAGTGGTCATGCTTCACCAAATAGTCAAGCTTTTCATCGGAGTTTCAGTGACGATTGAGCTCATGTACATGCGTACCAAATTTGGAGAAGATATCTCATTCCGTTCATGAGTGATATAAACGTCCCGCCTATTTAATTTTTTTTACTTCCTGTATATCTTGAATGACAGGTGTCTTGTCCAATGAGCAGTAAGTATACTCACCTTTTTCAGTTTGTCTGAATTGTCGTTGTGTTTATTTATTTATTTCATTTTTTTCCACACTACAGTTTTCCATGCCATCCACAAATTCATGTTAAGTCTCTATCATGGAAAAGAAGAAGTCATGCGTGAACATGATCCAGAAATGCCGCCATGCTTCTCTGGGCCAAAGCTTGTTCCCTGACTGAGCCAATCCCTCTCCAGACAGTTGTTCTTCTGTCTTTTAACCTGCATGTTTCTATTTCTTGACATAATCCCTTATTATATGGAAAGATTATATTACAAGGAAAGACATAAAGTACAGGAGCTTGGGTGGAAACGTTGAAACGCATCCTGACACGTGCTGCGTCGGGAATTACACGATGACGCGAGAGGTTTTTGGCCTTTCGAAGCAGCGTGACACGACCCGTGGAAATCGGTCAGGCAGCCGACAAAATGCATTTTCAAATCTAGTTATGATATTTGGCGAAGGAAGTCGGTTGTGACACACTGGAGCCTGGAGAGAAAAAAAAAATCCCTAAGGGTTCACGCTTAATTTGACGCTCAGAACTAGCTCTTGTGATTTATTCGGCATGGAGAGCAGAAAAGGAGCATGTGTCAAGAAAATGATGGACTGGAATAATTTAACTGGTGATGGGGAATGCTCAGAGGTGCACATTAAATGAAAAAAAAAACCCACACCTATTCACTTCAGGTTTAAATCCAGTTATGGATATTTGGAGCACTTATGTTCATGCTTAGGTTCAGGACTCTTTTCTCCCTACCTTGCTTATTAAACCATCCAGGAGCCCTGATCTTCTCTTGCCATCTGCTGAAGGGCGTGTGGGATTAAGGTTCTCTAGAGATTAGAGAGCCTGACCAAACACTTTCGTCCAGACATGTCCAGAGACCAGGCCACACAACCTGTTTCCATAAACAGCAACAACTAGAGGATGCCAACCCAACTGGCCATGGCTTATGTCTGCTTCATGCATGACCTGCACCGAAGCTGAGTTCTCGCCACACGACTGTGGGACGAAGCAGAAGTCACGCCTTACTGTTACCGAGTCTGAAGGGATCTGTGGGTAGGAGCGGCTTGCTCTCTTATTATATGCTAGAGATACTTTGGTGTTTTGGATAGAGTTTTTTGAGTAAAGACCTCGAAGAGCACGCAGGAGAACATGCATCATCATGGGCTTGTTGGGGACAGCATTGGGTAAATAAAGCAAATACAGTTGGGGTGACCATAGTTGAAGATTCGATAGGAGGAGTCTGATTTAACCAACCGCACAGTCGAATCTTCTAAGAGGTGTTATGAAACAGGAGGTGGTAGCTCAGTGGTTACGATTTTGGACTTCTAATGAGAAGGTCATGAGTTTAAATCCTAAATGTTTAAAATGTTACGGGAATCATTTATTCACATCGCTTTTCTTTTCAACTTTAAAAAGATAGAAAGGCATCGTCATCATTTCTTCTGTCACTCTAAAGACAGTTTGTTAAGACACTTGTTGAATACCTGGTGTCAAACACACACACACACACACACACACGCACACACACACACACACACACACACACACACACACACACACGATTTGATCAGTTGACTTGGCAATAGCAATTATTGTTCAGGACCGATTTGTAAATTGTGAACGAGTCTTTCATGTGACTCGGAAGAACGACTCGTTTCAAAGAGTGATTCGTTTATTTTCTACCGGATGCGTAGGAGCAAAGCATCGCGAACAGCTGGAACCAAATTCCTTGTGTGTGTGTCAACACACTTGGTTAATAAACCTGAAAAATATGACAATTCTTATTCAACTATACAAATCCTTAGTTGGAAATACAACAAAAATAAGGTAAATAACCCAGATTTCTAATACACAAAGTGAGACAGATAGACATTAAAAAAAGAATCAAGGGACACATTGGTTGAAAAAATCAGTGGACCAATACTGGAGACCTGATGTACTCCTGCTTCCCTTGGTTCCTTGGAGTCGTGAGAACGTGCTCCAAGAGAACATGTAAATAATCACAGATGTTTTGATGTAGATAAGGCAATGCAAACAAACAAATCGAACAGACAGGGAAACCGAGTGAGACGAAAAGTTTTATCAATGGAATGAAATTTCACCCTTAAACTTCTGTGCATCAAGAGATCCAAGAAGAGAGCACTCCATCTCGGCTTTGTGGACTTAGATAAGATAAGGTGATTAAAAAAACGAATGAGTAACAAATTTCTGAGTTCATCTAAGATTTACCAGGGAAACAAAGACCACAGTGATTTCCAAAGCACAGCAACTTGGCGTCTTTCTTGTAAACATCACTGGATCAACACTGCAGACCTTGAGGTCCTCCGCCTTCCTTCGGTTTCTTGTTGAACAACTTTTAAGAGCGTCCTTTAACGGAACGTGAGAGAAATAACGTATCTTGGCTTGGTAATTCATTAGAAACACAGAGTATGACAGAGATAAGGCAGTAAAAATAAACACTGCTTAGTTTTAATAGACAAAACCAGACGGAAAGTCAGACAGAGTGAAAGATTTTATCTGGAGATGTCCAAGAAGTGAATGCCAAGCCGCAGAAAAATTTCTTTAAAAAAACTAATTAAAAGAAATATATGATTTTTTTGGGAAATTATAACGGACCGACATTACAGACCGGAGGCACTCCTGCTACTTTTGGTTTCTTATTAAATATAGTCCTGAGAATGTGCTTCAAGAGAACATTGGATGAGCGACCATTTAAAGGGATGGTGGAAGCTCTGTGTTTAAGATGTTGGACTTCTGTTCAGAAGGTTGTGAGTTCAAATCACAGTACCACCAAAGTGCCACTGCCCCTGAGCATGTCCCTTAACCATTAACTTCTCAGTTGTATAGTTTGCATAATTGAAGGGTTCCCTGGATAAAAGTGTTTGCCAAATGCAATGAATTCTTTTATTGTTATTTGGCAGCTTGGTGATACTGGGGTTTGAACCCTCAACCTTCTAAACAGTAGCTCAGAAATACATGGATATGAATAATTCATTCTGATTGGCCAGAACCTGGATCCTTTACTCAAAAAAAAATCCTTTACTCTTTGTGAAAATGGGATTCTTTACAAATAGGGTAATTTACAAAGATATTGTGATAATAAAAAAAAAAGAAGTCCAAATAGAAAGATTGGGACAGTTTAAACTAAAAAAAATTTTTGTTTGTTTCTTTTGAAATCCAATGAACCAAGAGCACAGACCTGAGGTACTCCTTGGTTTTCACCTACATTTAAGACATTTGGCCCTTATCCAGAGTGACTTATATTTATGTTATTTTATACAACTAAGCAGTTAAGGGTTAAGGGGCCTTGTTTAGGTGGTGGTTCTGGGATTTGAACCCATAAGCTTCCAATCAGAAGTGCAACATCTTATCCATGAAGCTACAATTTCATCTGTGATCTAAAAGAACATGCAAAACGAGAGTCCAGTAGTGAGAAATGCAGGAAGAATGTAAAATAACCATATTTTAACAGAGACGTATTTTCTTGTCTAGCTTGAGCTTGGCAGCCAAGATCGATTACATCACGAGCATTCGTTTAACCCAGAATTCAAGGACCACAGTAGACAGACACCACATCCCACCTTGAGGAATCTGGTCTGGATTGCGAAAATAAAGAGAAGAAAAAAATGTATGAAAGGTTTTATTTTAGAGTCTGTGTGATGCTTCTTCATTAAGTTTATCTGTCACTGGCTTCTGATTAAAAAAATAAATAAATAAAGAACGAGTGACTATAACTTATCGGTTGCATCAGCCTGTATGGTAAAGCCATTATCTGGCGAACGAAGCCCTTTGGGTTGTCTTCTAACCAGACCTTGCACACTCATGCACGCAATTCTGTGGCTACCTGAGCCTGAAAACATCCCAAAGATCTGGAGAAATAGAAAAGCAATCTGGATTGCTGAACCATGCATTAGTGTCTTGGCTCCTGCTCGACTGCATACTGATTCAATAATCTGGTTTGTAAATGCTGGCTATTTTTTCTTTTTTTTTATTCTTAATGTTTTCCATGTCTGGACCTTATTGCAATCTTCTGATACCTTTTCCAGGTCTTTTTCACTTTTCCCACCCACCCCTCTGAATTCTCCACCATGCACTGGGTCGTATCTGATTGCGTTGCGATGATCTCGGGGCTTCAAAGGCAGATTTATAGAAGAATGTTGCTACCAAAAAGCTCTGGGCGAGTGTCGAAGCGTCATGCACTTTTCCATCACGTAGTTTCTAAACCATCGGCGTGATAAATCACGGCGTTTTTTTTTTTCTCTTGTGGCCTACCCCGGAATGAGCCAGTCACGAGCCGGCCACGTAGTAATGCCTTAAGCATGTTTTCTTGAAGGGCTCACCGTCGGATTGATGCGAGCTTGGGTTTGTGTCCCAGATTTGCGTGGACAAGATGACGTTTTGCCAGCACAAAAAAAAAAAGAAAAGAAAAAAGTCCTCTGGTTTACTCATAGCATTGCCTGGCTGCTTCGCTTCACTCGCCCTGATCCGGCTCCTGCTCTCACCGAGGCTCTTTATCACCAATGGACCAGAGCGAAGCACCCAGTCTGGAGCTATTAAAGACCTCCGAATTAGCATGAATACTCAAACCAGACTGAAATAAATCAAGAATTAATGAGGGTGTCTGAGCTGCTTTGAAAGGACAAATGTATCATGAGATGGATAAGTGCCATGGGGGAGATTAAAGCGGCGGTAAGAAGTTCTCTTGCAGCTTTACAACTCATTCTCTGGGATTGGGTCTAGGGGACGCAAAAAATGTTTCTTACCTATATGAATTCCATGTAGGGCCACATAATCCGCCTCTGCTAGTAAGGAAAAGAAAGATTGCACCGTGTAAGTGATCAATGCGAGCATTATTACGTCGTTAGGAATGACAAATGGACGATTTCACACTCAATCGGAACTCATCGCTCAACCATTATACAGGTCTTCTACCTTCAAAGTGAATATTTTGACTATTATATTCTAGCTTTTCTTTTTCTTCTGCTTTCGGCTGCTCCCGTTAGGGGTCGCCACAGTGGTTCATCCGTCCCCATTCCCCCTGTCCTCTACATCTGCTGCTTTCAAACCAACCACACCTGCATGTCTAATGAGTTAGTGACCTGACACCAAGTCACATGACTATACCAAAGATCATGTGACGCTTTGGATAAAAACAAAAAATAAAACACACCCCTCTGTCATTTCTAACAACACCGGAACTTGTCTGTCCAAATATTTAATATCTAGACACACTGAACCGCTCAGGAAATGAAATCTATAGATTGATGATTTTCAAAACCTGCTACATGACTCTTTTGTTCAGTGAGCGAATGAGCTGGGACACAAACATGAAGACGAAAGAGTAAAAGATTACCTTCGTCGTTGTCATCTGTCCAGCATGAGTGAAACAGAGTTCTTTAATGTTGTATACATTTGAGGACGAAAACCAAACATTTTTGTTTATGACATAATGGTTGATTTTGACTTAATATACGATAAGTCAAAGATTTGAATCCTACACTTATGATGGATGGATGGATGGATGGATGGATGGATGGATGGATAGATAGATAGATAGATAGATAGATAGATAGATAGATAGATAGATAGATAGATAGATAGATAGATAGATAGAGGTTTATAATCTACCGGATATGCAAATAGTAGCATTATGCAAATAGGTGTAGTTAAATATGCAAATATATCTAAAACAATTAAATAAAGAACCAGCTATGGGCAGTATATATGTTGAAATGAATTTCTTTATTTTATTTTATTTTTTTAAAGATTTTAATTTACGCATGGTATTCAGCTTTTTGTACGATACGTTGGCATCTGATTCCCTTTATGAGATTGTAAGATTCCTTTACTTTAGCCGGCGGTCGTCAGTTTTCTCGATGTTAGAGCGCATATTCTCTGTGTTGTTAGTGTTTCAAAGCTCATGTAAGCTCTGGACTTTCTCCATTTTATCACCAAAACCAAAACAGACACTGAAACAAAGCATGTCTGGCTCCGCCCTCCACTCGTAAACCGACGCTCGTCCACGTGCCAAATTCATATACACTGTAAGGTTTATGCATTACGCTACTGTAAGCAAAATTGTGTACTGCAACTTGATAATTCATTGTATATATAAAATTATATAAAAATACACTGCCATTTAAATTTTACCTTCACTTGAACTAGAAAATCCAAACATGTTTCAGCATGACACTGCAGCAAAGCCAGCTACATGCAGATCTGCTTTACATGGGTTGAAGAGGAAGATCCGCTGCAACAGAGCGCTTCATCTTTAGTGAACACCTTCGGGATGAATGTGAGCGCTGACTGCACCCCAAACCTCCTCACCTCACCTACATCAGGACCTGACTTTACTATCACCCAGGTGGCTGAATGAATCTCACACAACTCCACAAAATGTTGTGGAACATCTTCCTAGAAGGCTGATGGTTAATATACCAGCAAATGGGGACTAAATGTGGAATTGGAAGTTGAGAAAGGACATACCGATCTTATGGTCTGGTCAGGTGTCCCCCTCACCTGAATTTACTGGCGCCCAGACTTTACCACATCAGCATGATTTATCTTGAAAAATAAAACCAGGTTTCAGGTCGGGGTTTTATGTCAAATGTAATACGCATAAACACACACACACACATCTAGCTGGATCAAAACACAAGGTCATGTCCTGTACATGCCAGATGTTGGAACCGAATCTCTCCACCGTATCCGCCCTCTGCACAGCGTCGTTTCATGAACTCCAGGTGAAGAACGATGACTCGAGGAGACTCGGAGCGAAACCCGTTATTTACAGCAAGCCGCTGCACTGTACTTTATTACAGCACGACGGGTTCGAATGGCCACTGCTTGCCCTGACCGAGCCCACACACCACGAGCTCCGGGCTTCCAGTAAGCCTTCTCCTTCCGTGACATAAACCCACGTTCTTCCTCGTCTAAAAAAATCCCTCTTTCTCTCTCTCTCTCTCTCTCTCTCTCTCTCTCTCAGCTCTTCTCTCTCGCGAGGTCATCTATCATTACCATGTTTACATCCAAGAGGCTCATGAAATGACAGAGCGGCCTTGTTGAGAGGTGTTTGGCTGTGTTTTCGCTGTATTATGCATGTTTTCTCTCTATGCCATGTCCCAAATATAGGACGCCGAAAACGCCACCACTGGTAGAATGATTACATGGTGGGGATTGATTGATGAGGCGGTTGGTTCTTTTTAGATTTCTGGGACAGAGAGAATCGATAACCAGTGTGAGAACATTCAGGGAAATGTTCTAGTGATGGAAAGATCAGATCATTCGAGTGACCTGGTTCTTTGAATCTCTTTCATCAAAATGAACAAATCTTTTTTTAGTCATCCAAAAAATATGGGCACATCAGCCCTGTTTCAATCATCCACACTGCTCCCAATTTAATCTCTCATCGATTATAAAATACTACTACTGACGTATAAAGCACTTAATGGTGTCGCGCCACAGTATCTGAGTGAACTTCTGTACCAATATGATCCTCCAGGCCTACTTAGATCAAAAGGTGCAGGCTATTTGTTGGTACCTCAAATAATGAAGACTACAGCAGGGGGCAGATCTTTCTCTTAGAAACCCCACAGTTATGGAACAGCCTTCCAATCAGAGTTCGGGACTCAGACACAGTCTCAGTGTTCAAGTCGAGGCAGAAAACGTATTTATTTAGTCAAGTCTTTTATCAGTAGATTTTTCTTAGGTAAAGGCGCAGATCTGGAGGGATCATGGAAATAGAGCGTTTGGTGAACTGGGATTTTTGTATGCTATCATCCCCTCACTCTCACACGTTCACTCAAGTTTGTTGACGGTGGTGTGGTGGGTCGTCTCTTATCCCAGAGATCCCTTATGCCTTTGTTACCTTCTGGTTCTCTCTCTCTCTCCGTTGAGTTAAACATGCTCCTGAGGCTCACTTCATCCCGGTTTGCCTCTGGATAGTGTTCTCTTCCATTGGAGGCGACTCTGTGCAACTGGGGATGTTTCTCATCAACACTCAGGGGTTCCATGAAATTAGGCAGTAAGAAGAGGAGCTTTGAGGATTTGGACTGTAGTTAATGTCAACCGTCTGCTACGACTCATTTATATGTTATATGTATTCACAAGTGCATAGCGTCTATAGGAGTCAGGTGATAAAAGAACGAACGACTCAGACCAGAAGACTCATGAGATAAACTACTCAATTCTGTTTCCTGTGTAATGCACTGCATAACGTCTATGGGAGTCACGTGACAAAAGAACGTTTCCTGTACACAACCTACACAGATTTTGCGATGCCTTGCTCATGGGTGTCCGGCAGAAAGCCGCAGAAGTGGCATGGGTGAGCTCGTAAATACATCATCAGACTTCGATTCGAACCTTCACCTGAAACGCATATTAAAATTATAATTATCATTATAACACGCATTTGATTTATCGCGTAAGAAATAAAACATTTGCTGTCACACTTTCAGAGCAAAGTTTCTGACACGCCACTTATTCATGTACAACTACGCAGTTATTTAATGCTGATTAAATTCCACATTAATCCCGTTCCCTATAATAATAACCTTCACTCTTCTGGGAAGATGTTCCACTAGGTTTTGGGGTGTACTTGTACAGATTTGTACTCATTCAGCCACTTAGTAAAATCAGATACTGATGTTCTGTAGGTGAGGTGAGGAGGCCTGGGCTGCAGTCAGCATTCACATTCATTCCAATGGCGTTAGAGGTCAGAGCTCTATTGAAGATCTTCCACTCCAACCACTCCATGTAAAGCATATCTTCAGGGTTATTATCATGCTAGAACAGGTCTGGGTTTTCTAGTTCATGTAAATTGACAATGTAATGCTACAGCATCCAAAGACATTTTGGATTCTTTAGAGAAGAACCAGATATGGCTGGAAAAGTCAGGTGCCCCAATACCGTCCAGATACAACCCACATGTCAACAATTAACGTGGGACTATTGAGGCTCGGGAATTTAATCGCTCTCAACCCCTCTTAAGTGAGTCCATGCAGAAGTGTTTATCTGGGAATGACAGGTCCGGATTGGCGTGACGGGCGAGGCACTCGGCGCGTAACCCTAATCCTCACGGCACCCGAGTGCACGTCTTACCGGGCTCTTACAGAGAGACGTGTTGTTCACACGCACTAAAACACGTAATGTGTCCAGCAGAGCCGCAGGGATTTACAGCATTACCTCCAACTCTATGGGGGTTTTGTTCTTCGAATCGGAAGAGCCCCGGCTCACACACCATCACGCACACGTGTCTCTCTCAGACGATCTGAGCTCAACATGCATCCAGAAATAATGTTTTGTGGATAATCATAGATAGATAGATAGATAGATAGATATATAGATAGATAGATAGATAGATAGATAGATAGATAGATAGATAGATAGATAGATAGATAGATAGATAGATACTTCAGTCAAAAGTTTTTGGACACTATGGACATCCATCGGTCAGGTGTCCACATCCTCTTTCCCTATCCCACCCTCATCTTCTTCTCTATCTCTCCATCCTTTTTTATCCCCACCACTCTCTTGCTCTATCACATTTCCCCTCACACCCTCTCCCACCTTTCTTCTTTTCCTCTCCCTATCCCTCATTTCCTCTATCCCTTTCACATTATCCCTCTATTCCTCTATTTCTCCATCTTTTTCTTTATCTATCTTTCCTCTGCTCCCTTTCTTTATGTATCCCTTTTTCCTCTCTTTAGCCATCTCTTGTATCTATTTCACCATCTTCCTCTGTCTCTTGCCTTATGTATCCCATTTTACAAAATTCTCAAAACACAAGATTATTAAAACTGGAATTGCTGGATATTTATATAAATGCATGCTGATATCAGCCGTTTCTCACGCACACGAGCCTCGATTTAAATCCCAGCTTTGGCTCGGTGTTTAAGTGACCAGAAGGTTCTGAGTTTTAATCCCAGCCGCTTGTTCCCTCCTGAGAAATCATCCTACAAATCCATCCGAATGTTCAGATCTGCACAAAGTCTCTTTGTATAAAAGGATTCAATTATTTATAATCCAGAACATTAAAGTCGTCTTATTTCCATCCTCTGAGAGCAGAAGAAAAAACACAATAAACTGATGATTACTTGGAAAATTGCTATAAATATTGTCATGACTATTCTGAACATGACATCACTGAATGGAAAAAGAACCCAAAGTTTAATAGTATTTTAAATAAAATACACTAAAGTGTCTTTGCTATTGGGTTTCTTGCATAAATAAAGGGCGAAATAGTAATTATTTTTTTGTAATAGCAAAATACAGTGTGGGCCACGGAAAAGTAGCCCCTCGCTTTCTGTCTGCCGACTGTCCGTCTGTCTGGCAACTGAGGTGGGCTACATATATAAATATATATATATATATTTGGTGGGGGCAGAATAAAGACCCCACCAAAGAACCTGTTAGTGTTTGAAATTTAAGCGCTTTTTTTTTATGTATCATCGAGCCGCTAAGAATGTGATGGTGGATGAAGGAAGTTTCAGCTTCATATCTTCAGTAAGTGTGATTATTATCAGTAGTTACACGTTTCTGTGTATTGAGACACACTGAGTTACCTGAGTTTATCTTCCCCAGTCTTGACATCTGGAACAGAGCCTCGGGTCTCTGTAAAGCCACTCTCCTGCAGAGAGAGAGCGAGAGAGAGAGAGAGAGAGAGAGAGTGTGCGGTAGATCAGAGGAACACATCTGAAAACATCATGTTCACAGCCAGCTCCATGCTCCATGACCAGCGTTTATAACACGTTTCAAGCAAGAAGCCCCTAATCTTAGTCCGGATGAAATCCTCCTCCTTTTCTCTTATCTCTGCCAAGTCCTCGATGCTCATACTGCTCAAACTTCAGCTCTGTGAAGTCCATCATCATTTTTTTCAGATTTTCCATCCACTTAGATAGAGGCACCTGTGCCATTACTTTGTGCGATTGTTAGATTTGGACGCACACGCTGATAGTGAACCAGAGCAAATATGCGTCCCAAGAAATTCCCAGCGTTCCTCGTTGGCCAGTGCAGGCATGTCCCGGGATGTAACGGATGAAGCTCTGAAAATGTGGCCGAAACCTTTATAGGTCTCAGGAGAACTTTAGTTGTTGCTTTGTTTCTTTCTATTTGTGTGAGTGTACGTGCCCCTGTCCGTGCCCCTGGTGATGAAAGAAACAGGGATTGATATCACTGTAGAAATAGAGCTCTGGGCATTGCTTGTTAAATCAACCAAGCATTGAGTTACTGTTATGTTGTGCATTTAAAACCAGCAGTCAGCCATGTTTGTTTGCAGACCTGCCAGCAATTGCCCAACTGTAGCTAATATCAGATCCAGTAGTTATATGTGCAGAAATCCAGTCAACTCATAACACCCTGCAAATAAATTCAGTAGTAGTAAACTAGCTAACTTTTACATTTATGATTAAAGCCAGTAACCATGACAGTATCCAGCTAGCTAACATTTATCTCGAAGCTATGATTTAACTTTTAATTTGAGCTTCTTTTACTGAGCTAGCATTAAATAAGATGGCCTAGTGAAAACCATGCCATGCTTGCTCATAAGCAAGCTAACACCAAAATCAGGAGCTATGTTTGCTAACAAGCAAGCTAAAGCTAAGATCAGGTGCTATGCTTGCCAACAAGCCATCTGCCAGCTAACACTAAAATCCGTTGCTATGCTTGCTAACAAGCCAGCTAACCCTAAGATCAGGGTCTATGTTTGCTAAGTAGCCCGCTAATATTAGATCACTGTATAAGCAAAGTTGGTATGGCAATGTTTGCTTGTAAGCGAGCTAACATTTAAACCAGTGGCCGAGTTTCTCAGTGTTTACAATTCTTTAGTCCTAGCTAGCATTACATTTAACAGCATGTTGTTTTCCCGCCAAACAGCGTCCTGCATCGGGTCTGGTTTCCTCTGAGGTTTTCCAGTTTTATCTGACGTACAGAAAACAGGTCAATAGCTCGGCTATGCTGAATAGTTATGCTAATAGGCGGTAATAACCGTGTGAACGAATAAATAAATGGTTGAATGAATGAATAATTGAAAGGGGAGAAGTGGTTTGAGGTGAGGGGAGAGGTTTTAACCTCTCGTGAAGCTGCCTGGACGGGATCAGTCCGGCTCGATGTTGGTCATCCATGATCCGTCTCGCCTGCCACCACGTGTCGTCTTCCTGACTGACGATCTGCAGCACGTCTCCTCGCCTGAACTCCAGCCCTGCATCTTTACACGGTATAGTGGGATCATCTTTCGGATGGTAGTCAAACAGCGCCCTGACAAAGACCTATAACAACCCAAAATAACACTTAAACACGAACAACCAGTGGTTCTGTATAATTTTTACAGCAGCACCCCCAAAAAAACAGGTGGATAAAGAAGCGACGGCAAAGGTAAAGGTACCGATACAGCACTACAAAAGAGCTTAAGTAAAAGTACACTGTTTTTAAACTATGTAATAAAGTACAAAAACTACTCAATTACAATATTGACAGTATTTCGCTACATTACACCACTGCTAGCAACGCAAATTGAATCATAAAACTCCACACCTTCCAAACACAGGAGTCGCAGGACGCACATTACCTCTGTATCGACGTCGTCCAGATCAACCTTCTTGCCTGGGATCACTTTGAAGGTCACGGTCCCATCTGACTGCGCCTTAAAGAGGTGAAAATAGTGCGATCACGATCCAATAAAAGCTTCACCATGTACGCGATACAAAGTCGCGCAAAGCGAACAAATAAGAAACAGAGGCGTGGGTCAAAGAAGCAAGTGAAATTGAAAGCCATCTACCAGTAGGGGGAGGATCTCCTCAGGGTTCTTGTCTTTGAGTGGAACTCCGTTGACCTCCCTGAGCTCATCACCTTCACGGATAAGACCTGAATGAATCGGGGGTGTGAGCTGACATCAGGTTGCTGAGAGCACGACTGACCATGTTTTTCATTTTAGCAAGAACTCAAACACCCTGAAATAAATCGTTCCTGTAAGGAAACCCCCCCAAATGTTTTATTCCCCTTTTACTGCATCAATATCACCAATTATTATACTTTTTCTCACTTATGCTATAGCCGCTTCACACAGTTATTCCTCCTTTTTTTCTCTTTCTCCATTAATTTTAAAAATGCCTTTCAGGAAATCTTATTTTGTCCTGACACTGGAGACTTCCTCCATAAATCTTAAAGTGAGCGAGCTGCCCTGTGATGTGAATATGAAATCTGATTGGTTAAAGAAACAGACCCGTTGGGAATATTCATAATGGTGAAAGGGCCAGCAGTACTGTTTTTGAAGGCTCTGGGCAGATTAGATTGACATGGCAGCACATAGAGGCTGAAATCTGATTGGACAAAAAAATCTAACATCCACATACACGTACTGGAAGCAGTGCAGCCATGAGAAACTGTTGGGAATAAATTCATACAATTTCATGAAACAAATATTAGAATTTAGGTTGTAAATGTAGGTCAGTGCTTTTGATAGTGTTTAGGCCAGTAGAGAAGGCTTTGCTGCCCCTGACCACCCACCACTGATATATATTACTATATAGTTATAACCTACTATATATATGTTATAACTATATAATATATCTTATTACCTACTACACCTTTTGTACATTAATCACAATGGAATTGTAAATTTGCCACTTACGCAAATTAATTGCAAATGTTGTTCATCTAAGCAATATTACCTTGTACTCACCGCTTCTATCTGCAGCTCCTCCTCTCATGATGCGGGCGACAATGATGGCACCAGTCGACTTTTCCCGTTTAATAATGGCTCCCTGGAACACAGGAGGTGCTGAGATACCAAAGACTGTAGAAAGAACATTACTTATAATCTTATACTCCAGTAATCATGTTAGTTCTCTCTCTCCAGTGTTCTCTATTGTTGAAAAATTTATGATCAAAATCTTGATGCCACCCAAATGAGGATGGGTTCCCCTTTTGAGTCTGGTTCCTCTCAAGGTTTCTTCCCCATAACATCTAAGGGAGTTTTTCCTTGCCACAGTCTCCACGGCTGCTCATCAGGGATAAACACACACCATTCACCTTGATGTTGATTTCTGTAAAGCTGCTTTGAGACGATGTCTGGTGTGAAAAGCGCTATAGAAATAACCTTGATTTGACTTGACTTGACTTGAGATTAGTATCAGTCAGGTATCGGAACACCATATTTGGTTCTTTCCCAAACTGTTAGCACAAATGTAAAGGCACACAATTGTACAAGATGTCTCTGGATGCTGCAGCATGAATTTTTACTTCACTTGATCTAGGCGGCCCAAACCTGTTATAAAATATCAATGTGCACAAAGCCGGAAGATCTCCATGAAGATATACTTTACATGGGTTGGAAGTGTGTGAAAGATCCCCTGCTGAGGAGAGCTCTAATCTTAATCGTATTGAACAATTATTGTGAACGCTGACTGCACCCCAGGCCTCCTCACCTCACCTACATAGGAACCTGACTTTACTAACAATCTTGTAGCTAAATGAGCACATATCTCCACAAAATCTGGTGAAACATCTTCCCAAAAGAGTGGAGGTTTTTATAGCAGCAAATATGGAATGGGATGTTTAAAAAAAACATTTATGCTCAAGGGTCCACAAACCAAACTTTGTATGTTGTATTCGATGTCCTGAGTATTTCTTATTCTGCACTGCTCTTAAATGTTTATAGTATTGTCCATTTTGTTGTTGTATGTGATAATTAGTAGCCTAGCATGCTGGTGTATTGCGCGGATTGACCCACGGATCGTTGGAGCTTAATAGGGCTATGCAGTAACGGAACGTGTAATCCCTGAGGGCCTGTTTTTCACGGCTGTTTTTGTCACCACAATTTGGACAAGCATTTATTTTCAGAGCTCATCCAGCTGTTGACATGCGTGCAAGGGCTTAACCCAAACATCTGCGGTTCAGGAGGCCGTGTTCGTAACGGTGGCCTGTTGGCAGCGCTGCAAAGGGAAGTACACAAACGACATGTTTTCTTACACTGCGAAGCGGCTCGGTGCCAAGTAGGTGTGAGCCGAGGCAAAGTGAGCTCATGCTAATGCACGTAGCATCGAGTCAGGGACAGCATTCTGTAATGTCTTTCATTAATCAAAGCCCAAAAAAATGGAGCTATTTTACAGGTTCCGTCAACAATTCGAAATATTCGAACAACAGGTTTCTTTCTGAACTCAGAGCCACTCAGAAGCCCAGAATTTCCGCCATTCGATTTCTTTTTTCTTGCAGGTTTGGTTTTACGCCTCGCTGCACCTTTTGGCTCTTTTGTACTTACTGGAAATTATTTCAACCCCAACGCAGCCTTCGTTTCAAACCCCAACGTCTGTCAGTACATCTGCAAACAATACAAACCTTTAACTCATTTACAGGATAAAAACTATTAATAATCCGAAGTACGGACGAGTGAATCGAATTCATTCGCCTTGACGAGAATCTTACTGGATCTTACTGTGGGAAAATATCTGAAATATGCTTTGACAAATATTCCCTTTTATTGGGTTTTTTAGTTAATTTTAGTTTTAATTGAATAAAAAAAAAATTCTGGATTTTCTTATTCTCGACATAAGCTTGAAATGTTCTTATTTTTTCTTGTTTATTTATCAATCTATTTAACTATTTGTTTAATCCTTCATTTATTTATAGATTTTACATATATAACCAATAGTCTAATTTTTGTCATAGAATTTTCACATAATGACAGACAGACAGACAGACAGACAGACAGACAGACAGACAGACAGATAGATAGATAGATAGATAGATAGATAGATAGATAGATAGATAGATAGACTATATGGGCGAAAGTATAGTGTGTGTGTGTGTGTGTGTGTGTGTGAGTGTGTGTATATATATATACACACACACTCACACACACACACACACACATGTTCTTCTTTGCTAAGCTTCGCCATACACTTTTGTGTAGGACGTCTTTGAATACAGTCGCATGATATTTTTTTTTACCCCTATTGAACACCTTTTGAATGAATGTGACTGCACCCCAGGCTTCCTCACCTCACCTCTGACCTTAACAGAAAGAAAGTGCAGAAACAAGCCTTAAGTCGTGTCAAAAATTGCTCACTTGTTCACTCATGGCAGTTGAGGAAGTGTGTGGAAGATCTCCTGCTATAGAGTTCAAACCCTACTGAACACCTTTGGGATGAATGTAAACACTGACTGCACCCCAGACCGCTTCTCCTCACCTTCTCACCTGCATCAGTACCTACTTTACTCACATCTTTGTAGCTTAATGAGCACAAAATCTCGACAAAATCTAGTGGAACATCTTCCCAGAAGAGTGGAAAAGCACCTAGCAACCTTATGCTCAAGTGCCCACAAACCTTTGAGCATTTGGACCAATATATTGTACAATAAATACTCAGGATAATAAATATATAAGAAAATGCATTGCTCAGGAGAATAAAAAGCCGAGGATGATGAAATCCACAGGCCAAATATACTCGGGGTGATACATTTTCAGGGAAATAAATACAGGAGTATATAAAAAAAGATTCTTGGGATGACACAGCTCTTCACATCTCCTGCCTACCATCTTTTACAGCCCCGAGAGGATTCACAGGGCTCAGTGTTTACCTCCGACATGCAGGAGCGTGTAGAAAATAGAGGGCTGCAGCACTCGCGCTTCGCTGAAACTCCTCGCTTGGACGTGTTTAGGTTGAACTAAAGCACGGGCCCTTTTTTAGCCCACGGCTGCTCAATTACTCATCATCAGTAAAAGGAGCGGGCGGCGGCCTGCACCCGTCTGATGGACTCCATATGTACTCGCAGTTCCGATCTGCGCTGCGGTCCAACAACGGCTTTTTTGAAAACACCTAATCATTCCTGGCAGTTCCCGGAGACCCGAGGGGCACCGGGGAAAAGCTGCTGGTGAGAACCAAAGCCATATATCTTAGGATCAGATTACCAAATTACTAGTGAAGAGATGACAGAGAGCTACTTCAGAATGATGTTTTATGTATTTAAAGGTTTCGTGATAGAGAACAGGACGAGCCAGACTAAGGCTTTATGCTGGAACAGCAAAGCTTCGGAGAAAACATGTTACAAAAAACAAAAACATTCTGATACATCAGAATCAGAAACAGGTTTATTCTTGACACACACAAGGAATTTGGTTCCAGCTGTTAGTGAAAATAACAGATAGAAATTTCCATGTCCCCCTGTCCTCTACATCTGCCTCTTTCAAACCAACTACCTGCATGTCTTCCCTCACCACATCCACAAACCTCCTCCTTGGCCTTCTTGTTTTCCTCTGGTAAAAGTTCTGTCACGCTGGAAACTAAACCTCACGTCATATTAATATATTAATACAAAATCATTTCAAATGTTGTTTGACTGAATGTATTCGGTCTGAAGATCCACCATAAAGAACACAAGCAGAGAAAAGATGATGATCATGTGATCAGGAATGTGTCTGTTCTCAGTCATATTTCCATCCCTCTGTCTCACTAACGTTAAACCCAGACTTCTTCTTCTTTAAAACGAAAGTAACGAGTCTGTTTGAAAAATGTAAGAAGTAGAAAGTAGAGATGTAAAAAGTTGGCTAAAAATAGATAATGAAGTACTGATACCAGAAAAATCGCATTGTGTGGAATCGATTTCGAAATCGGATCGCACTGTAACGTATTTGTATCGTTGGCTATGCATCGAGATGCGAATCGCATCGGCCCCTGTTATGGAGATGCACATCCACAGTGATGCTTCCAAAGACATCCAATACAATCCAGCTTTGTGGTAAGAGTTTGGGGAAGAAGCACGCATGGAAAAGCGGAAAAGTCAAGTGTGGCAATACTTTTGTCTATACAGCATGTCTCAGTGTGCAGGACTGCACCGGTGTGTTTCCTCAATCAGATCAGTTTGACTCTGAAATCATGTTAACGCGTTCTCTGCATTTTTTTGCCTTACGGACGTGTGCGTGTAATTGTCTAATGAATAAATCTATGCATTTGGAACGTTTCATCTTCGTTGTTTTATTCCCGATTCTAATCATAATCGAGGGGAGAGAAGGTGAACAGCCGCTTGAGCCTGTAGATGGTACACATGGGGGAAAAAAAAAATATGATAAACTTTCCATTCTGCTTCTGGAATTCATAAATCCCCATTCATAAATGACAAAGTACCCCCCACTCCCCCTCCTCTACCTCTGCTCCCTGAATGCTCCTTGCCAGATGTTTCTGAGGAAAATAAAGTCACAAAATTTAAAAGGTGACATCAACGCGGTCATGATAAATTTCCTGCTTTTGCTCGAACTCCTGTTTGTGTCTGATGTACAGGAAACAGTAATCGGGGGACAGGTGCTGTTTTCAGGTTTGAGAAAAAATAGAACTAATGTGAATACAGATGGTTCTTCAGGGAGACGGAAAAGGGGATGGATGAGGTTTAGCAGTTGTTTTAGTCTCGAGCTGTGTGGCTGTGTAGCATTGTAGTTTGAAATATCCCTCATAATATCTCCTAAATAGATTTTACTGTTAGACTTCATTGAAAAGAATTTACGCGCCTCCGGTTTTATCGCAGAATTGCGTTTTAGCCACTTAACTAATTAGTTTGGCTGATTTTCACAAACTCTCCCGGAGAGAACGATAGAAAAAAAAACTTATAGGGAATTGTTTTAATGGAGTTTTATGTTGAAATAATCACAATTTATTTATCCAAATATAATTATTAATTATAAAATGAAGTAAAATGTTAATACAGTACAGTACTGACGTCATGAATAAAGGTGTGTTGCATTGAGGGTTTTAATTTCGGCTCATTTATATTTATTTATTTACATTTTTCTTAAAAATTGTCAGATTTAGATCCGGGTGTTTACGGTTAAGATGTATGAATAATTCTATAAATCGCAAACAGATTTATACAAAAATGTTACTTTAATATCAAATGTGCCCATTGCACGACTTTTCACGCCGTTATTTTAAAAATATTAATATTTTTATTAAAAGTGAAATGAGCTGAATTTCCTTTTTCTTTTCTTTTTTTGCAAAAACAATCAAATGATCATTTTGAACAAAGTTCAAAAACTCATTCTATGTACTGAAGATATGAAAGGATTTCATTTTGTCTCATGTGAAAGTGTTTTTTAAACGGTGGTTAACAATAATTGAGAATGAAAGAGTGAAGATCAATTGTTCAAACTGCTTCAATTTACTCATAAAAGAATTACACCTGCACGTCTGTATAGCATGGAGAAGTGAAGAGAAAATGCAGAAAGGTGGAAGGTTAGTGGTTAAGGCATTGGACTTTGGATCCGAAGGTCACAAGTTTAAATTCCTGCCACAGCAATCTGCAACTGTTGGGCCCCTGAGCAAGGCCCTTGACCCCATCGCTACTCAGTGTTATAAACGAGAGAAATGCCTCTTTAATTTATAGAGTTGCTCTGGATAGGCGTGTCTGCACAATGCTGTAAATGGTAAGCACCTCAAACGGAATTTTAGGGAGGTGTAGCCAAGAGGTTAAGGCATTGGATCCTGGATCAGAAGATCACAAGTTCAAATCCCAGCCCTACCAAGTTGCCAATGCAGGACCCCTTGAGCATGGCTTTTAAACCTTAACTGCTCAGTAATCACTCTGGATAAAAGCGTCTGCCAATTGCTTGTGGAGATTTTTGCTTTTTCGTCCACAAAGGTGTTAGCAAAGTCAGGAACTGATGTAGTTGAGGTGAGGAGGCCTGGGGTGCACATTCATCAAACAGTGTTTACATTCATCAATAGTTTTCAAGCTCTATAGCCAATCCAGATCTTCCACACACTTTCAACCCAATGTAAAGCAGATCTTTATGGAGCTGGCTTTGTGCAAAGGTGCATTGTCATGCTGAAAGAGGTTTGGGTCTCCTAGTTCCTAGTGAAGGGAAAATTTCCTTCTACAGCATCCAAAACATCCTGTACAATTGTGTGCCTCCAACTTTGTGGTAGCATTTTGGGAGAAGAACCACACATGGCAAGAAAGTCTGGTGTCCCAATTGAGCAGATAAGGTTAAGGGCCTCACTCAAGGGCCCCTAGCAAAGGCAGCTGGAATGCACAACCTTATTTCCAAGGTTTTAACCACTGAGCTACCACTTACCCGTTCATAATAACCTACGCAATGATGCAACGAGGAAAGTTGCCACTATCCGACATGGAATACAGACTAGTTGTGCATTCTTTTCTAAATACAGTGAGGTAGGAAAATACCTCAGTGCTCCAGAGAAACTAACCAGAGGTTCTTTGCTTTTCATCAAGCAAATAATCCTGACTGAGTCTTCTTCATCTTCATCATCCTCAGCTGCCAGCGCTGGAATTTTGGGCTCGTACTCTTTCTGGGCTACGATATCATGCACTGAGAGAAGTTCCTAAAAAAAAAAAAAAGATTGCCAAAGCTTTTGACATGGTTACGTGCTGTGGATATACATGAGAAGCCGAAAAACACTTTCCCACTCAACAACAGATTTTTTATTCATCGGATTTTGCGAACGTATATCACTTTTTTTTGCAGAGACGAGAATTAGCGCAGGAAATAAATCGAGAACAACAAACGATCCAAGTAGCGCTTTATCGCTAAAGCGCTGAATGAATGAAGCTGTCACTGGTTAAGCTTCTGTACAGGAACCTCTGCCAATGTCTTCTAAAGCACAGAAAGTATTCCTGTGTCCTTTTAGTCGTCGGGGGAAAGAAAAAAACAACCTGCGTCCCGGGGTTCAGTGATGTTTCGATTGGCTACGAAGCAGAACACTAGTGCTAGCTTAGGCCATAATAATCACGCTTCCCGAACACTGAGAGTATTTGTGTTGTCTCCAGGAAAAGCACATTCGCTGAAGATTGATTTTCTCCCCGAAGAACCATTCGAGCTAGCTACAAGAATCCGACCAAATAAGGAATGGATTAATACACTCCTGTTTTCAGAGTATTAGGCGTGACTGATGCTAATGCTATCAGGAAATCTGAAACAGTGTGCAAAAAAATTATTTTTAAGTCTCTCTCTCGCTCTTCATCTATCTCTCGATATGTATTTTGGGATAAAATTGAGTAAATGCTAGAAATATGCTTGCCAAAAAGATTTTGTTATCAGTTCATTTCACTTCCCACAGTTTCCTGAGGTAAACTTTGACCCTGTGGATGAATGAGCTTTGGATGTGAAAGATCAAAAATGCTGCTGTGCTGACTTGTTATTATTGTAGCTTGTTGCTAAGCGTTAATACCCATGCTAGCTAGCAGGCGTTAGCCGTTAGCAAGCCTAAAAAGAATCGCATGAAGAATCGACATGGAATGGAAAAGCCAACTTTTTTTTCTAGCTGTCAATCAACTTCCTTTGGCCTGGGCCGAGCCTTCTGATTAGCTAATGACGGATAAACTTGTTGTTACACCAAAAACTGATTTAAAACATAATAAATCTGGGCTTTTGTGATGGAAAAAAAACATTAAGTCGACCAGAAATGAATGTCAGTACACTGCATTTATCCTGACGTGACAGCTGCAGTTAGACACAATACCGAAAAATCTCTCGATGAGTTTTAGTTTCACGGTTGTTTGTACTGTAGTAATTGGCATTAATCAGCGTCTGGTCCGCTTGAGATTTTCCCTGCAACAAATCTAGCAGCCAAACAGTGTCATCTTGCTTTTCTTTCTTTTCTTTTTCTTTTTTTGTTTCCACTGACTTTTGGTTGAGTGTGTCTGGAAGCAGCTAGTCAGACTTGACTGATGGTTGGACAAGGGTCTGGAAATGGAAAGGCAACGTAAAAAGACTAATTGGAAATTATGTTTGGAAACGACGCGAGAGTGGAAAAGGCAAATACAATATCCATCCGTTTGATTTCCCATTTCCATGTATATTTTCCATTTTTCTCCCATTCTATTTTCCTAGATATTTTATTTCCAGCTGTGATTGTGAGTCATCCAATCATTCAGGAAAGAATTGTAACGGTATTCACTATCATACCTATACACCAGCTGACTGATACATTTCTACAGTTCGTTAATTCAATCTTCAGTTAATATTTAAATTAAACATCACAATAAGGAAAAACCTTATGATTTCTGTGACTCTAACTGTGACAGAGGTGATTGCGCCACATGGGCTGGTTTAAGTATTTCAGAAATCTCCTGGGAATTTATCACACAGCAGTCTATAGAGTTTATACACAGTAATGTGAAAAACAGAAAAACAACCTGTTAGCAGAAGGAAGGGTCTACAGGGTGAAACCCCATGTTGATGAGAAGAATAATCAGACTGCATCACACCTTACTCGAAACCCTAACCCTAACCTTCGGCTGGGATGGGCTAGAAGAGCAAAATATCACATCAGGTTCTACACCTGTGAGCTGAGAATAAAGATTCAGAGGCTATTATGGTTACATCCAATCTGGACAAATTGTGCCCATGAGTTCCTTAAGATTCCTGTTTTTGGCTGACAGGAGTGAAAGCTGAGGTCCTTTGCTATTGAAGCTCATCCACCCCAAGATTTGATGTTTTTCTGCTCACCACGTTTGCAAAAAGTGATTATATGACTCGCACTGTGCGGGTTTTTATACTCCTTTGCCATTGTTGCTTGTCAGACTGTATGAACATTGTAATTACGACAAACCACCCTGAGATGGTTTGAAGTTGTCGCGCTTATTGCGTCGTCAGGTTCGACGCTTCAGTTGGTTCTGAGCGAGCCGGTGGCGACTGTGGCAAGGAAAAACTCCCCGAGATGGCATAAGGAAGAAACCTCGAGAGGAACCAGACTCAAGAGGGAACCCATCCTCATCTGGGTTGCACCGAAAGTCCATTTGTAGGAGATATACGATCTTGCGGGGTGCAGTGATGATGATCAGAAGAGAAAAGTAGTCCTGAGTCAGTGTAGGAGACTGTTGACATTAACTACAGTCCAAATCCATCCTCAAAGCGCCCAAAGAGTTTTAGAGGGGGTCTGCTCACAGGATGTTTTTTGTCTTTCACACCACTTTGTATAAACTCCTAAGACTGGTGTCTGTGAAATTCCCAGGAAATCAGCAGTTTATATAACAACTACATCACATATAAATCACAGACATCATACTGACATTTTTGGTGAACATTATTTACAACTCGTGATTTCCTTCCGCCTAATTTAATAACTATTGCGCTGCCGCCACATGATTGGATGATTAGATAAATGCACAAATGAGCTAAAGTGTGCCATATAATGCCAAATGAATTCATAAGCATGCAGATAATGTAACATGCTGAAACTTGTGCTATATGCATTTTACTCATACAATTATTATATACTGCTTAAACACAAACTTTATAGCTTATCATGCAGCATTACCTGGACATGAGGTTTGGATAGCAAGTGTATCAGCTCCTTAACGTCTGGTCTGGCCTCTAAAGTATGCAGTTCCTTCATTATCTGCAAAAAAAAAGACGGAAATATTGAGAGTTTGGCAGTATGAGAATTTCTTACCACTTAAAAAGAAATAATTGCAGTGTATATAGTTACTTATACTGTATGCTAATCATAGCTTTCTTTGTCCTGTATGTATAACGAATAAGACGTGTTTAATATTTGCATTGGCCCTCGTAACTCTTAGATTTACTGTAATAGGCCTACCAGAGCCAATAAAACGCAAATCTGCTTTTACGTCTGAATGAGACCCTGCACTTGGCTGGTGTTCAGTCCACAGGAACCAAAACATATGAATAACGTGTCTGAATCATCACTAACAATGATAGAGGGTGATACGTTACCTGTGTATAAAAATTGACCAGGGAGCAGGACAATAAATGATTTTAAATAGAAAACACATTTTTTTAAGTTTGTATTGGAATTTTTTTTGGAGGGAAAAAAAATGAGAATTATGGCTTCCACCATGCAAGAACAATTTCAGATGGAAAAAAATATAATTCAATTTTAACAATACTTTTAACAATAGACATTCTTAAAAAGCAGATGAGCAAGAAACCTTGAGAGGAACTAGACTCCACACACTCCTGGATATTCATGCATTGTACATTATATGAGCAAAAGAATTGGGACATCTGACTTTTCCACCCAAATATGGTTCTTCTCCAAACTCTTACAAACTTGGAGGCACACACTTCTATACAATGTCTTTGGATCTGTTAGCATGTACTTTTTAATTGAACAAACCCACCACCTTGGAGATAACATGGGTTGGAAGTGTGTGGATAATCTTGAGTTGCCTGTTAAAAAGCTCAAAACCCTATTAAACACCTTTGGGATGGATGTGAGCTCTGATTGCACCTCGGATCTCCTCACCTCACCTACATCCGTAAACCACTCTCCTCAGTTCTGTTAGATTTATAAAAGCCGTCTAAATAATTTGCTTTAAACCAGCTGATAATATAAGTTAATATACACAAAAGTGTTGGGACACCAGATTTTTCCAGCCATATGTCGTTCTTCCCCAAATTTTTGGAAGTTTCCCCTAAACGTTGCACAAACACAATTGTGTAGGACGTCTTTGAATGTGGTAGCATGACATTTTTACTTCACTTGAACTAGGAGACCCAAACCTGTTCCAGCATGACAATGACCTTGTGCACAAAGCCAGCTCCATGAAGAGAACATGCTTTGGAATTGTGTGGAATGCTATAGAGCTCAAACCCTACTGAACACCTTTGGATGAATGTGAACACTGACTGCACTCCAGATCTCCTCACCTCACCTTCATCAGTACCTGATTTTACTAACACCCCACGTAGCTGAATGACCACAAATCTCCACAAAATCTAGTGGAACATCTTCTCCGAGGAGTGTAGATTGTTGTAACAGAAAATGGGGAGTAAAAATGGAACGGGATGTTCAAAAAGAAGGTGGTCAGGTATCCACAAACTTTTGTCCAGACAGTATATTTTCAGTATTGTTAAAATTATAAACAATATAAGAGATGATCCTTAAAAGGCGGTGCAGAAATCCAGTCTTAGAGGGGATTCATTCTAGTACAAATCCAAATGTAGTACCATTGTCTGCATTGCAGGTCACCAACGAGGCTAGCAGAGCTCAGTGCGGTCACGAACGTCACCAGACACGAACATTAACATGAAACTCGACACAGGGCTTGCGACACGTGGAAAAATAGTTTTAGCAGCTTAAAGCACGAAAAGTCCTTCTTGCGTTCGATCCGCGGTCAGATGGAAAGCGATACGGCTTATGGTGCGTGGTTTCAAGAAACAGCCAGCGGTTGCCCTCACAGCCGAGAGATAATCTTCTGTTTCGACCATCACCGCAGATACGAACTGATACGGCCAAAAGCAAAAAAGCTTTTGGGATGATTCAGCTAGAAGCTATTAGCATGAACAGAGTCAAGATTGATGTCTAAAGCGCAGTGGGACACCACAGAGATGGACATGCTAAGTTCATCAGAAGCTGTTCTGCATTGTCGGTTCCTTCCTGACACACACACAGGAGCTGGACATTATCCAGCCTCCTACCAAGAGCACTTTTTTTTATTTTATTTAAAGTCAGGTTTGAAAAAAATGGCAGGAATGTTAAGATTCATGTTTCCTGAATTGCCCTATATGGCATGACAGCTATGTTGTTGCCTCAGAGCTCCAGGGTTCCAGGTTCAATCATGAGCTTCAATACATTTCAAAGTAAAATCTCTTTTTACTCAACTAGATTTTGGTCGTTCCTTTTTATTTATGAGTGGATTATGAGGTGGTATCAAAATTCCGAGACGAACGATGCTAACTGGTGCTGTTTTGACCACCTGCATTACCACGTCTGCGATTTCATCACGGACAGCGAGTTAGAACAAGGTAGAGCAAATTCTGTGTGAAACTGGGCAAATCTTCCACAGAGATGTTTGACACGACATCTGCTTGACATGCTTCAAAAGAGTGGAAGACGACAAGAGGTCAGGAAGACCCTTAACACATCTTACTACCGCACCCACACTACATTCCAGATGTGGCTCTGGAGATGAAAAAACCAAGCTGGCATTGTTGGACCCTTGAGCAAGACACTTGACTCTGTACTGCTCAGGTGTATAAATAAGATCACAGAAAATGTTAAATATTAATAACTTCAGCTTTTTGGGTTCCGAAATGTGAAATTTATATTCATTTTCATTTCATTTTATTTCCCAAAGATCTGAACATGATCTTTATTACACTTATGTTTCATCGTTTGAAGAAAACCAAAAGTGACTGTTATCAAATCAAATTAAATTAAAAATGTAATTGTTAATGTTACTGATGATGCATTTGTGTTAAAGTTTTTAGCGTTTGATTACATTCTCCATCTAGCTCCTAACTAGAGAGTGTCTTCTAGAAAGTTCTCTCACCTCTTGTGCCAGTTGTTCAGCGTGGTCCTGGACTGGTGCTGGTTTCTGAGCTCCAAACCTCTATAACCTCTCATGGAGCTGTGCAGAGAGAAAAGCTGTGTAAAGGAACCTTCACAGTGTCTTAATACAGTTATTCATCATCATCATCATCATCATTATCAATATTATATCCATCATATCATCATCATCATCATCATCATAAACCACATCAATATTATATTCATCATTTCATCATTATCATCATCAACATCATCATATCATTGTTGTCATCATCATTATCATCATCAGGATCATATACATCATATCGTCAATATCCATTATCATATCTTCCTCATATCTTCATCATATCTTTATCATATTATGATCATCTGCCTCCTGTCAGATGTTCCACCTATTACATAAAGCCACAAAATCTTTCTTTCTTTCTTTCTTTCTTTCTTTCTCTCCCTCTCTCTCTTTATCTCTCTCTCTCTCTCTCTCTCTCTCTCTCTCTCTCTCTCTCATATCTTCTCTGTAATATAAATATTACCAGCAGCAATGCTTCTCTGTGTTGATTAGAATAAAGAATACTGGAAAACTCATTCTGCTGTTGATTAATGTTCAGTAGAAATGTAAAACATGGGGCATTTGGAGCCCAGCAGGACGTCCCGGTTAACCGAGCTGGTTTGTGCTGCATTATTAGGAAAGTGAGATATGAATAAAATATATATGATTATTATTAAACTGCAGTGTGGATCGTTAATTCATTCAGCAGAAACCGAGTTTAAAACTCAGAACAATAAGGCAGCAAGTTACAGGAAAGAATTAGGACCTGCCTGTCTCTCTGTCTGTTCAACTGTCTGTCTGTATAACTGTCTGTCTCTCTGTCTGTTCAACTGTCTGTCTGTTTAACTGTCTGTCTCTCTGTCTGTTCAACTGTCTGTCTGTCTCTCTGTCTGTTTAACTGTCTGTCTGTATAACTGTCTGTCTCTTTGTCTGCTTAACTGTCTGTTTGTTTAACTGTCTGTCTGTATAAATTCCTGTCTCTTTCTGTCTGTTTAACTGTCTGTCTCTCTTTCTGTTTAACTGTCTGTCTGTATATCTGTCTGTCTCTCTGTCTGTTTAACTGTCTGTCTCTCTGTCTGTTTAACTGTCTGTCTGTTTAACTGTCTGTCTGTATAACTGTCTGTCTCTTTGTTTGTCTGTGTAACTGTCTGTCTCTCTGTCTGTATACCTGACTGTCTGTATAACTGCCTGTCTCCCTGTCTGTTTAACTGTCTGTCTCTCTGTCTGTTTAACTGTCTGTCTGTATAACTGCCTGTATCTCTGTCTGTTTAACTGACTGTCTCGCTGTCTGTTTAAGTGTCTGTCTGTGTAACTGTCTGTCTCTCTGTCGGTATACCTGACTGTCTGTATAAATGCCTGTCTCTCTGTCTGTTTAACTGTCTGTCTCTCTGTCTGTTTAAGTGTCTGTCTGTATAACTGACTGTCTCTTTGTTTGTCTGTGTAATTGTCTGTCTCTCTGTCTGTATACCTGACTGTATAACTGCCTGTCTCTCTGTCTGTTTAACTCTCTGTCTGTATAACTTTCTGTCTCTTTCTGTCTGTTTAACAATTGCTCTGTATAGCTGCCTGTCTGTCTGACTTTTTGTTTAATTGTCTGTCTGCCTTTCTATTTACCTGTCTGGCTGTTCAAATGTTTGTCTGTTTAACTGCCTGTCTGTCTCTTTAAATGTTTGTCTGTTTAACATTTAGTCTCTCTCTCTGTTTAACAGTCTGCAGTGAGGACGTCTGACTCTGAGACAGCTAAATCAAGTGTCATTTAGCATGAAATCACTAAACTGTTCTGCACTGTGGTTGTGCAGCTGAACACCTCGTCTCTGAAAGCATCAGTTTTAGAAACGGACAAGTGAAAGACTGCCGTGAAATTGCTTAAGATAGAAGTGATCATATTTACAGCCCTCGTGTAGCGACGAGCTCGTATATAAAAGACAGCGAAAAAATGAGCTTGTTTTATAACAGCTGGATTTACGAAAACAATGTCAGAGCTTTTTCTTTTGTGTAGACAAAAGTCCAGGCCAAGTCACAACCACATGTGGGCCACGGGCAATGCAGCACTCTCTCTCTCTCTCTCTCTCTCTCTCTCTCTCTCTCTCTCTCTCTCTCTCTCTTCCCCCCTTCCACCCTCTCTCTCTCGCTCTTATGCTCTCCAGAGGCCGGATGTCTGAACCCGGTCTACATAACTGCACATAAAACTCCCTCCAAAATACTGATCATGTCACTTACTCAGCCTTACGCCAAATCTCACACCTCATATACACACAGGCCAAAACATATCAACTGATTCCTCAAATGATTCCTTTTCCCTCTTGAACATTCACACACGAGAGTCTGCTGAGGTCCTGCTCCGGGTGGTGAGGGGTGAAGGCGCAACATTGAAACAGCTCAGGTTCTTTTACTGACTGACAACCGGAAGAGAAGAGGATAGGTAGAGAGATGAGGAAAAGAGAGGTTTAGAAGAGGAGGGGAAGACTGAAGAGAAGAGAAGAGAAGAGAAGAGAAGAGAAGGAACACAAAAGATTTTAGGAGACGTGGAAAGATGGGAAAGGAAATATAAAGAGAGGAACAGAGAGTGGTGAAGATGGAGAGGAGGAGAGGAAGTTAGATAAAGACATGAAAGGAGATGACAGATCATCATCATCATCATAATCATTGCATTATTATTAAATTTCTTTCCTTCCACGTTTCTGTTGTTTCTCTTATTTCTTTATTTAGTTGCTCATTTGTTTATTGCAGTTTTATTTTCTTTACTTTCTTTCTTTCACAGCTCTGAATATCCAACCCATGTAATCTGAGTTCATATTAAAGATAAAAAACTGACACCAAACTCTGACCTTCACTTCACCCAAACAATGAAACCGTTATAATTTTACAGTAAAGTGTGTCACCTGCTTCCTGTTTTCCTTTTGCATTTCGACAAACATTTCCTACAGAACCCTGACACACTCGTAAAAAAAAAATAATAATAATGTTTGTGTTCTCAGCTGAGATGAGTTCGGAGTGTGTCTGGAACTCGGCCTGCATCCCCAGGCTCACTATATCAACTTTATATATTTCAGCCCTCGAGCAGGAGTGTTTAGGTCGTAAATAATTTCCTGCTCACCTCCCGAGAGCCTCTCACCAACGCAGTGAGCACTTGTTCTCTGAGGGTCCTCGAGCAGGTGGTGTGTGTGTGTGTGTGTGTGTGAAACAGCTTGTCGACTTGTGCATGTACAGAATGTTAGAAGTCTAGCAGACAAGTAGCCAATCCTTGAGATGTAGGGTCAGTGTCCTTGAGCTGACTCCAGTGTTGAACTTCAGTGGTGGACAGTAATAAAGTAAATGTAATTCTTTACTGTATTTCAGTGGCTTTTTCACGTTTTTGTACTTTTCTGAAGTATTTCCACGTGGGGAAATTTTTATTCTATGTTCACTACATTTCAAAGTCCAATATCTTACTTTTCACTAAATTTTTTCGAAAAAATCAGTCGTTACTTTTATTTTATAAGGATAACCGGTCCACACATCACCAATGTTTTTCAACTTGTTTTGATTGGAAATTTGATTGAAAACACCTGTGACCTTAATTGCACAATTTTTTTAAGCAGTTGAAAAGAACGTTTTAGGATTATGATAATTGTAATAAAAATTAATCAGTGTTTGATTCGTTAATATCATTCTATTAATAGATCAGTGTGCTGAGAGTCACTTTTTTTGCTTTTTACATAAACTGAGTTGATGAAGTAAAGAGCTTTGTAGCAAAAATGATAATAGGAACATTATAGTCATAATAAATCATAGCACTTTGGATACTTAAGTGCATTTGAAGGCAAAGACTTGTGTACTTTTACCCAAATGAAAGTTTAAAGGGAAACTTTTACTGTTACTGTAGTCATATTTTCCAAATGTGTTTCAACTTTGTGTTCTTGGTCCACCACTGAGATCTTCCACACACTTCCAAACCATGTAAAGCATATCTTCGAAGGAGTTCCCTTTCTGCACTGAAATGCTGAAGCAGGTTTGCGTCTCCCAGTTCAAATACAGGAAAATGTCATTCGACAGAATTCTCCGCCTCCATCTTTGTGGTAACAGTTTGGTGAAGAGCCACATAAGGCTGGAAAACTCAGGTGTCCAAATACTTTTGCCAATATATATTTACAACACCACATGGCTCTTTACCTTGATGAGTACATGCAGAGATTTGACCATCAACATGTTCTGAAGAAAACTGCTCTCATCTGTATCATCCATGTAAGGCTTGAGTCCATATAGCAGATTGACTAGCATGCTGCACGCACCTAGCAAAAAAGAATGAACACACACACACACACACACACACACACACAAACACACACACACACACACACACACGTCACACATGCAAACACACGTACTAACTTACTAACAGGATGAAAATGGATTTAATACTGTCCTAAATATTCAAGGAATGACAGGAAGTTCAACGCTAGCTCCATGGCGTATGAGATACGTCTGGGATTTATGTATGGGTTCTATTAGATGTTGTTCCACTAGCTTTTCATATCAAATCCACAGCAGTTCTGCATTTTCCGACAAAATGTAAAGCTTCGGTAATCAAACAGGACCCAAAAAATGGTAGCTTCTGAAGGTCAAGATAGTCGTAGGACCTTCAATTCCTTCTATTAGAGCTTGTACACTTTGAGAATGATGAATACAACATCTAGAAAGAAAGACATCTGTGCAAGATTGACCTTTATTTTTAAATAGTTGGAACTCTTCTGGCCAAAAGATTCAGAATCTTGGCTTTGTTGTCTGGTCACACTTGTGTGTAGAAATACTGTCAATTATTTGTGCTGGTTTTCAGCAGAAGAACACATTTTTGAACGATTGTAGTTAATTTCATGAGATTTTAAGTATTTGGAATATTTTTGTACACTTTTCTGTCCATGAGCTTCAGAATCTCAACGACACAAGACACTGGATTCCAAAAACAAAAAAACACCCACTAGCTAATCTCATGTTGTACGAAGCATGTTGTATCTTTTGTACAGTTTTCTGTCCACAAGCTTCAGAATCTTTCCTTGTTTGTACTGTACCTCCAATCTGAACGTCTCATTTCTTAATCCTCTGACTTGAAGTCTTTCAGAAGTAAAGAAAATGTTCTGGATTCCTGTCAGCACGTTTTTTTAAAGCTTTATGATTCCAGGAGCACATGGCGCACTCGCTGAGGAAAGGGAAAATTGGATTGCTCTTCCTTGATCCCGACTCATAAGAGGATTGTTTAAGGCGCAAAAATAAATCATTATGCACACCATAACATGTCTGCCAATCATTTCCTTGGCTTATTAAATTTAATTTGAGGAAAAAGGTACCAGATCTGCCACTCTCCACGGAAGGCTTACAAGCAAACTTCCAGACTGCTTCAGAGCTTCCAAGCCAAACAAATCTCCTCATTAACATCCCTAGTAAATCCACATTGGATAAACATGGATGGATTTGTGTGGCCAGTGTGGTACTGACATCCCAGGTGTGGGTTCCGCAGGACTGCAGAGGTCCAGATTTACAGCTATGGTTGTTGAAGGCATCTTCGAGCCTGGCAAACCCCCTACACCATATCTCTTTCTTACTCCCAAGTGCAGGTCTATATCACGCATGGTCATCTAGAGCAGGACCAGAACCAGATGCGGTCCACCTGCACAACTCCTCCATATCTGATTGAAGGCAAATTTCCATCCAAATGTTAAAGGTTTTAGCAGGGATAAGTCAAGGAAACTGGACTTGCATATGTCTCATACTCATTTACCAAACTTCATATGTTCTTCTGATGAAAAATTGGAAAGCTCCTTAGATAAGTGGTAGAACATCTTTAAATCAATTAATTGAACAACAACTTAAAAAAAATACACATTTTTAGCGTCTTGTTTCCATTCCCATGATTCCACCATCCATCCAACTTCCTGCACTCATCATCTCAACATTTCATCCAATTATTTCACAACATACATAGGTTCTAGATCTTCTCTACAGCTTTAGCACACAGATCTTCTTTACAATGTGTTCAACAATTCATCATTCATCCAATCCTTCCACCTACCTGCTTGATATCCCCTCATCTATCCAACCTTGTTTTAGTCCCTTCATCCATCCATTCATTCATCCATCCACTGATCCATCCATCCATTCCTTCATTCTTTCACCCTTAATCCATCACTCTCTGTCTATCTGAGGCCTTCTAAGAGCCTTCATCCATCCAACCATCCATCCATCCATCCATTTATCTATCCATCTTTCCACCTTCTTGTACAAGCCTCCTTTATTTTCCTCCACCCAGCATCTAGTAATTTTTTTACTGTCTTTAATGTATCCAACTTTTTCTACTGAACTCTTTTTGATACTCCTCCATCCACCCAACCTCTGGGTGTAAAATCTCTGACCATACGGTTTATATTAAACGTTAAAAAACAGCAACCTCAGGTCATACTTCTGGTCCTCATTGTGTTCAGGCACAACATTCACACTTGATTCAGATTCTACTTTTACAGGCTGAGAGAAAACGTACTCCCATGATGAGTAGACATGCACATCATGTCTTCACCCAGCTGAAGCCTGGGTGTGGGAGCTTCGGTATCGCAGTCCAGGTAGAAAACAGAGCGTATTGATGATAAATCGGACGAAAGGCTTTAGTGGTGAACTCTGGAGTTCAGATCGAAAGCGTCTCATGAAGATAAGAGAATCGGAAAATAGCGTTGGCTGAAATGCTTGATTATGTGCTGATAAAAAAAATGGGATCGTTTGGTTTGAAGAGAGAAAGAAAATGACATCATTACGGAATTACGTGCAATGGAATCGAGAAGCCAAGGCATGTTTGGTGCCTGAGTTTATGGGTTTTTTTTATTTGATTATGTGTTGAAATCGTTTTCACCAGACACATAATTCACTTGATTTCAGTGACTATACTTCCATCTTGTGGAGAAACTACACCATGCCATATGGAGAACTCGATGCTGCCCAAGATCTCGCCTGCTGTAGGTCATCTCTGAGACAGCATCACTTTAATATAATCATCGGTCTCTTCAGTCTTTCATCTATTTTCTTAAGAATGCTTGGACTCCTCAGATCACATGTTGTGGGCATAACTTGTAAAAGTTCCGACTGATGTATTTTTTACCTCCCAACTTAAAAATTAAACAAGATGAGTTTATTTGTGCTGCAGAATGAACCTAAGGTGATCTTTCTGGGTTTTTTTTTTCACAGGACAAATTCTTGAAGATCACAATCTTGATGTCACCCAAATGAGGATGAGGTTTCACTTTTGAGTCTGGTTCCTCTTAAGGTTTCTTCCTTATAACATCTAAGGTAGTTTTTCCTTGCCACAGTCACCACGGCTGCTCATCAGGGATAAACACACATTGTTCATCTTAAGTGTTAAATTCTGTAAAGCTGCTTTGAGACAATGTTGTGAAAAGCGCAATAGAAATAAACTTGACTTGACAAATTGTGAAGTAGCGGAAATGCTTGGAATTGGACGAATACTTTTCTAATTTTACAGTCTGATAAAGATCTGCAAAACAAATCCCAAACAAAATGGAACATGGAGATACTTAAACAGGCAAAAGCGTGCTAAAGTTCTTCCAGGTACATTGTAGAATTTAAAATACACTCTGAAGGAACATCAATAATTGCCACCAAACCATCAATAATTCATTTGCTTCTCTAAAACTAACAAGTTTTATCATTTAAACCTGATATAATTAATATCCATATTAACCATAAACTGTACTGCAAATTCCCTTCTTTAGACATTTTTTTATCAAATCAAATCCAATCTAGATCTAAAAATAGATTGTGCAAGTCACACAAAACACATTTTTGTAATCAAGAGTCCACAAAAGTGCTAAAAATCAAAGATTTGCACTAAAATCCTTACTTACATTCCGGGGAAAGATTCTGAATTGAGTCGCAGCTGTTTGACCACCGAGTCACATGTCAATACTGCGCCAGTTCCAGTGATCAGAATCAATTTTCCTCCCTTAATATCAATCCAACATGCAGTGACAGAACACTGAGAACTCATTTCTATTTTAAACTAAATAAACATTTATTGTGCAGTGACTTTTGTCTTAACTCACATCTTCACAGGGATTTTAAGATGAACACAAAGTGTGATTTTAACAGATTCAAATAGATAATTAAATCATATCTTTTCATTAAAATATAAAGATGTAATAAAAGCCGATAAGAAAAAAAACTGTTGATGCTCCAGGGGTGAAATGACAATTTTAGACAATAATACAATAAACAACAAACAAATCATTAAATAAATAGCAACATTTTTTGAGCTTTTTTTGCAATTGATTTCTCATTAGTGGTTTTAAACATAGGATTTGTTTCAAATAGAACCAAACTGATAAAATTATAGAAATTCTGATGTCGATTCTGATTCCAGTTGTGTACAAAGTGAAGTTCGATTCTGTACACATAATATATTTCTGTATACACTGAATATCAGTTTATACACTGTGCTATTTTGGGAATTATTAAGCATACAGGGTGCATATATTTTTAACTGTTAGAAATGTACCTTAATTTAACACTTTTCAAGTTTTTGATACTCTAATCAACATGCGCATGGAAAAATATGGATGTTTTATGCAAATGTATGTTTATTATCAGTGAATCCAAACTAAACATAAAGCATGAAAACAACATTTTTTAAAGTAATGAAATCGTCAGGTGTTTTAAATTACGTCAATCATCAGGACAGTTACGTCAATCCACATGGACAGTTTTAATTGCGGGATGTGTGCACCATGGAGGGTTTTTTTTTTGGTCTGTGGAATAGGGATATACTGTAAGTCTCTGATGCATCACCTCAGTAGATGGTGTAATGCTCTACTTGAGAATTATTACTCTAAAACGTTGCTTTAGAGGTTCAGAGGTTTAGGCCTCAGGCGGCACACTGCAGCAAGTGGGTTTTCATGGCCGTCTTCCCAGACGGAGCCTCTTCTGAAGCTGCTCACAAGAATGCCAGCGAACAGTTTTCTGAAGAAAACCTGTCCAAGAGCATGAATTAATGGAACCATGTCCTGTAGTCTGATGAGACTAAGATAAACATGTTTGGCTCAGATGGTGTCCAGCATGTGTGGTGACTCCCTGTTGAGGAGAACCAAGAAAATTGTGTCTTGTCCACAGTCAAGCATGGTGGTGGTAGCATCATGGTCTGGGGCTGCATGAGTGCTACTGGTACTGGGGAACTGCAGTTCATTGAGGGAAACATGGATTCCAACATGTACTATGACATTCTGAAGCAGAACATGACGTCCTTCCTTCAACAACTGGGCAGTTTTCCAAACACAAGATGACAACTGCTGAGGAACTGAAGGTGA
The DNA here is from genome assembly GCA_024362625.1 of Silurus asotus. Lineage (NCBI taxonomy): Eukaryota > Metazoa > Chordata > Actinopteri > Siluriformes > Siluridae > Silurus > Silurus asotus. The sequence continues at coordinate 3,095,633 of MU580030.1, forward strand.
AGGTGATGGATTGGAAAGTTCTTCAAAACGGAAAACTATTGAGCACCCGTGGGACATCCTCAAGCAGCAAGGCGGAGAGGACGAAGACATCTACAGAGACGGCAGGGAAATGAGAAGTGTACGAGAGTGGAGGTTCGGGTTGGAACTTTAAGACATGCAGGTAGTTGGTGTGACAGAGGCAGATGTAGAGGACAGGAGGGTGTGGAGATGCATGATCCGCTGTGGTGACCCCTAATGGGAGAAGCCGAAAGAAGAAGAAATTGGGGCGATCAGGGTGGCATGATGGGTGTTATGAGTATTGTTTGATGACTTTTTTTTTCCCACAATAAAACGTAGAAAGTGTGTTAATTTAGTGTGATCTTGCAGGAGTATGGCGTCCCGCACCTCCCACGTGTTCGGATCCTCGTCACTCGACAGATTTGTGTGATTCTGCGCATCACCGCTGGAGGCGCTGCTGAGCAACACCAGGGAGGGGAGACGATGATGGACCGTGGGTTTTCTCCCGAATAGCAGAGCGACTCTGTAACTTTTCACTTTCTCCTCGATACGTTTTTTCTCTTCATAACAACCCTGGGAGAGAGAGAGAGAGGGTGTGTGAGTGAGAGAGAGTGTGTGTGTGAGAGGCGTTTAATAGCGAGCTGAGCATTCAGACCCGAACTGTAAGGCCCCCATGAAACACGGCTTTAATGGTAATGCATGCACGGAAACAACCGAGACTCACTGATGGGTAAACCTCAACCTTATTCATTTTTCTACTCCTTTTTTCTCACACGAATCCGAATGACTTCGGATAGAAACGATTTCTGTTTTCCAACTGAAAAAAATTAAAAGCTGATGTATCATATGGAAGTGTTAGCATAGCGAGCTAGCGTTGATATGCGCAAAAGTTACCCTCCGCTTCCTCATCAACTTTTCCTTTATTTTTTCCACCCCACAGGTGCAACGAGCGCAGGGATTTCCAGTCTTACCAGGTAAATCTCAAACTATCCCAAAATAAAATACATTATAGACAGTAAAACTTTAGATATAAGCTCACAAAGTAAAGTATTTACCCGGATAAGCTAAGCTAGCAACGTATAGGCCTATTGCTAGCAATGCTAGGCAGGAGGATGGGCGGTGTCCTAAATTCAGCCCTTTTCCCTACGCATGCGCACTCAGTAGGGTGCGAGTACGCGGCCGTTTTACAGCCTAACGAGTGCACTGCTTCTGTATTTGATATGCGGCTCTTTTTCAGTTTAGCAATCGAGTCGTCTGCTTTTTAAATGATTACACTTAAACGTTGAATATAAAGATTTTGTTTGGTTGCAAATAAATAGTTAGCAAATAAAATTTGCAATGAATTGTGCGTAAAATAAAGAAGTAAATATTGATTTTTGGTGTTTTAAATTTATTCCCAAAATGCAAAAGGTGGATTATGCAACAAATCATATCCTCTAAGTTAAATAAAACGTTATGATCTTTAATATAAGGTGTTGTGAATGGTGATAATCGTGTCTGATGATGTGTTTTGCTTTCTTCCCATCGTCCAGACCCTCAAGTACCAATCCAAAAGTCATTCTGCAAACGAGCACCGGCATGACAAGCTCCAAAACTCCTCGGACCAAACCCCACCTAACAAGATGCTGCGGCGCTCCGACAGTCCCGACGCCAAGCGAGGAGACGGAGAACACGGGAGAACGCCTCACGCACAGCGACCCAAAGAGAGCAGTAAGTTCCTGAAAACAGCACCGGAAAAATCCTCTTCAACCCCCATCTGTGGTGCCTTCAGGTTCCCCGGATGTGGTGCGGCGAGTTGTGAACGTCTGCTGATTCGTCTCGGTGTATTCCATACGCTTCCTGTAATGCAAAATGGTTTCCTCGTTGGAAAACGCTGACAGTGAGGTTCAGAACGGTTTCTGTAGAAGGTTCATGCCCAACTGTTCACCGCAGTAATTCCAGTTGCGAGTGAACGCAGCATCGCCGTAGTTATTCATTGTATTTAATTTATTCCTATGTTACGTTACGTCTTTTTTCTATTGTTAGTTCTTCAGGAAACTCGTAACAACGTATAAATAAAAGCTCTTGCATATGTATAATGCGGACAAACTACACAAATCATGTACATGAGTAAAAGATGGGCTCCAGTCCAGACGGCTGTTTCCTCTCAGACGTACTTTCGGCTCATCGTCTTGTTGTTTGGTGAAGTCGGTTCCCATGAACCGAAGTTTAAACGGAATTGCTTGGTGTTGAAGTATGGAATGGTTGCCATGTTGGTCTCTGTCACCTGAAATAAATCCCCAACCTTCCCTGCTCTAAAACAACCCCAGTCTGATCACATCTTCTCTCCAGTTCTCCGTCTAACACAAGTTTTTCTGTTTTCTGAGACAAAAATGTTCAGTCTGTCCACAGATCATTCTTCCAGAGATCCATGTCTTTCCATGTTTTGATAAATAGAAACAAAAGGAACATGTGTGAACATGTAAGACTGTTTCCAAACTTTTCACAGGCTCTCTGTTGAAGAATCTTTGGTTAATATGCCAACGTCACATCTCTCTAATAACACGGAGCATGTGTGTAATTCTACCATGCCAGCGATGAATTTACGACCTCTAATTACTCTCGTGGCTGTTCCTTAGAGATTTGTACAATTGAATGATTTAGTGTGTGTCAGAGTTTGAAAGATACATTTTGTTTTTGCTCACGGGGAAAATGAAGCATCTGTGAACTTTTTTTGAGGCAGGATTTATGAGGTCGTTGGAAGAGGTTTGTCGTCTCACGGAGGTTTCTACGCTTTCGAACTCTGTGTGAACACCAGTGATTCCAAGAATTGTCTCTTTTCCTTTTCTGCAGGCACCAGTTCTTCTCCACATGAGAACTCTGTCAATCACGGCCATCACAGCGCCAACTCTCACTCACTTCCACCCAAATGTGCAGAAATGGTAAGCGCTCCGTTCTTGTTCTGCTTATCGAAAACCACGTCCCAACATGTTTTATTTAGAGGTCGACCGATACATCATTATTTTGGCCGATTAATCTGCTCCAATAGTCGGTCGTTGGAACTGTCGCTGAAAAAATACATATCGATAGTTTTTCCAGGTTGCTGGAGCGGCCGAGAAGGTCTGGTCTTATTACAAGAGCGGCCTCTATTGGCGAATCTCTGGCACCACATGCTGTTTGTTTTTACAAAAGAGAATGCATGGTGCCCGGACAGAGCACTATTTTATATTTATCAATTTTGTAATTCTTTTTCATTCATATAACTAATATATATTCATTTTTATTTTGCACTTTTTTATGATTTAGTATTTTTTATTATTGTAATACAGTTCAACACTTTTTTGTAATGGAGTTAAAAAAAAATTTTTAATCGGTTGATTGAGTTATCAGCAAGTACGATCCAACCCAGCTATCGGTAAAATTGGTCGATCTCTATGAAGATTTACTTCGACCAAACAAATATCTAAATGTCCAAATGTTCCACTTTATTCTTAATGAAACTGTGGTCAGATTAGCACCAATTGCACGGCTCCCGGTGCACACAGGACGATGTCTTTTGGCACACTGACTTATAAGGGTTGGTGCTCCCTGTGACTGTGCGTGTGGTTTTATGTGTTTACAAAACTAGTCTGGAAATTTTTTTTATGCCACCTCATAGATAATCAAAACATTACGAACACCAGAGAGTGAGAAATATCATGTGTGTGATTGAGTCTTATACGTGTAGTTGGAGATTTTGAGCAACTTATAAATTAGCTCATCTGAGATCGTTACAGATCCAACACCAACTCCTCCATTCCAGAGACTTTAAATGTTAAATGATAATAAAACACGGTATGAAGAATTTTGTTTACTCTCAAAGTCCAACGTTCGATTGTGTTTCCTTTTCCCCTCTCAGCGTGATCCGTCCGACGACTGGTCCGAGCACATCAGCTCCTCGGGAAAGAAATACTACTACAACTGCAGGACAGAGGTGTCCCAGTGGGAGAAGCCAAAGGAATGGCTGGAGAGGTGAGCAGCACATGAGGTAGAATTAAATAAAATATCATTTAGTTGCCATGAATCCTGAGAATCAGCTGATCTCTGTGCAGGGAGCAGCGACAGAAGGACGCGCCTAAGAACGTCGTGGTCAACAGTTTTCCCAAAGACAGAGATTACAGACAGGAGGCCATGCAGGCGGCCGCTGCCAGTTCAGTCCCTGCTATGAGTAAGTACCTGACTATCAAACTATCAAGCGATTCTTCGAGTAATTCTTCGCCAATTCCCTCTGGTTCTCCTTCTGTGTTTCCACATTGTGCATGCAGAGCTCAGAGTTTACCTACAGGTACACACTTTCTCCCATCAAGTTTTTATTTTATTTTTTATAAATCACGTACTTTTTGTGGAAAGTGACGTTTATACTGGAGACCCCTGGACAGGTAACGCAGAAGATGCTGCAGAACAGTGAGGGGGCGAGGAGAAGATTCAGGATCAAGAACAGACGTTTTCAATGTTTGGCATCATTTTGAACTAAAACATAAAGAAAACAAAAAGGGTGGAAAAAAACCAAGTAATATTTATTAGTGATTTTTTTTATTTTTTATTGTTTTTTTTTTAATTTTTTTATTTATATATTTGGATTTGCATTTTGAATTCTGGAATTTAAATGTACTAAATGGGTTTCGTTTTCACAAATTGCAGTTTTAGCAATAAAAATTAGAATTTTTCTTAAAAAAAAAAAAGAGGAAACAAATTACTTATTTCCTCTCCAACCCGATTGAACTCGAGAGGTTCTACAAAGAAGAATTGCAGAAGCTGGTCAAAAAAGGTGTGCTAAACTTCAAACAAACACTTGAGGCTGTAATTGGTGGCAAAGGAGCTTCAACAAAGTATTGATTAAAGGCTGTGAAATACTAAAGTACATGTAGGTTTTTTTTATTATAATTTTTTTTTTAATATAAATAAATTTGCATTATGCGGGTTTTGTTTGTAGAATTTTAACATTGAGAATTTAATCTATTTTGAAATAAGGCTGCGGAAAGTGTGGAAAGTGAAGTGAAATACTTTCCGTATGCACTGTATAAGTAAAGCATGGTGGTGGTAGTTTATCATGTGAATTGGTAGTCTTGGCCTTTTTTTTTTTTTTTTAATATATATATATATTTATATTTTAAATGTTCAATGCAAAAATGTTATTTTAAATGGTTTGTGCCACACTAATGAAATTTTTTTATGCTTTACTATGAATCCGAGAAGCAGCTACCATTTTATTTTTTTTATTTTTTTTAGCTTGAAGCAAAAAAAAAACAAATGCTAGAGCTCATCATCTGTTACACTTGAGTTGAGCCTGTCATGTCTGTGTGTCCATCTTCAGAGCCTGCTTCCTCAGAGAAAGCATCATCTCATTGCAGTTTCTCCCAGGCGTCCTGCAGTACCTCTGGCCCCCCGACGGTCTCGAGCGCTCCCAGTTCGTCCACGTCGTCCTCGTCACACTCGTCAGCTCTCCTGCAGGACCCGGCGCTCCTCAGGCAGCTGCTTCCGGCGCTCCAGGCCACGCTGCACATCAACAACTCCAGCGTGGACATGGCCAAGATCAACGAGGGTGAGTTTGCAATACCGCATCCTGTTTTTTTTATTTATTTATTTATTTATTTTTATGAATGTAGAAGCTATTGAGATCTGACCTCGAACCTTTAGGAACGAATTGGAACGTTTCACCTCAGTACCTTCATCATGATGATGTAGGTGAGGTGAGGAGACCTGGGGTGCAGTCAGCGTTCACATTCGTTCCAAAGGCGTTCCATAGGGTTGAGATCAGAGTTCTGTATCAGGAGATCTTCCACACACTTTCAACCCACTCTCCTGGGAAGATGTTCCACTAGATTTTGGAGTGTGTTTGTAGAGATTTTGTGTGAGATTCATTCAGCCACAAGGGTGTGAGTAAAGTCAGGTTCTGATGTAGATGAGTTGAGGAGCTCTGAGGTGCCTCCAAGTCTGTGGGAACAGTTCGGAGAAGATACACATGTGACTGGAAAAGTCAGGTGTCCTGATAGTTTTGTCCGTAAAAAGAAAAATGAGCTTTATATCTGTGTTTTTATTTCCAGCATTCACATGAGCTCGACGTTTCATCCTTTAATTAGTCAAGTTATGATTTTATATACATCGTTTATCGTATAAAATATATCAATGTTTGACCTGAGTCTTGTCTTTGTGCAATGGCTTTGTGTGTAACCTTGCTTTGTGTGTGTGTGTCTCTCTCTCTCTCTCTCTCTTTGTATGTGTTTTTTTTTTCTCCCTTCTCCAAGTCCTCACAGCTGCTGTCACCCAAGCTTCCTTACAGTCTATGCTTCATAAACTTCTCACTGCTGGACCGTCTGCTTTCAACATCACTGCTCTGCTTTCCCAAGCTGCTCAGTTGTCCACACAAGGTAAAAAAAAAAAAAAAAATGGCCGCTCTGACGCTTTTTCCGGGTTTCTAATAAAGAACTCAGAGACACCGTGGCAACTCGATCCGTAGGGAAACACGAATATGAAGTGCGCAAACGCGTCTCCCCCTGGGAAAAAATGTACACCGTTTCGGGGATTTATAATAACGGTTTAACACGACACGCCCCCGATTCGTGCAGGAAATACGGTACTACCTCGGAATTCGTCCGATTCGTTATCAAATCAAATGTTTCGGCGCTCAGAGGGTCTCATGTTAGCTGGCGAACAGCGTCGGAGTCCTCCAAAGCGTTCTCTTTTGTGATTTCTGTGCATTTAATGACTAAAATCATGGCTCATAAAATGGGTAAAAATGCTTCCAACCAAGAAGCGTGAAATTAATAAAAAGATATTAAGAGACAATATTAAGAGAAAAAGTGTGAACCTTTACAACCATTTTAAAGTGAAGTTAAATGTTATTTTCTATACAGAATATAATCACCAGAATGTCAAAAATATCATTTATACAATTTGTCAAATAAAATGAGAAATTTGGTTATATATTATATTTAATATATTTGGGTAAAATTATATAAGGTTGAGTATTTCAAATAAGGTCAATTAATTAAATATAATCAAATAAATGGACAAATTAAACAAATTTCATTTGTTGTAATTTGTTTTGCATAATTTAAGTGTAATTTTCTGAAGAAATTTTTATTTAAGAAACACAAGATATTTATTAATTCAGTTTATTCGCAAATGATAAATTGTCATGAATTTCCATTTTTAAGAGAAAATCTTCAAAGTAGACTGTCGTTAAAAAAACGTGAAGTGGCTGCTGTTTCATAAAACGTGCGTTTTCGCAGTACAAATCTTGTTTCCGGTGCGGATCGAGGAGCCACTGAAACCTTTCAAACGATTGTGTAATTATTTTTTAAGCAAAAGATGAGGGGTTATGAGCAGGAATGTGTAACATTTTTATAGTCTAGAACTGATCACCTCACTTTGCATGAAGTTAAATTTAAATTTATTTTACATTGCTCGCCCCTCCCACTTTCTATCAACATTTGTGGCTCCGCCTCCTTTTGGCTGTAAATCGTCCGGTCGTGTTTATAAGCGAACGATTGTTGCACCACACGTCTGATTTGGGGCTGTTTTTTTTTTTTTTTTTTTCGGAGGCTGCGGATCGAGGAGCCACTGAAACCTTTCAAACGATTGTGTAATTATTTTTTAAGCAAAAGATGAGGGGTTATGAGCAGGAATGTGTAACATTTTTATAGTCTAGAACTGATCACCTCACTTTGCATAAAGTTAAACTCAAATTTATTTGACATTGCTCGCCCCTCCCACTTTCTATCAACATTCGTGGCTCCGCCTCCTTTTGGCTGTAAATCGTCCGGTCGTGTTTATAAGCAAACGATTGTTGCACCACACGTCTGATTGGTGGCTGTTTTTTTTTTTAGCTCAGCAGCCGAGCCAGTCGCCCGTATCCGTGACTCCCGATGCCTCGTCGCCGAAGTCTTGCCTCGTCTCTCCGCGAGTGAGCACGCCGCAGACGAACAGCATGGCCTCGAAACCCCTCTCGAACCCCAACTCTCTGTCGACTCAAATAAAGGTCAGTGCTTGGCAAGAACCCAACGCTACCTTTGGTATCATAATGGTTTGGATAGCAGTTTTAATCAGAGCACCAACACACACACACACACACACTTGACACATTTTTTTGTGTGTTTTTTTTAAGGTCAGTGATTCGGCAGTGAAATCAGTGCTTCAGCACTCCTCGGACAAAACCTCGGACCTCGAGGATCCACGGCTTCAAAGGCAAAAGTAACTATCGCAAACATCAAAACATCCAGGGTTCCGTTACCGTTTCATTTTAAACGATTTAACCGTATTTTAAACACGTTTAGTTTTTCCGCTCTTTGATTTTCTTTCGACACTTTTGGCTCTGAAGGAACAATTCACAAATTTCACAAAAACGTGTTTGTAGTGCAAAATAGAGCAAATAAACCAGGATGTTATTTTCCTGTTCTGTCTCCAGGAAGTCACAGCTCTACCTCTGCCGTGTCAATCTGTATTCTATTTGACTCTCAGGACACGCTTTGGTCTCCGTAGCGATGCGACACGTCATATTCACGTAGCTGAGAGAACGCGCTCGAGAAGCAATCCGTCTGCACATCAAACATTTTTTAAATTATAAAAGTATAGCGCATTTACTATGAATTATATGTAAATAAATCTTTTTTTTTTTCTTTTTTTTTTTTTACTTTTTTTTTTTTTTTTTTTTTTTACCCATGCAAAACGCTGCATCGTGATACAAACGCCCACTTGTATTCGATGCGCACTTCATTTATTAAACCGATCGTTAACTTTCATGTCCATGCCTATCTGTGAATCCCTATTAAATTGTGTTGTGTGGCGCCATCTTCAGGTCCTGCTCGGTACTACAATTTTCACAGAACTTTTGCACACTTAGGAGTGAAAACGGCAGGTTTTATGGACTGAAGTGTCTTTTCACTGTCCTTAAATCCATAATATACACCATTTAATGTGTTTTTTTGTTCCTGTTTGTAGCGTATCTGTAGATTGCAAACCTTTACCTGCACCCCTCTCCCCCCTCCCCCTTACAGCAGCCAAGCTCATCAGAGTTCAGGGCCTAACGGGTGTCTGGTGAATAACAGCTTACCCGCGTGTCCTCCAACAACCTTCAGCCCGTCACTAGCACTGCACTTCAACGAGAATCTCATCCGGCATGTTCAGAGCTGGCCTTCAGATCACGTAGAGAAGCAGGTGATGTCTTTTTTTTTTTTTTTTCAAAAGAAGACACCAGTTTTAAAATCATTCTCATGATCACCCCCTCATTAATATTCGTGACGAACCCTTTAGGCGGCGAGGTTACGGGAAGAAGTTCACACCATGGGCAGCATGAACATGTCCGAGATCTGCGTGGAGCTGAAAAAGCTGCGCTCTCTGGTGCGAGTGTGTGAGATCCAGGCTACGCTGAGGGAGCAAAGGTAAACCATCGTGTGATGTTTCTTACACTCCATGATCATCCAGACCTGGTCGTTCAAATGTAGAAGATCTGGAGCAGTTGCACAGAAACAATGGAGCGGGGGAAAAAAAACTACACCCACCACACACGATATGAGCAAAAGTATTGGGACACCCGACTTTTCCGGCCTTATGTGGTTCTTCTCCGAATTGTTGGATGTGGTATAATAAGATTTTGCCTTCACTTGAACTTGAAGAACCAAACCTGTTCCAGCACGCACAAAATCCAGATTTATGAGGATCTGCTTTCTATGAGTTTGGATTTCTAATGAATTCCCATTAATATCCAACTTGGAAATATTTCCGAAAGTTTCCGGAAATGTTTTGCCCCTTTGCCACCCTCATCTTGAAGGGCCTGCTGTAGAGCTGAAACCCTTTTGAACTCCTTTGGAATGAATGTGAACGCTGACTGCAGACACCCAGGCCTCCTCACCTTCTCACCTACATCTGAGCACAAAATCTAGTGGAACATCATCTTCCCAGAACAGCAAATGGAGACTAAATGTGGAATGAGATGTTTAAAAAGAATCACAATGCCAATCCTAATGTTAAATAACAAGATGTTTTCAATAATTTTTGTGACTGAAAAAGTCAGAAATGATAGTTGGTTAGATACAAGTTGACACTTTATGACACTTTTTTTTCCCCCTCTCCAACAGGATCCTCTTTTTGAGACAAGAGATCAAGGAGCTGGAAAAACTGAAGAACCAGAACTCCTTCATGGTTTGAGAAGCTCTGATGTCGGTTGAAGTAGAAGGAACTCAGCAGCTGGCTGCCTTTTTTCTGAACCGTGGACCTACAGACTGGCTGGGCTTTCTCTCCAAAGCTGGAGAACCAAAAAAAAGAAAGAAAGAAATAAACAAAAGAATCCGATAAAAAAAAAAAAAACAAGCTCACCACGGGTCGCGCCGTTCGCTACACGAAGCCCCGAGGTTCATTCATAGATTCATCGTTGTACATACACTTCTCTCTATATCGAGTCAATAAGCAGCAACAGCAACGCAAAACACAAAGGGGCGGAGTTCGTGGATGAGAAACGGTCCGTGTAGGACGATAAGGAAAAGGGTCGAGGAGGAGGAGGAACTCTGGAATATCCCGCGCTATTCATTCGCTCCGTAACTTCTTTTTTTTCCTTTCACTCCAGGTCTCGCAGGCTCTAGTCGTTTAGGATTTATTTTAATTTTATTGTATTTTAATTTTATTTTTTATGTTACAGCGCGCGCGCGCATCCGGGAAGGAGGGCGCGGTCCTGGAAACGTGTTTCCTAAATACTCAGCCGTGTTTATCTGTTCAGATCCCGTCTGATCGTCATCTTTAACGTGCTTCAAAATGGCCTCGACGTGTTCCACTCTTTTTTTTTTTCTTTTTTTTTACTTGTGTAACGTCATCCGAGGTCAAATCTTTTCTCTTTCTATGTGCTTTAAGGCCGACGTCTATACAATCCTGCGTTTTGGCCCCCGATTTTCACACAGTGGTTTATTTTTTTTGTTGTTGTTGTTGTTTCCCCTCCCTCCCCCTCCCTACACACACATTCGGGCGTTCGTTATGATTCACGACAGCATTTGCACTAACTGATTTGATATGAACCCACTTTCTGTATCGATCTTTAACCCGACTTATCCGCTGTAAGTACTTAACGAGGCTCAATCCATTAAACCTCATTTTGCCTCTGTGTCTGTCCTCACTGTCTTCAATTAAAACGTGTGCGACGTCTGTTTAATAATACATTATAACGACCTGCTCGTGTGCTGGATATGTTTATTTGGTAGCGAGTGAACATTTTGTTCTCAAAGTTGATGTTTAAAGCAGGAAAACTGAGCGAGCGTAAGGTTTTTGGGCGAGTTTGACAGTCTAGACGTCTAGACGTCTGGGTCAAAGCGTCACCCTAACTGTGGCTCTTGTGAGATGTTTCCTGGTCTGCAGTGGTCAGGGTCTTTTAATAGTGGTTCGAGAAAGGAACAGCAGCCGAGGCTCGTTGATGCAGGTGGGGAGCAAAGGCTGGTCCGTGTGGTCCAACGTTACAGACGAGCTCCTGTAGCTCAAACTGCTGGAGAAGATCATGCTAGTAATGCCCTGACAGGTCATGACTGTATGGTTTAGATATCTAACTTCACTTCTTCTTGGAACCGAGCCTGTGCACAAACCCAGCTCTATGAAGATCTGCTTTGCATGTGTTGGACATGTTTTGGAAGATCTTCAGTGGTCTGCTATAAAGCTTTGACAATTAACCTAATTGCTGACTGCACCCCAGCTGTCTTCACCTCGCCTACATCACTTTACTAACACAGTTGTGGCTCACAATCTCCACACAAGCACACCAAAATCTAGTGGGACATCTTCCCGGAAGAGTGGAGCTTATAATAAGAGCAAGTAGGGCAGCTAAATGTGGAACGGGTTGTTTGAGAAGCACACACCAATGTTATACTAAGGTGTCCACAAACGTTTGCCTGTATTGTGTGTGTGTGTGTATACAATAAAGTTTACACACCCCTGGAGAAAACTGGAGAAGGAAGAATGGTAGTTAGGTGTAAATCATGTTATTGCGAGTGGTGACCAGTAGGTGGCACTGCACGTTATTTTTTCCCTATTGTATCATGATTCTGAAGATGTGCACCATGATCAGAGCAATGGTGGTTACTGAGATACAGTCCTAATTGGGGTTTCACCATCCATCAGATACATTACTGACAAACCATCAGGAGTATCTCCTGTAAATATAAACATTATTTACAAATTAATTAGCAAATTGTGTTGAACTTGCCTAGACGCAAGGAATCTTGGGATACATTTAGTGCTTTTTTTCTTATTATTTTGGTTTATTACACAAATTCAGCAAATCTATTTACACAATTTCACACAATCCCATCGTTTATTCAACAATTATCCATTTATTTATATATACAAATTGAAATAGCCTTTTTATTTATCAATGGGCTTCGCAGTGGGCGTGGCAACACCATATTTGTTTCGTATGTAAATTAAACAATAGGCCGTCCAATGACAGTGCGGCGTATGCAAATGAACGAGGTAGAGATCCAATAAGCGGGTTTGTGGGAGGAGTCGTACCTAGGCTGCGCTCCTGCAGTCTGAGCTCAGGGTTGTGAGGCTTCAGATGATCAGCGGAACTTCAGCGTTTCTGCTTCGACTTTCATTCTCAAAAAGGAGGAAGCGAAAAAAGAGAGAAAGAAAAACCGAACCCAAGCGCTGGAATTTATCGTTTTGGTTTTCTTTTCTGGATGTGACAAATAAAAGGATGTGATCTGGAATGACGATGATGATGATGATGATGTTCATGAAGATGATGGTGATGACGATGATGGATTATTTGCCGGATCTGTCCTGCATCATGACGTGTGTGTCCTGAACAGGCCGAGACACAAAGACAGAAGTGTGTAAAAGGGTGTAAAAGTGTTCTTCATGGAGCGCCTGGTTTCCATCTGGCTGCAGCTGGAGCTCTGGGCTATGGCCGTGCTCCTAACCAGAGGTGAGGAGAACTCAACTCAAAGTAGAAGAAGTAGAGCGAGAGAGAGAGAGAGAGAGAGAGAGAGAGAGAGAGAAAAGAAAATGTGTTTCTGTAGGAGAATCTCATGAGCTTCTTTGAGGTTCCTGCAGTCTGCATGTGTAAAAGTTTGTGGACACCTGAGCGAATATTTGCTATGTGCTTTCTAAACACCCCATTCCACATTTAGTCCCTACTTCCTCTTATAATATCCTCCAATCTTCTGGGAAGATGTTTCACTAGATTTTATGGAGATTTGTGTGAGATCTCATTGATCCTAAAGCTGTTCAAGAGGGTTTGGGCTCTAGATCAGGCCACTCAAGATCTTCCACACACTTCCACCAACCCATGGAAAGCAGATCTTTCTGGCTTTGTGCACATCATCCTTCTGGAACAGCTTTTGGTCTTCTAGTTCAAGTGAAAGGGAAAATTTCCTGCTCCAAAGACGTCCTATAAATCTATTAGTTGTGTGTGGAACAGATTACAGATGATTTCAGATCATAACGACACGTTGTCACGTTAACGTAGAGAATAATAACGGCATGCAAAATAACCCCCCCTCCAAAAAAACGACAACATCGAGACGTGTGAAAACGATGCATGGACTTAAAAAAATGTTGTCCTGAGATTTTCAAGGTCAAATCAAGGACAAGGTGTGAAAATAAACACGTCTGATTAAAGCGAGACGAAGCGTAAAGCTCACGTGAACGCTGTAGCAAATTGTGGTTGTACGGTTGTTACCAGATGATGATGTTTTTACATCGAGCGTGAATAATGTGCGTTACTTCCAGATGTTCTGCTATATACGTTCTCATGAGTATGTCTCTCAACTACACCATATACACACACATATCTACAGAATAGCAAATGATTTCCTGCTAATATCTGATATTTGTCTTGTTCAGGAGAAATCCGGTGTTACTGTGACTCTCCTCACTGCGTGGCGACGGGTTACATGTGCAAGTCGGAGCTCAACGCGTGCTTCACGCGCATCCTGAATCCCCAAAACTCCAAATCTCCGCTGTCACACGGCTGTTACGAGCCTGCGCTAAACAGAGGGAGCGTGTGTCGAGCCGAGGCGACCCACGATGCACTGCACGGCTCTGCAACGCTCCAGTGCTGTCATGAGGACATGTGCAACTACAGAGGTCCACAGGATCTCACCTACGGCCGGGGAGAAAACCTGGGTGAGGGAACGCTTCTCCTCGTTTACGGGTGACGTCCGATCGCTGGAATAAAACGATTAGGAGCAAAAAAAATCTTAGTCTGGGATGAATTTAGTCCTGAGTCTAATGTCTACAGATCAGTCACTATTGGATGAAAGTTTGTGGACACCTAAACATAAGATTGGCGTGTGCTTTCTGATCAATCCGTTCCATATTTCCTTTCTATTTACTCGTATAATAAGGGGGAGATGTTCCACTAGATTTTGGGGAGATTTGTACAATAGGGTTTAAGCTTTATAGCAGGATACTCCAGATCTTCCACACACACTTCCATCCCATTGAAAACATCGTGGAGATGTGCTGGCTTTGTGTATTATCATGCTGGAACAGGTTTAGGTCTCCTAGTTCAAGTACTGTAGAATTTCATGCTCCAAAACATCTAATACGATTGTGTGCATCCAGGTTTGTGGTGCCGATTTGAAGAACCACAACAACATGGCTAGAAAAGCCGGGTGTCCCAATACTTTTGCCCCACACAGCGTATTGCTACGGCTTCAAAATTCCCAAACGGTTTTGGAACCCGGAGTACGAAATTCCTAGCAGAGCGTCGACTAGAAGCTTCTTGAATGGAAGATTCCGTTTCCTGTACTAAATTCAGCACTTCCTGTGTTCAATCAGTACTTTTTATCTATTTACGGTTACATGTAATGCCGTTTAATTAGGGAGACTTTTACTGAAACTTCACTACAATTTAAAGTCAAATATAAAAAACGTGACCGGTCAAACACGCAGCAAGCGACCAATCAGGATCGAGCGCACGCTCTGTTTTAAACCTGTTCTGATTGGTGCTCGGTGTATCTACTGATCACCGACATACAGTTCAGCATCAGTTCAACATCAAGCAGAACTTTTACAGAGGAATAAATGATGAAGAAACTCCAGACTCGAACTCACCGCAACACACGTGACCACGTTTACGTGATTTTCTTCTGAATAGTTGAAAAAGAAGGTTTTGGGTTCATGATCATTGTAACAGAAATCAGTGTTTGAGTCATTAATATCATTCTATTAACAGATCAGTGTGCTGAGAGTCACATTCGAGTCTTTACACATAAACTGAGGGGATTAAGTAAAGAGTCTTGTGATAAAAATGATCATAGGAACAATATAGTTATAATAAATCAGTACTTAAGTACATTTGAAGGCAAAAACGTTTGTACTTTTACTCAAGTGGAAGTTTAAAGGGACACTTTTACTGTTACTGGAGTCAGATTTTATAGATTGGATCGTTACTTTAACTCAACTACGTGCTTTGTGTTTTTCGTCCACCGCTGTTGAGTTCTGAAATCCGATTGGTCGAAAGCTGTGGATTTATTTCCAAGGCAAGAATCTGTTAGCGTCATTCTAATAACGTCCACAAGGGGCACCAGGAGGTTTTCAATGAGTAGAACATTCCCGGAAGGAGTCTCCAGTGTAACCAGTGAAACCGTCGATTGAACATTTCCAACACCTTCAGGATAGAAAACCAAAAGAGCGAATAAAAATAACCCGCCTTGCTGATGTTCTACGATGTAGTTAGAAAAAAATAGTCGTTTATTATGTAAACACCATGTAAATGTCATCTCTGTATTAATCTTTTCCTGCATTCTTTCCCCCAGATCCTCGGAGTCACTCTCAGGCTGAAGGCGGCCGTCGGATAATCGCCCGCGTGCAGGAAATCCCTTCGGCCAAGGAGGTGTGGTTCCGCGCGGCCGTCATCGCCGTGCCCATCGCCGGCGGCCTTGTGCTCGTCCTCCTCATCACGCTGGCTCTGCGGATGCTGCGCAGCGAGAACCAGCGCCTGAGGCAGCAGCGACGCGAGATGCTTTCTCGCCTCCACTACGGCTTCCACGGGCAGCATCTGGCCAAGAGCCACGGCGCCAAACTTGACCTGGAGTGCATGATGCCTCTGGGCGGACACGAGAGCTGCTGTCTGACCTGCGATAAGATCAAACAGTCCGATCCGAGCAGCCAGAGACTTTTAGCGCTGGTCCACTGGGGACGCCACGGTCCGAGGGGCAAACTGGAGTTGGTCTGAAGGGAAAAATAATACGAGCGTGAACACGTCGTCCATCCGGGCTGCTGCTGCTGCTGCTGCTGCTGTGGAAGCACTTTACTTGAATCTGGCACGAGAGCACTGCGCCGCTCAGGACCGAACTGTTACACCTGGACTTCTCGAATGACTGAAGGATTTTTAAAAAGAGGCAGAGGGACGTGTGTTTAAAGTTTTGCACTTATGTAGAAAGAGGAAGCGTTGGAGATTTTGGACTGTCTCCAGATGTGTGTGTGTAAATAAGACGTGACCCCGAATCGATCCGCCGTCTCTCTTTTCTTCTCTTTTGTTTTTTTCTATTCTATTAAATAAAATACAAATAAAATTGCAGCATTTATGGCTATGAACTTTAGAACTCGGAAAAGTTCCGGATGTAAAATAATACTGAAGGTTTTGTCATTGGTGTCTCTAACAATCCTTTCAAAACAAGTTCTAGGGGATTTAATTCAGTTCAGTTCAATTCTATTAAATTCTATTCAGTTCAATTCTAATAAAATTATTTTCAATTCAGTTCAGGTTCCTTAAAATCAGTTCAATTTGTTTTTATTTGTAGAGGATTTTAACAATGGTCATTGTCTCAAAGCAGCTTTACACAGTAAAGAGGTTATAAAGTTGTATATATTCATCCAAAGTCTAAATAAAAATAAAAATAAACTTGTCGTATCGCTGAATTCTTAAATCTGATTGGTCGGAAGTCACTGGTTAATATTAATGCGCGCGTTTCACTGTTTTTTTCTTGGTACATTCTTAGCGATTGCATCTGTTCTATGGGGCTCAGTGGTCAAGATGATGGACTTCTGATCAGAGGGTCATGAATTCAAATCCCAGCACCAACTAGGCACCACTGCTGGGCCCTTGTGCAAGGCCCTTAACCCTGAACCGCTCAATTGTCTAAATGAGATTCTGCTAAATAATGTAATGCATTTCTACAGTGTACGTTTATGACGCCATTTTCCAGAACGACTTACAACCGAGCAGTTTAGGGTTGAAGGCCTTGCCCAAGGACCCAGCAGTGGCTGGTGGTGGGATTAAAACTCATAACCTTCCAACCAGAAATTCAACATCATAACCACTGAACCACCACTTCCCAATGCAATCCAGTTTTCAGACTGACCACAGTCCTAGGTTTCCTTGGGCCT
This sequence comes from Silurus asotus, assembly GCA_024362625.1. Lineage (NCBI taxonomy): Eukaryota > Metazoa > Chordata > Actinopteri > Siluriformes > Siluridae > Silurus > Silurus asotus. The sequence goes on from MU580030.1 coordinate 3,112,961, forward strand.
TTCAGCCTGATGAAACCTAGAATGAGATCATGAAGTTTAATAAGATCGAGCCAGGATGTGTTAATGTCCCACATCACACATCACACGTTAGGGTTTGAACATCTGTAAAAAAAATCGGATTGCCTGAAATCCGCTCCTGATGTGGGTGGTGTAATGAAGAGCACCACAACATGTAGGAATTTTGTCCCCAGGACTCTGAATAACTTAATCAAGTGCAGAAAGTGGGTGTGTTCGGATGTCATCACACACACACACACACACACACACACACACACTAGAGCATTGGAGTCATTAGTGGGAGTGTGTGGGCTACCGCTGAGAAGTGTGCAAGCTCTTACAGTAATGTCTCGCCAGCACTCTTTCTCCATGCCTTCACCTGTCACTCCTTAAGGCTATTAGCTAGTAGTCTTTTCCACCATATCTCTCATTATCTTCACACCCACACACACACACACACACACACACACACCTGTCTTACTTTCCCAAACACAGCTGAACGTCTCTCCAGCAGACTTGTGCTGTAACCGAGCCTCAGAGCAACACTGACCCGCTAATCTGCCGCTCTGCCGTTATCCACACGCTAATCTCTTCATTTCCCTGATTAGACCTTATTTACATTCCTCATCCAACTGCTCAGGTTTCGTCATCCTGCCGTAAATACGAGTCCCATCTTGCAGCACATCATGAAGCGATTCATTCAGTGGTTCATTTATTTTTTGCGTGTGTCAAATGACAATGATTTTGTTGCAACGTTGATCGTAATTATAAATGGCTAAAAAAATGGTGTCATTCATTCAAAAATTGGAAACGGTCCTCGTTCAGGATGTGGAGTTCATGGAAAATATTCACACGATCTTCCACCTCGAGTACAAGTTCCTGTACAATTGTGTGCCTCCATCTTTGTGGTAACAGTTTGAAGAAGAAGAAAATATGGCTGATTTCGATCTTTGCAAATTAAACAGGTGAGTTCCATATTAATATCTATTAAATTAGCCCCGCCCCTAATTAACTGTTTAGAATATGAATAAAAAATTTTATTGAGGAACAAAAAAAAAAATGAAATGTGTGACTGACAGACAGAAGGCTTTTTGGGCAAAAGTATTTGGACACCGGACTTTTCCAGCTATATGTTCTTCTTCCCCAGAATTTTCCCACAATGTTGGAGACACACAATTGTCTTAGAGTGGAAGATCTTGAGTTTTGCTATAAGTTTATAGTGATTTATGGATTTAATGTTAATGTTTACATAACCAAAGTCATCCTTACGTTCAGATAAATAAAAAAAAAAGAGGACTGTACCATCAATACATGTATTTGTCTTGTCAAGATTCTCCAGACTAAAATATAAATCAGTAAAACGGAGCCGGATTGGCAGCAGAAAGCCGTTCATGAAAAAGCTCTGCATGTAAATTAATAAAAGGAGGTTTTAGGAAATTAGCAAAGAGGCGCAAAGAGTAGCTAAAAATCATACTTGAGTAAAAGTATTGATCCCTTACCGCAAAACTCTTCTTGAATCTCAGAGGTTCTCTGGTTCTCAACATTTTTGGAATTTTTTCGCACTCTTTTTGGAATGAGAATGAGGCCAGCGGTGCTAAAGAGATGCTCGCAGGTGCACAACACATGAGGTTTGAGGAGTGTGGAGTCTTAATGTAATTGGAATCAGAACGTTTTGAGACGAGCTCTGTTGACAAAAAAATCACTTTCAAAACAGTCTCCTTGCACAGCAATACAGAGTTCCCAGCGTTCCTACTACTTCTGGAATGTGTCCTCAAAATTGTATTTGTAAAAACAGCAAGCTTTGAGCAGGACCTTCATCTTCGGAAAGAGAGCAAGTCCGCAGGAACTGAATTGAGATTGTGTTGTTTCCGGGGAGAAACTCACGTGTGAGGAGAGTACGCACGTGGTCAGAATAGCAGCAGTTGTACACAGGACGATGACTTATGAACGTCGGTGCTCCCTGTGACTCTGCATACAGCCGTGTGCTGCCATCTGTTGGTGTGTTACAAAACAAGTCTAGAAATTTTTCGTTTTTATATTGAATCATGAATGTATTTGAGTAGAGAATAAAAATCGGTTATAATCTTTGATACTTAATAAAAGTAGAAAGTAGCCAAAATATTACAGTGTAGTAACAAAGTGTATTTACTCAAATACTTTATATCACTGGGCATTTCAAACATTTTACTCCTGAGAAAGTGTTTTGAAGAAAACCTTTTCACAGGAAAGGAGTCTTGTGTGCTCCGTGTGCCTGCTCCGACTTGCCAGATAATATCAAAGTGCTCTAAATGAGAGACTTCTAACCTGGAACAGCTCCATTCTCCGTTCCCACTGAAAACAAAGGCAGAAGGTGTTAGGAGAAGAAAAGAGGTGGAGGAGGAGGAGGAGGAGGAGGAGGAGGGGGTAAAAAAAATGCCTTTCCAAATGTCTTTTTAACTCAATTACTTAAATCTTGACAACCTGTCTCAGAGATCAGCTTTAGCACTTCAACACACACATACACACACACACACACACACACACACTATTATCTCCATTTCTCCAGGTCATGTGAAAGACAGAGGCTTTTAGGAGGCATATTTGGGGGGCTCTTAGCAAATCCAAATCACCTTGGCCTGTTCCAGACCTCCTTTCGATCGACAGAGCGAATGTGCACTTTGAACTTGGAGTGCGAGGAATGCAGTTAATGCACGAGCTCGTGCGGCGTAAAGCAGCCTGAGAAACGTCCTCGTCATAGAGACGACAGCTGAGCTACTGACGCCTGTGAAGCGTCTGTGAAGGAATTATACATTAGATCCTTATTACAGATCAGATCCTATTTTACAAAAGCTTATCTGTAAATGGATAAAAATGAATTCATCTTAAGAAAAACCTCATAAAGTTAGCGTTAGCAGCTGTCCTGTGGAGTAAATGGAATCTAGTAGCTAGCGTTGTCCTGCTACATATGCAGCTTTCTCACTGCTAACACACGACAGGAAGTACAGGGTCAGAGCACGAGGTCGGGGCCGTTCCCCAGCCCGAATCGCTCAGGGGATTTGGGATCTCGTTAAAGTATGGAGAAGTAGCAGCTAAGATATTTATTTAATGTATAAAAAAAAAACTTCCATTCTAGTAAATTCGTCTTGGACATCAAGCAGAGGTCCTGCGGTGTAAATTGGAAATTGGAGGTAGGTGGAGGGAGGGTTTCACACACACACACACACACACACACACACACCATGCTGACAGACAGGAAACACTTAGTCGTCTGTTGGGTCTCAAACCAAGGACATGTGATACCAAATCAAAGGAGTGCAAAGTGCTCGTATTCACCCCCAACGCCCCCAAGCCCCCCAACCCCACCCCCCGCCGCTACTTCAGAGACATGATAAACACACGTAGCATGTCAGATATTATGCACACGCATGCTCTTTGATTTACTCGGCTCCAGCAAGACTGCTTTAAATGCATCTGTAAATCAGCTCGCTTGTAGATGATATACCTCGTCTTAGTGGCTTCTAATCCTTATTGATAAGCATGAAGCTATACGTTCGCAATATGGTCTGCTAGAGCAACACCAGCACCATCTGTAACACCAGCACCACTTTAATTATCTCATCACCCCCACCTCCACCATCAGCACCACCACTACTGTCACCACCACCACCAGCTCTGCCACCATGACAACCATTTCCACAACCACCTAGACCAGCTCTACCAGCCTTGACTCCACCATGTCCAACACCACCACCACTTTCACCATCATTAATACTTTCAATCCACTCTACCATCAACACCAGCCCCATCACCTTCTCCACCAGCTTCACCAGCACAATCACCATCTCTTAGACCGCCACCACCAACTACACCAATTTCACCATCATTACCTCAGCGCCATCTTTATCACCTTTACCACCATCTCTACTGTCACCCCTAGCACCATCAACACTACCTCCCCATCACTATCTCTAAAACCACCACCAGGACCTCCGCACCACCTACACCAACTTCACCAGCATCACCTCTACCATCATCACCACCTCCCCTTCAACAATAACACCTCCACCAACACCATCAACACCACCTCCAGCATTATACACCACGATCCCCACCATCTTAACCATCACTCCACCATCAACACCACCTCCAGCATTATTAACACCACCATCACCACCACCTTACCCATCTCTCCACCATCAGTACCACCTCCATCATCACCACCATCTCTACTGTCACCACCAGCACCGCCACCTACTCCAGCACAATCAGCACCATCACTATCTCCAAGACCACCAGCAGCACCTCCACACTACCTACACACAACCAGCACCTCCACCATGACAACCACTTCCACTATTACCTAGACTAAATCTTCTGGCATAACCTTCACTATTACCACAACTTACACCATCTCTACTGTCGCCACCACCTCCTCCAGAACCATAACCACCATTATAACCACCACCAAGCATCAGAACCAATTGCCCCTGCTGCTACTGTGTCTTTCCTCCAACAGTGTAGCTGTTTTGGGCTCCTGGCCATAGACAGGCTACTGTAGGTATTTTCATAAAGGAATGTGAAAAGTGCTAGAGGACAAAATCAAAGCAGCCTCCAAGTTACATGGTTTCATCCCCCGTCGTGTCCCTTCATGCTCGTAATTACACAAAGCTTCTCTCTTAGAGCAACAGAGCCAAGCTTTCGAACTCCATCAAACATCTCCCCTCTCTCCACTTCCCTCTCTCTCTGGCTGGCACACTAACACCTTTGACACAGAGCTGTACAGTCACATGAGGCGGAGCGCATTCCGGCAGTTCAGGTTTTAATAACAGGGCCGGTTGTGTGTTCCTGCGTACTTCACTCCACTTTGCTCTCTGTAGGAGACCTAACCGATTCACATCGCATCGATAGCCACGAAACAGATGTCTTATAAAAGCAGATCGATCAGATCCAGGCCTGGGGGGTCGTGCAAAAGAGAGGTCGGGAAACCAAAACATGCGCCGGGGCCCAAATATTATTTTTATCACTGAAAATATTTTTTCAGTCCACTATCAGGTTAACATTATGTTAGCGTAAACGTTAGCACTTAAGACACTGAGTGTGACTAGCACAGCAATGTCTTTTTTTTTAGGATCATTTATTAAACATGGGCGTGGTTGGTAAACATCTACCACAGATAACAGCTACATACATTTGCTCCCTGACATTTGAAGACCAAAAAAAACGTGTGGAAAACCGGAATTCTCCATTTTTTTACTTCCACCAGCATCACCTCCACCATCGGCACTGACACTATTATCTCCATTAAGACCACCATTACCATGTCCACTGCTTTACCTCCACCATCATCATCTGATTATGAAGAGGGAACATCAGTGTTTTCAGCTAGATCGCTTGTCTATTAGCAGCTTCTCTTCACAGCAAGATGTTCCTCTGACAGTAGCGAAATGATCTTCAACGTGGTGAATCAGATCCTGGAAGCAGGCGTGAGACTGTTTTACATCCTAATGTTGCTCCTGAGCGACCTGAATTGTGCTAAACTGGTGGCTATCAAGCTTTTCATCCTCATAGCTACATTAGCCTTAAAGCTCAAATACAGAAGTAACTCACATCAAAAACAGTTACAGTTTAGAAAATCATATAAATGAACTTTATTGGATTCTAGGTGTGATGGAGAGGAGCCGTGTGAGGCCTTGGGGTTTTGGTGACGTTTAAATCTCCTGCTCAGGATCAGGTAACTGTAGTGAATCATTTGGCAGCTGGATTGAGTAAAGGAGAAACAGGAAGAGATGCAATCGGTGCCTCTGATGAGATTAAGCTCTGGATGGAGAGCAGAGTGAACAGGGTTCACAAGATAATGCCTAAGGTCAGCGTTTAGCCTGGAGCGCTGGACAGATTAATGCAGGGCAGGACATTAGCCATGGACGCTAATCTGCTTAATCAAAAGACTCGTAGCAAAAGAAAAAAAAAGTTGGAATCTTTTGTTCTGTTTGAATTTCATCATGGGGACAAAAATAAATTAAAAAAAAAAATAAGTTACATTTCTATATAAGGAGCTTTATACAAAATTGTTTGAGTGTTGGAGGAGGTGAACATGGCAGTGTTGGAGGAGATGCTCATGGTAGTGTTGGAGGAGGTGAACATGGTAGTGTTAGAGGAGGTGCTCATGGTAGTGTTGAAGGAGGTGAACATGGCAGTGTTGGGAGAGGTGAACATAGCAGTGTTGAAGGAGGTGCTCATTGTAGTGTTGAAGGAGGTGCTCATTGTAGTGTTGGAGGAGGTGCTCATGGTAGTGTTGGAGGAGGTGCTCATGGTAGTGTTGGAGGAGGTGCTCATTGTAGTGTTAGAGGAGGTGCTCATGGTAGTGTTGGAGGAGGTGAAAATGGCAGTGTTAGAGGAGGTACTCATGGTAGTGTTGGAGGAGGGGCTCATGGTGTTGGAGGAGGGGCTCATGGTAGTGTTGGAGGAGGTACTCATGGTAGTGTTGGAGGAGAGGGTGCTGGTAAGATGGTGGTCATAGTGGTGGTGGTGATGATGTGGTTCTAACAGACAATATTGCTCAAAATGAAATGGCAACTTTCCCAGTACAATCAGTGCTCAGGTATTTAAAAACTCCAAACATGCCTCTATATCTGGATCTCAGTTCGAGGAGGTGTTGACAGACAGACAGACAGACAGACAGACAGACAGACAGACAGACAGAC